>OX411309.1:3509317-4036817 GCA_948150685.1 Rhaphigaster nebulosa
TTATTTGCAATGGCATAAAAGTCTCTAATACCAAATTTGAATGATATTAAATCCTTTTATATCAAATATGAGAAGTTTAAGTCTGTTATAAATTTCAAGTAAAGCATCACTTCTAGTTATCTAATTTAAGCAAAAATCTAATTTATTCAAATTGACTTAAAAGTCTTATATAAAGTTTCGCATAGCATTTTAATATAATTTTTGATAAAAATCTGTTTTGAAAAAACCCACTTAACTTATATCTTATTCTCCTGCTGCAAACTTGTTCATCTCACAAATAGGGTGGAAAACCAGTATTTTACAATCAATTTTAACACTTAAAACAAGTAATAAAATTATTTAATTAGAATGGGAAAAAAATTACGTTTATAACCTTTATCACCGAAACATATAATCTCTGTAATAAATTTCAATATACCTTTTAATGTGTTTCTTATGACCTTCAAGTAAAGTACCCCTTTCGGATCTTCAATTTCGGCCAAAATCTATTAAATTACTTATATTAATAAAAGAGTCTAATTTGCCAATGCTTACCAAAATTTATTATGTTGGTTATATTAATGTGAGTCTTTATATTTGAGTGTTTTATATTTTATGTGAGTCTTAAATACCAAATTTGAGAAGTTTTGCATAATATTTTAATATAATTTTTGATGAAAATCAGTAATGAACTTCAAGTAAAGTACCACTTCCGGTAATCACGCAGTGACCAAAAAGAGAGGTTCACAACTAAATTATATAATAATTCTAAATACGAAATTTTAACTTTCTACGGCAAACCGTTCTTGAGTTATGCGAGATACGAACGAACGTACGTACAGACGTCACGACTAAACCAGTCACAATGTTTTCAGGGATGATCAAAACGGATATTTCCGTTGAAATCTGAAAACACATCACCTTCCTTGTAGCTTTGCCATAGTCGGGTAAAAATCGAAAAATTAACATAAAGCTAATATTTAATGTTTTCAAAGAAAATTTAACATTTTTTAAATTAAACTTTTTGTCCAAAAAAATAATTGGAATAGGGCGTCTGTCTAAAATTCTGAAGATGACGTCGTTGTGCATAATTGCTAATTATGGAGTACATATTTCAGCTAAGCTCTATTCTAGACTTGGTAACATAAAACTCATTAAAATATTATTTTTAAGAAGTCGGTTGTCGAACGTAAAATAAAATCAAGGTACCTATAACTTTCCATCGACTTAGATCACGAATACATTTGATATCCTGCTCCTGATAAGGTCCTTCTGGATGATGGCGTGGGCTGCGTGTTGTCTCAACACTTCCAGGACCAGTCACGACCCCTTCCATTATAAGGACTCTCACCATCTGTCCTGTTCTGGAAGGCTTCAACATCTACTCCACAATCACCTCAGCATTTGTCTGTAAACCGCAGCATTTCCATTTTCGTTGCCGCATTATAATGTCTGTTCGCGTAGGCCCCTTTCAGCATCACATCGTGAGCTCTGCCATTGTTGTGAGGGCTCAACCATTGTGTCGTATCGCCCGACTAGTTATGGAGATGTGACAGGCTGTCTTCTGTGTAAACTCTGTTATTATGCAAACGTAACATCTGTTGACATAGATAAGTGCTACTGTGTTCAATACTCTATTATTTAACATTTTTAGTCGTATTTTCCTCGAATAAAATAGATTAGTGCACTGTATCGAACGTCAACTGTGAGCGGCGAGAGTGCATTTTCTATCCGTTTCATAACCTCTAGAACACGATTATGGAAGTTTTGGAGTTTTATGATATATATATATATATATATATATATATATATATATATATATATATATATATATATATATATATATATATTTCCCCCTCTACATTTAGGCACCTGCAGCCTTTGGATCAAATGAACTAAAATTCGGTATGTAAGACTTTCTTCTAGGCTGAAAAACCCCATAAAAGTAGGGATAAATTTCAGTTAAAATTTCGATATGTTTACCTACAATTACGGATTTTTTTAAATTTTGCACATGTCTACACCTCCACCAAATTAAGTTATAGGGTTGAAAAATTGCATGTAAATTGAGTTGGTATTAGGGATACTTTGGGTTTCTCTACCTTTTCCTCGTAACTCCGCTGTTTTTCGTGGTTTTTAAAGAGTTTCGTACCTCAAGAACCGCTTCAAAATAGGGTTTGAAGACTTAAAACCTGAAGTTTTATTAATCTACTGAAATAAATGTGGTAAATAAGCAGTAATATATTAGTACTTTTTACTTCCTTGTACGAAGTACAGGAAGTATTGTAATCGCGAAAATTTTCGGTTTTTAGATTTAAAGGGAAATATCCATTTTGACCATCCCTGAATCCATTTTGACTAGTTTCGTCGTGGCGTCTGTACGTACGTTCGTACGTATCTCGCATTACTCAAAACCGGTTAGCCGTAAAAAGTTGAAATTTTGTATTTAGGATTGTTGTAAAATCTATTTGTGAACCTCCCTTTTTGGTCACTGTTTGATTACCGGAAGTGGTACTTTACTTGAAGGACATAATTGATTTCCATAAAAAATTATATTAAAATACTATGCAAAACTTCTTAAAAGTAGTATTTATAACTTATATATTGATTTAAATAACATACTAGATTTTGGCCTAAATTGGAAAACCGGAAGTGGTACTTTACTTGAAGGTCTTATTAAACTTTCATAAAAAAAAAAAAAAAATATTAAAATATAATGTAAAACATCACAAATTTGGTAAATAGGACTTTTATATCAATGTGAATGTATTTACTATATTTTGGTTAAAATTGATTAGCCGGAAAGGGTACTTTACTTGAAGGTCGTAATAAGCTTACATCAAAAATTATATTTAAATTAAATACATACATCATATGTTTCCGTAATAAAGGCTACAAACGCAATTTGATTGCCAATCCAATTAAACATTTTTATTACTTGTTTTAAGTGTTTAAGTGTGTGTGTGTGTCAATACATGGATGTCGCGACGTCAAGTGTCGTTTTTGAGATACTGAAATCTTCGGAAACTTATAACCAAATTCAGGATCACTTTTTGAGGCACCCATTTATAGTTTAATAGGCGTACAAGGAAGTAATGTGTTGTCCACATCAGATATTTATTTCAGAGAAACTTAGTATGTACCTTTTAAGCTTATTCTGTGAACTTGTTTTTCCTCTAAAATAATCCTAAAATCTTGGCAAAGCAAATTTAAGCTACTTCTATTTATTTTTCTCATGGGCCACAGAGCATGTAGAAGGCGCAGAGCCCTTAGGCAGTTTTCTACATTGCCTAAATGGATAATCCGGCACTGATTCTAAAGCTTGATTAAATAAATTTCGGAGAGGGTAACCTTAGACCTGAAAAAACCTTGAAATTTTCAAATTAAAACATAACTGATTCGAATTTTATTTTAAGTTTCAATTGCACAAATTTATGCTCGAGAACTTCTGAACAAGAACTTAAAATCATTTATGACTTGCTTAAAGCTTCTCGTGATTTGTCTTCGTCTAAGTTGAGTAGGTACTCCAGTGTGAAATTGTTGAAGCTGTGCGTTACTGTCTTACGGTTGACCCCATTCCGCTTACAAGGACTCGACAACTTGTTCTATAATAAAGCTTTGTAAATCGTCTTTATTAGATTTTATATAAATAGCTCGACATTATAAATATTTTTGAAAAGAAAGAAATTAACTTGATTGCGTTAATATAGGTTTATCTAAACTAATTTTATCGGAGACAATTCTATATTTATTGGGGCGAAACGAAGCGAAACCTTCGGATCCAATTTCTTGGTTAGTGCCAATGTCGGTCATTCTGATCTTCAGAACTTGTCACTTGGATTTCGTCAAAATACTCATAATTAAAGACCGTATTTTCGAGCAGTGAAAACCTTTGAAACGCAATAAAAACCTCAAATCATGCAAAGACGTGCAACAAAAACTCAAAACCTGCAAAAATGGTAAAATAAACCAAAAAAAAAAAATCTGATGTGGACAACACATGAATTCCTTGTACGCCTATTAAACTATAAATCGGTGGCTCAAAAAGTGATCCTGAATTTGGTTACTAGCTTCCGAAGATCGCAGTATCTCAAAAACAACACTTGGCGTCGCGACATCCATCTATTGACACTCAATTTTAACACTTAAAACAAGTAATAAAAATGTTTAATTGGATTGGCAATCAAATTGCGTTTGTAGCCTTTATTACGGAAACATATGATGTATGTATTTAATTTAAATATAATTTTTGATGTAAGCTTATTATGACCTTCAAGTAAAGTACCCTTTCCGGCTAATCAATTTTAACCAAAATATAGTAAATACATTCACATTGATATAAAAGTCCTATTTACCAAATTTGTGATGTTTTACATTATGTTTTAATATTTTTTTTTTTTTTTATGAAAGTTTAATAAGACCTTCAAGTAAAGTACCGCTTCCGGTTTTCCAATTTAGACCAAAATCTAGTATGTTATTTAAATCAATATATAAATTATAAATACTAAATTTGAGAAGTTTTGCATCGTATTTTAATATAATTTTTTATGAAAATCCATTATGACCTTCAAGTAAAGTATCACTTCCGGTGATCATGCAGTGATCAAAAAGGGAGGTTCACAACTAGATTTTACAACAACCCTAAATACAAAATTACAACTTTCAACAGCAAAATGTTTTTGAGTTATGCGAGATACGAACGTACGTACGTACAGACGCCACGACGAAACTAGTCAAAATGGATTCAGGGATGATCAAAATGGATATTTCCGTTGAAATCTGAAAACTGAAATTTTTCGCGATTACAATACTTCCTTTACTTCGTACAAGGAAGTAAAAACCGTGTTTAACTTAGTACTTTTTATTAACATAAAGTATGAAACAATAAAACTAATAATTTTGGTTTATAATTTCCAATAATGGACCTTGGTAATCGACCAAAAAAAAAAATGTTTAACCCCCCGTCAAAATTTGAGGTTTTACTGAATTAGACCCAGAATTATCCTCGAAACTGTACATTACATTTCGCCTTTTCGCTTCAAAATGGCGACCGATTCGGTATCTTATATGTCCATTAATCGAGCTATTTATCAACATACAGGAAAAATGTGGAGTGTTTTGGAATCTGCATACCAAGGGATTTAAACAAAATAAATATAAATGCCTTTGGTTTATTATTTTCAGTAAGTAACTTTTGTAATCAAACAAGAAAAAACAAAATTTAACCCTCCTACAAAATTGGAGTTTTTAAGTTTCAAGATACGGCACTCGGGTGGTTTTAGTAAAACTAGTTTTAAATAAACTGTTTAACATCGATGTTATTGGATGACATTTTATTAATATCGATTTTTAATATTGAGCATCGATGTTTTTTATGTTGTTACGAAGAGGTTTCGCTTTGATTCCTCTCTTCCCAACCTCCTGCAGATAGCTGCAATTACCGGGCGAAAGTAGAACTATTTGCCCAGAAAGGAATAATTGAGCTCGGATTAGATATGGATGAATCATTCAATCATCATGCACAATTAATCATCAGTTAAATTAATTAATTATTATTATTTATTCGTGACATTATTATTTATTCGATTTTTTATGAATCACTGAAAAATTTGTAAAAAAAATAATGATTTCGTTGTTAAATCTCTAAAAATTAGCAAAAATACAATTTCTTGCTGATAATCATTAAAAAGTGCAATTTCGTGCATTATAAAACTTGTATCAATGGAATGTCCTTCTCATGATAAAGAATATCTATCGAGCTTTTGCTGAATTTGAAGCGAGTATTTACTCATAAACTTAATAAAAATAATGAGTGCAAAATACAAAAATAAACAAAAATTATAATTAATTAATTTTTGGATGATTCAGAGCAAGTCTCTAGTCTCTCCAATAGCAGCAAATAACTCACCAAAGCCTTGTTAATTCAGACTCCATCAGTAATAAAAACAAAAAAAATGACAGAAATACAAAATAGAAATAGTACATCTCACTTCAAGAGCCGAATGCTGACTAACCATTTAACGACAGTTACATTTTTCGTAGACAGTTCAACAGATCAATATCCTAATGATGTCTGAATTGGCGAAATGCTGACAGGTTAGTTGTCCGCAGGGCCGGATTAAGCCGTGTAGAGGCCCCTAGGAAATGAAAATATTCGGGCCCCTCTCCATTTTTCAATTTAATACATTTTATTGAATAAAGAAAATTTAGTGTGGACATGACTTCCTTAGGTACATACGCCTATGAAACTAAAAATCGGTGGCTCAAAAAGTGATTTTGAATTCGGTTACTAGTTTTCGAAGATAACAGTATCTCAAAAACGATTCCAATTGTGTTATACTCAGAATTTATTTTCGAAAACTTTTATTTCAAAAATTGATAGATAAAGCATTGGAAATCGACAGTTTCGACATTTTGAGGGAAAACCCCACTTAACTTATACCTTATTCTCCTGCTGCAGACTTGTTCATCTCACAAATGGGGAGGAAACCCAGTATTTTACACTCAATTTTAACACTTAAAACAAGTAATAAAATTATTTAATTAGAATGGGAAAAAAATTGCGTTTATAACCTTTATCGCCGAAACATATGATCTCTGTAATAAATTTCAATATAACTTTTGATGTAAGTTTCTTATGACCTTCAAGTAAAGTACCACTTTCGGATCTTCAATTTCAGCCAAAATCTATTAAATTACTTATATTGATATGAGAGTCTAATTTAACAAATTTGAGATGTTTTACATTATATTTTAATATACTTTTTGATGAAAGTCTAATATGACCTTCAAGTAAAGTACAACTTCCAGTTTGCCAATGTTTACCAAAATTTATTATGTTGTTTATATTAATATGTGAGTCTTAAATACCAAATTTGAAAAGTTTTGCATAATATTTTAATATAATTTTTGATGAAAATCAGTAATGACCTTCAAGTAAAGTACCACTTCCGGTAATCATACAGTCACAAAAAAGGGAGGTTCACAACTAGATTATATTATAATCCTAAATACGAAAGTTTAACTTTCTACGGCTTACCGTTTTTGAGTTATGCAAGATATTTACGTACGTACAGACGCCACGACGAAACTAGTCAAAATGGATTCAGGGATGGTCAAAATGGATATTTCCGTTGAAATCTGAAAACCGAAAATTTTCGCGATTACAATATTTCCTTGTACGAAGTAAAGTAGCAGTTTGGAATTTTATATTCCCAGTCTCTAATACTAAATTCGAAAAAAAAATTCGATTAAATTTAGACATATTTTTTCACTAAATTCTATTTGGAACGAAAAGTAAAGTACGATATCCGATTGGTATTTGTCAGCCGAAATTTAATAATTTATTTGCAATGGCATAAAAATCTCTAATACCAAATTTGAATGATATTAAATCCTCATATGCCACATTTGAGAAGTTTAAATCCATTATGAACTTCAAGTAAAGAACCACTTCCAGTTATCCAATTTTAACCAAAATCTATGTATGTAAGTATGTTATTTATATTAATATAAAAGTCTTATATATATTAAATTTGAAAAGTTTTGCATAATTTTTTAATGAAAATATATATTATGACCTACAAGTAAAGTATCACTTCCCATGATGATAGAGACCAAAAAGGGAGTTGCACAACTAGTTACAAAAATTCCAAATACTAAATTTTAACTTTTTATGTGTTTTTGAGTTATGCGAAATACGAACGAACGTATGTACAGACGAAACTGTTCAAAATGGATATTTCTGTTGAAATCTGAAAACGAAAATTTTCGTGATTACTAAACTTTACTGCGTACAAGGAAATAAAAATAGAAGCATAGTGAAGTAAATTGAGCACAATGAAAAATAAACGAATAAAAATATGTTGTATAATACATAATACAGTGTATAAATATAATACAATAATATGTTGTGTTATGGTTCAATATATCGAGCTAGGCGGGGGATCTTCTAGTAATATTTTTAATGCAAAAATAACAGAAACCGGTGTTGCCAACTTTAATTATGAAAATGCGTAGAGTTAACTTGGAATGCGCTCTGAAATTATATTGAAACATTACGGAGTAATGCTGAGGGAGATAAGCTCAGGACAGTTGTATGTGTCTGTCGGTGTGATTGATTTTTATTTTAGAGAAAAAATAAATATGTACCTTACATGCTTATTTTGTCAGAATGTTTTTCTTTAAAAAATAAATCTA
This sequence comes from Rhaphigaster nebulosa, assembly GCA_948150685.1. Taxonomy (NCBI): domain Eukaryota; kingdom Metazoa; phylum Arthropoda; class Insecta; order Hemiptera; family Pentatomidae; genus Rhaphigaster; species Rhaphigaster nebulosa. The sequence goes on from OX411309.1 coordinate 3,517,496, forward strand.
AAATATTTATAAAGCAAATTAAAACTACGACTTATTTTTCTCACGGGATCTTAGGAGGTTAATCCGGCTATATGGTTAATCCGGCGCTGGTTATCCGTACTGCTGTTTGGGAGACTGAAAGCTCATTTTTTTTATTTATTTTTTATTTTCTTATTCCAAACTATTTATAATAACTTAAAGATTGCATAGTTTGCGCTTAGGTTCTATGTTTTATTATTATAACAATAGATGATCGTGTTTGATACGAAAATCGTGAGATTATACATTTTAATTAGAGATTGATAAATTATTTGCCACATCTATAATTTTGTTTTATTGAAATGTTATACATTCATCCTCAGTTCTAGAAACATACAAAAAATTCAAAAATAAGCAATTCAAAATATAGTTTTGTATTATTAAACATATTAAATAAAATTAATATAAATCAGTATTATAAAACATTTATGAATTATGAATTTAATTAAGACAAGAAATCAAATACATGTTCGCACTCACAAGGTTTAAATGGATTATATCAAACAGACAAGTTTGTACTGGTTTCTTCTCGCATTGAACTGTAGGTAGCATGTTTATAGGTAAACGGTTTAAGGATCAGGGTTTTTCCAGTAATGCCGGTGAGTAATTGGTTTTTCGGTTATAGATGGGAATAAATTTAAGATTGGACTATTGGAGATATTTATTTGGTCATTTAAGCTAAAATCTGAATTGGATTTGAAGGATTTTATTATTTCAAGTGCTTCATATATGTTTAATTTGAGGCTGTTTTCAACGTGATGTATTAATTTAACTCCTGAGTAATTGATGAATTTATGATTTTTTTCATTTAAATGAATTGCAAAGTTGGAATTATCTGTCTTATTATTATATGCACGTATATGTTCCTTTAATCTCTGATTTAGCGATCTTCCAGTTTTTCCCGTGTATTTGGCTGCACAATTATTACAATTTAGTTCGTATACTCCACTTTTTTGGAAAGGGTATATTTTGTCTTAAGAAGAAGAGAAATATGAGGATAGAGTTTTTTCTATTTTAAATGCAGGGTTTAATCCTAGTTTTTTCAATTCAGTTCCGACTTTGGTGGATAGGGCCGTAATATGGAATCAAAACATAATGTTTCGGGATGGGCCTATCTACGGAGGTTGTTGAATAGATATCGTTAATTGTCTTTTTTTGTATTTGTTTTTTTAAAATATGATTAATAATGGTTTTGTTGTACCCGTTATTTTTTGCTATGGAATATATTATTTCAATTTCTTTATTTTAGTTCTTTTTATTTAATGGTACGTTCAAAAGACGGTAAATCATGCTATTATATATTTATTTTTAGAACTGAGGATGAATGTACAACATTCAAAACTAGTTTTCAATAAAACAAATTTATAGAAGTGGCAAATAATTTATCAATACCTAATTAGATGGTTCCTTCTATACCATCATGCGGATGTCAACTGATTATACATTTTAATATTTTACTTTCTGGTTGTGCGTATTTTGCGTATCTTCTGCATATGAATATGGAATCATTATATAATTGTTACTTATATAGTCCATAGGTGACAGACAATAATATTTATAATAAAACTGTTAAAATAAAAAGTTACATTGAAATCAGTTAACCGCCACTTTGGCAATGCGTTTTTTAAATTACAAATTACTGTAGGAATATATAGATTAAAATCATGCAGTCTCCTTGGACGATACGCTTACAAACATAATCCAGAAATCTGTAGATAAAATAAAATTACTAAGACTCGAAGACATATGCATTGTAGATAAACATTATTGTTATCAAAAATATGTTTATAGTATTCTTATTGGTAATTGGTTTAATTATAATTATTCGGAATAAAATAACGATGAATATTCAAAAGAAATGACCCGAAAGAATGACAAGCTCTATTCTTGAAAAACTACAAGAAGTGAACTTTCAAGACCTACCTTGAAAAGTAGCTGACTTCAACGACACAAGATTAAGAAAGTTCTGTCCATCAATTCTCGTGTAACTCTCCATTTATTCTTTTTTTTTTTTAAACAATCGCTTTAAAATAGGATTTTAAAATGAAGTACGTCCATTTTCATTTTTAAATTTATTTTTATTGTTTTTTTAGTGCTAGATACCTTAGAAGATGATCGACAAAACTCTTTTGAGAAAACGGCGCTTGAAGTTTTCATCATCAAATTTCAACAGATTATTACAGGTTTCCTAACAATTTTATAAATAATTTCTTGAACCCATTTGCAATTACATGCCTACAGGTAACTTGTAAAAGGTATTTTTGTATTACAAACATATCATAAATTTGTTTACTAGTGACAGTTTTGTTAAAAAAAACAACTGCTCTCCAGCTGTCACACGATGAATATTTTTTGTATGTATAAAAAAAGTAAAAAAAAATTTTGCATTGATTATGATTACTCAAAAATTGGAAAATCGTTAATATTTTTGAGTTGTGCCGGTCTTCTTTCAAGATATAATAAAAAACATTGTAATATTAAGACACCATTGTATTCATGAAATCTATTTTATAATGATCCTAAATGAATCTCAACGCGAGTGAAATGATAAAAAAAAAAATTTAAAACAAATATTGATAACCGATAACAGAGATAGGTGCATAAATACAGAGATTGCACATCTCACATTAACATAATAAAAAAGACTCAGCAAATAGAGACAGTACATTACTCGATAAGAATTCAACTCATACAATATTTTTTTGGTGCTGGTGTGAGATGTACTGACTGAGGTCTGTATTTATGGAATCTTATCTATTTCTGTACTGATAGTGCCTGAATTAGTAGAACGCTTAGTTATTTACTGCTATTTGAGAAACTTCAGGCCTTATTTATTTTTTTTTATTCATTCAATAAAATTTTTACAAATTTTGTCTTTTTTGGGGGGGATTTTTCTTTTTTTTATTAATTAAAAATTATCTTTGTAATGAAATTACGATTCAAATTCAGCGGACGCCTTTTCGAGGTTCGAATCTGTTTTAAGTTAATACCAAACGAGATCTCGCATCCAGCTCCTTTTATATATCTTCTACGTTTAATATAAATAAATCTATAATCTTCAATTTTTATTTTTCGTTTTCACATTTCTGCTGTAATATATATCTCTACTGAATGATGAAAAGCATTCTTGATAGTTCATTCTTCTCACAACGAGACGTGTATTCCATAAGCAAGAAATATAATTTTGAATGATCCAGGTTGATAAAACTCCTAAAAGCCAAATCATTTTTTCTGCAAAACAGTCGTAAACTGTAAATTGTTCATAAGAAGGTCATGTGAAAATCCAAAACCGTTATCTTGGCTAAGCAATACATAATAATAGGAATGAAGAAAAACATTTTTATATAGGCTTTAACGCTATATTTCCACCTACGTTTCGGTCTACCCTTCGGACATTTTATTTAATTATTTTTTTAATATTGAATCATATAACCATATAATATAATCTTACCCATCTTCGCACTATCCCTCCCCCTGGTATATCACTCACATCAGTATTTATAACAGATACACTAAATTAAACGAGAACAGACTAACCTTTGGACTGATGCAGCGGTATAGGGAAGTCCTTCATCACATGTTCCAGGTTGAACTGCAACTGGAAGCTCCAGGTAAGGCGGCCTCCCACCACCGCTGGAGGACCCCTCTCGACCCCCAGGAGTGGAGGTGATCCCGAGGGTCTGAGGTAATCTCCGCGATCTGGGGTGTCGAATGGAAACGCGGGTATAATTCTTATTCACATTGCGTCATAGATCGCCATATTATACACACACACCCATATACCTATTATATCTATATTATAACTGTAAATAATGAGAGTGAAAGAAAACTAAAAAAAAAATAAGGCAAAAATTTTTATTAGGTGTTAGAAGATTCCAAAACAAAGCCTTAAATCCCCCAAATAGCAGTAAATAACTAACTTGTCAACAAGTTTTTAGTATATTATTTATATATTATAGGATGATGTGTTTTATTTTTGAAGCTGGATTTTACTCTTTTTTTTTTTAAATTTTCCTTAGACGATTACGTTTATGTATTACATTCAAACCTACCTTCGTTTCAACGACGTTCATTTTGATGATACTGATGATTTAATTGAATAGTACTCAGTACGCACTTACCCCTGCCTTAATGGGTAATTGCGTACAAGGCATCTGGAAGACTGATTATTCAAGCACGAACGGTTTTGGGTCAAGTGTAAAATAGTTTGGTTTCCGGATGATTATTATACTGGTCTAATCGTCGAAAAAAATAAAATCTTGTCTGATACTATTTACAATATTTATTGAGTTATGAAAGGAATATAATTGAATACATGTATTGAAAAAAATAATTTTTTTTTTTTTATTATAATAACAATATCTTATTTATATCGGCATAACATATATTATAATAACATTATTTTAATTCTACCGGCACAGAAATATCGATATTATAAAAACAATATCTTAATTATATCGGCATAGGAATATCGATATTATAAAAACAATATCTTAATTATATCGGTATAGGAATATCGATATTATAAAAACAATATCTTAATTATATCGGTATAGAAATATCGATATTATAAAAACAATATCTTAATTATATCGGCATAGGAATATCGATATTATAAAAACAATATCTTAATTATATCGGCACAGAAATATCGATATTATAAAAACAATATCTTAATTGTATCAGCACAGAAATATAGCTATTATAAAACAATATCTAAATTATATCAGCACAGAAATATTGATATTATAAAAACAATATCTTAATTGTATCGGTATAGAAATAACGATATTATAAAAACAATATCTTAATTATATCAGCATAGGAATATCGATATTATAAAAACAATATCTTAATTATATCGGTATAGAAATATCGATATTATAAAAACAATATCTTAATTATATCGGCATAGGAATATCGATATTATAAAAACAATATCTTAATTATATCGGCACAGAAATATCGATATTATAAAAACAATATCTTAATTGTATCAGCACAGAAATATAGCTATTATAAAACAATATCTAAATTATATCAGCACAGAAATATTGATATTATAAAAACAATATCTTAATTGTATCGGTATAGAAATATCGATATTATAAAAACAATATCTTAATTATATCGGTATAGGAATATCGATATTATAAAAACAATATCTTAATTATATCGGTATAGAAATATCGATATTATAAAAACAATATCTTAATTATATCGGCATAGGAATATCGATATTATAAAAACAATATCTTAATTATATCGGCACAGAAATATCGATATTATAAAAACAATATCTTAATTGTATCAGCACAGAAATATAGCTATTATAAAACAATATCTAAATTATATCAGCACAGAAATATTGATATTATAAAAACAATATCTTAATTGTATCGGTATAGAAATATCGATATTATAAAAACAATATCTTAATTATATCAGCATAGGAATATCGATATTATAAAAACAATATCTTAATTATATCGGTATAGAAATATCGATATTATAAAAACAATATCTTAATTATATCGGCATAGGAATATCGATATTATAAAAACAATATCTTAATTATATCGGCACAGAAATATCGATATTATAAAAACAATATCTTAATTGTATCAGCACAGAAATATAGCTATTATAAAACAATATCTAAATTATATCAGCACAGAAATATTGATATTATAAAAACAATATCTTAATTGTATCGGTATAGAAATATCGATATTATAAAAACAATATCTTAATTATATCAGCATAGGAATATCGATATTATAAAAACAATATCTTAATTATATCGGTATAGAAATATCGATATTATAAAAACAATATCTTAATTATATCGGCATAGGAATATCGATATTATAAAAACAATATCTTAATTATATCGGCACAGAAATATCGATATTATAAAAACAATATCTTAATTGTATCAGCACAGAAATATAGCTATTATAAAACAATATCTAAATTATATCAGCACAGAAATATTGATATTATAAAAACAATATCTTAATTGTATCGGTATAGAAATATCGATATTATAAAAACAATATCTTAATTATATCAGCATAGGAATATCGATATTATAAAAACAATATCTTAATTATATCGGTATAGAAATATCGATATTATAAAAACAATATCTTAATTATATCGGCATAGGAATATCGATATTATAAAAACAATATCTTAATTATATCGGCACAGAAATATCGATATTATAAAAACAATATCTTAATTGTATCAGCACAGAAATATAGCTATTATAAAACAATATCTAAATTATATCAGCACAGAAATATTGATATTATAAAAACAATATCTTAATTGTATCGGTATAGAAATATCGATATTATAAAAACAATATCTTAATTATATCAGCATAGGAATATCGATATTATAAAAACAATATCTTAATTATATCGGTATAGAAATATCGATATTATAAAAACAATATCTTAATTATATCGGCACAGAAATATCGATATTATAAAAACAATATCTTAATTATATCAGCACAGAAATATAGCTATTATAAAACAATATCTAAATTATATCAGCACAGAAATATAGCTATTATAAAACAATATCTAAATTATATCAGCACAGAAATATTGATATTATAAAAACAATATCTTAATTGTATCGGTATAGAAATATCGATATTATAAAAACAATATCTTAATTATATCGGTATAGGAATATCGATATTATAAAAACAATATCTTAATTATATCGGTATAGAAATATCGATATTATAAAAACAATATCTTAATTATATCGGCATAGGAATATCGATATTATAAAAACAATATCTTAATTATATCGGCACAGAAATATCGATATTATAAAAACAATATCTTAATTGTATCAGCACAGAAATATAGCTATTATAAAACAATATCTAAATTATATCAGCACAGAAATATTGATATTATAAAAACAATATCTTAATTGTATCGGTATAGAAATATCGATATTATAAAAACAATATCTTAATTATATCAGCATAGGAATATCGATATTATAAAAACAATATCTTAATTATATCGGTATAGAAATATCGATATTATAAAAACAATATCTTAATTATATCGGCATAGGAATATCGATATTATAAAAACAATATCTTAATTATATCGGCACAGAAATATCGATATTATAAAAACAATATCTTAATTGTATCAGCACAGAAATATAGCTATTATAAAACAATATCTAAATTATATCAGCACAGAAATATTGATATTATAAAAACAATATCTTAATTGTATCGGTATAGAAATATCGATATTATAAAAACAATATCTTAATTATATCAGCATAGGAATATCGATATTATAAAAACAATATCTTAATTATATCGGTATAGAAATATCGATATTATAAAAACAATATCTTAATTATATCGGCATAGGAATATCGATATTATAAAAACAATATCTTAATTATATCGGCACAGAAATATCGATATTATAAAAACAATATCTTAATTGTATCAGCACAGAAATATAGCTATTATAAAACAATATCTAAATTATATCAGCACAGAAATATTGATATTATAAAAACAATATCTTAATTGTATCGGTATAGAAATATCGATATTATAAAAACAATATCTTAATTATATCAGCATAGGAATATCGATATTATAAAAACAATATCTTAATTATATCGGTATAGAAATATCGATATTATAAAAACAATATCTTAATTATATCGGCATAGGAATATCGATATTATAAAAACAATATCTTAATTATATCGGCACAGAAATATCGATATTATAAAAACAATATCTTAATTGTATCAGCACAGAAATATAGCTATTATAAAACAATATCTAAATTATATCAGCACAGAAATATTGATATTATAAAAACAATATCTTAATTGTATCGGTATAGAAATATCGATATTATAAAAACAATATCTTAATTATATCAGCATAGGAATATCGATATTATAAAAACAATATCTTAATTATATCGGTATAGAAATATCGATATTATAAAAACAATATCTTAATTATATCGGCACAGAAATATCGATATTATAAAAACAATATCTTAATTATATCAGCACAGAAATATAGCTATTATAAAACAATATCTAAATTATATCAGCACAGAAATATAGCTATTATAAAACAATATCTAAATTATATCAGCACAGAAATATTGATATTATAAAAACAATATCTTAATTGTATCGGTATAGAAATATCGATATTATAAAAACAATATCTTAATTATATCAGCACAGAAATAGCGATTGTCCTTTTAAGTAATAAAGAAAAATATATAGTAAATATAGTAAAATAATTGTACTAGACAGCCTATATTATTTTTATTGTTGTAAAGGTTCAAATGAAAATTAGTTTAGTATCGTTTGCTATTGTGGGAATTGGATTTAATTTTTTGCAAAATATAGTTTATCGATTTTCATTCTGATGCTTTTTGTAATGTTGAAACCCAAATTTTTCAAAACACTGGCTAATGTTTTTTTCGCCTGTTAGCGAAGTTGACATATCAATGACACCTTCTTATCTCATGTTTGGAAAGCAAACGTTACAGTTTTTTTTCATCGAATATTTCCTGGAGCTTAGCTTTTTTTGTTTAATTTTTAGAAGTTTCCCGTACAAATATTTAAAGTCTTTTTTCGATTGTTTTGGAATTTCGAATCCAATATTTTCCAGTACATCAATTATATTAAAATTCTTTTTTTATTTTTTTATAAAATTTCGTATTCTCAAGAAATTTAGTCAACTTATTAAATTTGCGTCTCGCCTTATTTTTGGTCTTCGGCACTGGTCTTAAATTTGATTTTTTTTAACAGTGTATCACTTACATTAACATCTTTATTAATAATAAATTCTTTGGAAATTATCAATTTACCATGTTTATTTTCTTTCCTTTATTTATTTAAGTATAAATATGTACGTTTAAAAGATTCTTTAAAAAATTAAAAATATCTAATATGTCCGATATGTCGAAATATCGAAAAAAAATTTTCCGATATATCAAACTACAGGAAAAAAAATCATACTACTAGGGGTTCAGAGTGGCCGAGCTGATTAACGCGCAAACCCAAAGGTTGTGAGATCGAATCCCGGTACCGGCATTAATTTGATATAATTAAATTAATAATTCGAGCAATTTATCAACCTCCTCCCTCCCCGAGTATGTGAGACCCGTCAGCCTACTTGGAGGCAACTCACATAGGCCGGGCCTAGGAGTGATGACCCTAGCCCGTGTACCTAAATTGAGAATCGCGGGGTGGTCTTCCAAGTATGAATACAGCATCGCGCGGCCAAAGATTTCCACGGTCTATAGTTTCCCGAAAAAAAAAAAAATCAAACTACTATTTCGATTTATTAAAAAACTATCGATACGATATATTTCCATATTTTATTCGATAATCGCATCCCAAGTTGGACTTTTGTCTGTTAACTACGTATTTTTATATGATAAATAGTTAGTTTTATTCTATAAAAGATTTTGATTCTATAAAGTTTAAATAAATTTTGTAAATAAATGCATCTAAAGATAGTTGCAATTTTCGATATGTTCATTAGGAAATAAGTGAAAGCAAGGAAAGAAATGAAAACTCAAAATACAGTAAACAAACAATGGTGGAGGGAAACGCGACTCGGTTCTCCCCGAAGGCGGAACCAATGGCTGCCAATCTTAGGCCACTCTCTTTTCCTCATTGTTTCATCCAGCCTCTGGAGTGACTGTGCCTGGAAAGTGGGTACCTGAGCATTAGGAAGGTGAAGGTGACCGGTGAGAAGAAATATACGGGCATTAAAGTCCGAGAGTCGGAGGAGCAAAAAGTTGATTTATTTCATATTTTAATCAGATTGAATAATCAATTATTGACCGTAGAACTTTATGAAGGAATGAGATGATTCGGGAGGCGTTAAAAAAGAAATGGATCACAAATAGTAAAAGAACTATTTATTAGGAACCGACGTTTCGACCTTGTTTAGGGTCTTTGGAGGTCTTGTTCAGGGCTGAATAAACAAGATATAAAAATAAAAATAAAACATAGGTATATACAGTGAATGAATTAAAATTAAAAAGACTTAGTGAGAAAAATGAAAATAATGATGAATTTGTAAAAAGTTATAATATGAAACTGATAGAGTAATAAAAATTAAAAATGAATTAATTAATAAACATATATTAAACTGATTATTAATAAAACTGGCTATAATAATAATAACAATAGATATACTAAAAGAGAAATAACAATAAATAAAAAATTAATAAATCTATTAAATAAGTACAAAGTGGAATACAAAATAAATAAACAGACAAAATTTAGTACTTTGAAGCTCAAACAGAGGTGGAGGAGTGTCTAAAATAAAGAAATTGAAATAATATATTCCATAGCTAAAATAACGTGTACAACAAAATCACTATCAATCATATTTAAAAAAAAAATACAAAAAAAGACAATTAACGATATCTATTCAACAACCCCCGAAGATAGGCCTATCCCGAAACATTATGTTTTGATTCCATATTACGGCCCTATATCCACCAAAGTCGGAAATGAATTGAAAAAAACTAGGGTCAAACCCTGCATTTAAATTAGAAAAAAACCTATCCTCATATTTCTCTTCTCCTAAAGACAAAATAGACTATTTCCAGGATCAACCCAAGAGTCAGGAGTTAGATTAATACATCACGATGAAAATAATCTCAAATTAAATATATATGAAGGACTTGAAATAATAAAATCCTTCAAATCCAATCCAGATTTTTGCTTAAATGACCAAATAAATATCTCCAATAGTCCAATCTTAAATTTATTCCCATCTATAACCGAAAAATCAATTACTCTCCGGCATTACTGGAAAAACCCTGACCCTTAAACCGTTACCTATAAACATCCTACCTATCTTTCGTTCATTAATAGTTCAATGCGAGAAGAAACCAGTACAAACTTTTCTGTTTGATATAATCCATTTAAACCTTGGTGAGTACCAACATGTATTTGATTTATTGTCTTAATTAAATTCATAAATATTTTATAATACTGATTTATATTACATCTAATTTAATATGTATAATAATACCAAACTATATTTTGAATTTTTTTTTTGTGTTTTAGAACTGAGGATGAATGTATAACATTCGAAAGAAGTTTTAAATAAAATAATTTTATAGAAGTGGCAAATAATTTATCAATCCCTAATTAGATTGATCCTTCTATACCATCATGCGGATGTCAACTGAAAATCAAAATTAGCAAAATTGTTTACCTCTGACGTATAGAAATAATCATTTTTTTTTTTAATGGAGATTTCTAAACATTTAAAAGCTTTTTGTACATATCTATTTATATTTATCATTAATTGCCTATTGTACCTACATGATTTTCCGGATTGTGCATAAAAATAATATATACAGTCTACCCTTTTTAAAATCCTTGTCTTAAAGTATCTTCATCGATAAAGGAACCAAACCGAAATAATAACAGAGCTCTTCTGCCATGGATACCCTCAAGGACACTGGAAGAGACTGTTGCGAAGAACGGACGGCGATTTGGCAACGGTGAAAGGAAGTGCGTTTCTGCTCTGATTGGTCTTGCAACCCGGCTTCAGCGGATGCCTTCCATTGATTGGTCATCTGGAGAGGGGGGGGGGGATTGGTCCTCAACTAGACGTGGTTAATGAAAATTTGGGGAATTTAAATTTTAATAGAATTAAAGCCATTTTATTTTCTATCTGTATTCTCCTGAATTCTAAATGTTAACAACCCTGAATTTTCAAACGTTCTAAAGTTTTTATACTAGTATACCCCGAGCGAGAACTCTCGCATTAGATATCAATCCTAATACATTAGAAGTATAAGTGATATTAGGGAAACATATTTATTCGTGTAAACAATATAAATATTACTAAAAAAGTTTATTTAACACTCATTTGGTGAAGCTACGTAGTTTCTAATGACTATGTTGAAGTTCCAGTTCATACTTAATAAGTAATTAGCTTACCCCACTGGAAAACATCTCTTCAATTTAGCAGTTAGGCAATTAGATTCAGCTATACCATTTTCTATGTGTAGTATTAATATTTAACAGTACCTCTTAAGGATTGGACATGGGAAACAATATATAATTTCCCACTCATTTTCCGCTCAAATTGATATAAAGTTGCCATGACAACGACACGTACGGAAGATGGCATAGGACCCTTGCTAACCTATATCGCGTTATCTCGAAAACGATTGGTTTTAGAGCTTTAAAACGCTGGACACTATTAATTATATTGCTTATTATAATTATCTTTCGAATGCACTCTGATTTAAAAAAAAAAAAAAAAAATATTATTATGCCTTACTCAACAGCCATTTTGGAGATAGGTGGATAAGACAGAATGGTTCAGTAAGGTGGCCGACCTGATTCCAGACTTGACAAATCAGAACTTTAGTCTGAGGGAAGTTGAAGACAATGGTCTATTCCGAACCTATTAAGATAAGGATGGCGAATCTTAGTTTACATTGTAATAGACCTCAACTTCATTAATATGGACTTAATTCTTATCAAACAAGGAAGTTTTTCTAAAAGTGGAGAATCTTTAGTCCAACAAGAGGTCGATAAAATAAATCGCGAATAGTCCAGGGTATCACGAAAAACAGAGTCTTATCCAAAGCCCCATTCAAATGGTTTAAACAATGTCAAATTCTACTTCTTTTTAAATTACATTTAAAAACATATGATTTCTCTTTTAATTTAAATATAATTTTTGATGTAAGTTTATTATGACCTTCAAGTAAAGTACCCTTTTCGGCTCACCAATTTTGACCCAAATCTAGTAAATACATTCATATCGATATAAAAGTCCTATTTACCCAATTTGAGATGCTTTACATTATATTTTAATATATTTTTTGAAGAAAGCCTAATTTGACCTACAAGTAAAGTACCACTTCCGGTTTTCCAATTTAGACCAAAATCTAGTATGTTATTTAGATCAATATATAAGTTATAAATACTAAATTTGAGAAGTTTTGCATAGTATTTTAATATAATTTTAGATGGAAATCAATTATGACCTTCAAGTAAAGTACCACTTCCGGTGATCAAGCAGTGACCAAAAAGGGAGGTTCACAACTAGATTTTACAACAATCCTAAATACAAAATTTCAACTTTCTACGGCTAACTGTTTTTGAGTTATGCAAAATACGAACGTACGAACGTACGTACGTACGTACAGACGCCACGACGAAACTAGTCAAAATGGATTCAGGGATGGTCAAAATGGATATTTCCGTTGAAATCTGAAAACCGAAAATTTTTGCGAATACATTACTTCCTTTACTTCGTACAAGGAAGTAAAAAAAATGTAGTGTTTTTAGAGAAATTCGGGTATACTACAAAAAAGATTTGGAGTTAGGTAGGACATTGTAGCTTATGACAGCAGAATATACTTGACAGCCTTAAAAAAAACACAGAATTTAAATTTAATCCTTGTCTGTTCTGAATTGTACGATAGACCAAATTTGCTTTTCAATGCACTTTGCATTTGAGGCTCACCATCACCTCATTTATGTATACTAACAATTAGCATTTTACACACAGTTCCATTTGTTCTTGAAACTCTCATTAGAGCAAAAACAAAACCAACTATGGAAAAACATATAAATTCATTATGCATGTGTCGTACATTTCAGGCACATGTGCCTAGTGGGGAAAGCAAAAACTCTCACAATAATGGCATTACACGAGCTGTTACTGAATTTAATCTACTCTTACTCCATTTGCAATTATCTCATTAATATAATAGCTTCCAGGCAACGGTGAAAGTTAAAGGAAATTACAAATGAGATTATCCTATTTCGAAGAAAACTGCTTGTGCCTTACAATTAGTTCAACAATCGTAAACATAATTATATATTTTTCCTCCAGGTAAATCAATTTATTATTATTGAGAGGATTTATCTTTGAAATACATCTATTATGCTTTCTCGCATGATTATTCGACTTAGTTAGACTTACGTTTTGATGACGAATCTTTTTGATAAACTTATTATTAGTAATTATGTTTTTTTTTGTAAATTATATTTATTAGTAGTAAATGTTTTTGTTAGGTTTCCCATAGCTGCAATAATACATGGCATGCCCAAGGCCAGTTATTGAATTAGAGTTGTCTAGATTTAAAAAAAAAAAAAAATTAGGATTCGATAAATCCAATGAATATTCAAAGTGACTGTAGAAATTGAAATTGTTCTCTGAATTCGACTGCTACCCAGTGATCAACAAATCAACCACGAGGAAAATATATTAATATCTGTATCTACAGCTAGTATGTTATTACATCCAGATAATTTTTTGCTGATGTAGTTAATAAATAAAGTTATCTCCGCTCAACCTGTCATAGACGGCTGATGGTAGCGTACTGCTGACCACTCTCTCAACCTTGACCTATAACACAACACTGTGGGAACCGCCTTTCAAAGAGAATAATGCCCTGATATTAGTCTGTAATTTCCCGATCACATACGAAGATATAACTTTGACAGTAAATTTAATTGCCTATAATTTTAAATGTATGTATTTTATATTCGTGCATTACTACGTATATGCACGATGACCATATTCCCTGATTCGTAATTCGGGATAAATTAACACACTAATGTAAGGGGGGGGGGAGAGTAAGATAAGTGAATTTCTAGGATTAACGAATACTTAATATTTTTTTTTTTTTTAAATAATGGTACTTTTATTATTTTTTGGTATAAAAATTCCTTTGATTTCTGAAGGGTCATAGTTGCAGTTCTGTATTTTTTATTTTAAAATAAAATGTATTTATTTCTAAAAATGAAGTCAAATATAATAATAATAATAACAAACTATTTATTTATTCTGGGACAAGTCCCTTTAGAATAACAATTACAGGCAATGATAGGTGGGCTTCAGAGCCTTAGAGTAGATGATACAGGAACATTAACAGATAATTAAAAAAAGGAAAAAAAAGAAAAGTCAATAAATAAATACAAATGAAAATTATAACAAGTCATAATGTAATAACATTAATAGTCTAATAGATTACGTCTTAAAACAAAAACCACACGAAATTCGTATGTTAATAAGATATGACAAAATTATAAATGAAGGAACATATTTATAAATGTTGATTGAAATAAGAGAAAATCTATTTACTATGTTTTTTGGAACTTAAGTGATTGAATAAGCGGGATTTGAAGGCGATAAGAGTATTGGAGCGACGAATGGAAGGAGGAATGGAATTCCATAAGGATGAGGATTATAAACTTTTGAAAAAAAACAACAAAAAAACAATCGAATCCCTATGAAGCGTATGAAATTAATTTCTTGTTAAGAAACATTGCATATAGAAGATAATAATGTTTCATTTATAATATATGTATATATGTAACAAGAGCGTGTTATGAAAACATTATTAGGACTTGGTCGTTGACCGTTAGCCCGGTGTTGGTTGCCTAATATTTTTCTACATAGAATTAAAAAAAAATAAAAAAACAAACACTGTATACAACAGAATAAACAAATCAGTTGCTCCTCATCTACAACACTAAAATTTTCACATTGAATGATCATAATTTTAAATACATATTATCATAAAGTTCCAGATAACAGCATCAATTATAGTTAAATCAGCTCCTGTAATTATAAGCTATTTTATAATATTTTATTATATTGTCCCAATATTTACCATTTAAATAATCGATAATTTCGTTATTGTTTAGTTTATTTGTATTAAAGTATTCCCTTCGAATCTCCGATAAGATTGGGCATACGGCGAGAAAATGTGTATTTTCGATTTCCCTGGTGTTGCATAGTCAACATATCCAAGCTTCTTCCTCATTGTATGTTTTATAATTTAAGTTCAATAGCTCACACCTAGCCTTAAATATCCACTTGGTATCACTTATTTTTCTGTTGCTAAATAAATAATTATTTTTCCTTAAGTTGCGAGATTGCTGTTTATATAAATTAAATTTAATAGACCCTTTTTTCCTTTTCTATGGTATTGATGTAGTGGCTTTGTTGTACCTTATCTCTTAAGTTTCTACAAGACATTTTTCATATCTCCCACATTCTCAAGTTTAACCTCGTGGTTCCACATTATAGCTTTTTTCAAGTTAACATCGCCTATAACTATTCGTTATTTTATAAAATATTTCTTAAGGGTACGAACCAATTTTAAAGTGAAAAACAATATTATCAGTTGATACCCGCATGATGGTATAGAAGGATCAATCTAATTAGGGATTGATAAATTATTTGCCACTTCTATAAATTTGTTTTATTGAAAACTAGTTTCCAATGTTATACATTCATCCTCAGTTCTAAAAACACAAAAAAAATTCAAAAATAAGTATATATTATGCTATATTTTGAATTGATTATTTTTGAATTTGTTTGTGTGTTTTTAGAACTGAGGATGAATGTAAAACATTCGAAACTAATTTTCAATAAAACAAATTTATAGAAGTGGCAAATAATTTATCAATCCCTAGATAAACAATGCTATGTTTAAACCACATATTTATATTTTCATTTCAATAAAAATTGTTGGGTATATTAACCTCAGGCGAAACTTTAAGTAAGTTCACATACAAATTAAGATTGAGTTTAAGAAAACTGTATATACTATGAATTATTTTGGAAATTAATTGTTTGGTGAAAATTTGGGATAAAAATGAGTTTCTTCGGGACATCGGGGCAGATTTCTGTTACTGTCCCTATATATTCGGGACAGTCCAGGGAAACTAACTGCAATAGAAAGGTCCGTAACAATAATAGCTTTAACCAATAAAAGGTTATTTCTGATAACAATAATTACCAGTATTATAGCAGTAGATTTTTTTTTATTAAATGGACCTATATTGATTTTTTTATATTTGAAATTGTCAATTTATTTATTTTCTATATAAATGGTTCAATTCGCATTCAAGCAACAGAATTGAATAGCGGCCAATCAATTCCTTAATTCATAGGTCATTGTACTAATACAACGCAACAAACTGAATAACAAACAAAACATTTTAATAACAAGCAAATGTTTTGTGGTAAAGTTTTTAATCCGGGGGCCAGAGTGCACAAATTCGACTTACTTCAAGCTTTCAAGCTTTGCTTTTTAGCGCGTTTCATGATATCAAGCCCTTTAAGAATACAAAAGTGCTAAAATATATGCC
The DNA here is from genome assembly GCA_948150685.1 of Rhaphigaster nebulosa. Taxonomy (NCBI): domain Eukaryota; kingdom Metazoa; phylum Arthropoda; class Insecta; order Hemiptera; family Pentatomidae; genus Rhaphigaster; species Rhaphigaster nebulosa. The sequence continues at coordinate 3,534,719 of OX411309.1, forward strand.
TCAGCTGTATATCTATATATATATATATATATATATATATATATATATATATATATATATATATATATATATATATATATCTTCTCGATTCTTCCCTGCGTACGCCACTGACCATAGTGTTTAAAAGATTGTGAGATTCTGAATTTGAGTATTTTTTTTCTTATCTTCTTCAACAGAATGCCTTATTGCAGGTGCTTATACACTCTGAAGGTGGCTTGATTATTGCCCAATTAATTACCTTGCGATACAAAATTTATATTTCCACAAATATCGATAAAAATTCTAATTAAGTCTTCTAATTAAGCTTTACAGAACTCGAGAGATTCAATCTTTTGACATAGCGACTCTTTGTAGTAATTAAAGTTTTTCGCAATTTTAGAAGAGAAGAAACAGAAAAAAAAAAAAGAACCGTGTAATTTTTGTTTTCCGAATTGTGAAAACAGTAGATAATGGAATAGCTATTTCTTCGGCAAACACAATTTGTACGGTTCCGCGCGGCTTCCCGGCCACAAAGCAAGGATTGAACTTTCGCAATAACCCCATCTCTGCTGTACAGCATTGTACTGCTTGTTCTTAGCCCAGGTACGAAAGCGAAAAAATTTTAATTTTTAAAAATAAATCCTAAATAGACATTCTCAACGTGATAATTAAGAGAAAAATAGTCAAAACGAATTTGTCTGATAAAAAATCGGTAAGGAGCAACCTGATGAAAAAAATTCATAATCGTGCCAAAAAGTTTTTTTTTCAAGCTTAATATATAGAATATTTTGGAGGGAATAATACTAACTTTGGACAATTGAAATCGGTCAGTGACTTTTCGCACAAAGTCGCGAAATATTGCCATTTTTTGGACATTTAATTACATGGCTTGTAATTGTCGTAGGTACATATTTGAAATTGTCTGAACATAAAAATAAAAAAATAATATTAATTGAAATATAATGATGGACTATGTTGGTATACATACAGAAATGCAGGCGTTGTTGAAAATGCCTGAATGCAGTTTTTCTTCAAAAGAGTAAGCGATAAGTTTCAAAAGGATCTATATTTTTTTTACTTGATCTCTTGGAGGACATTTATGAATTATGAATTTAATTAAGACAAGAAATCAAATACATGCTGGTACTCACCAATCAAATCATGATTGTGCAGCCAAATACACGGGAAAAACTGGAAGATCGCTTAATCAGAGATTAAAGGAACATATACGGACATATAATAATAAGAGAGATAATTCCAACTTTGCAATTCATTTAAATGAAAATAATCATAAATTCATCAAAGACTCAGGAGTTAAATTAATACATCACGTTGAAAACAGTCTCAAATTAAATATACATAAAGCACTTGAAATAATAAAATCCTTCAAATCCAATCCAGATTTTTGCTTAAATGACCAAATAAATATCTCCAATAGTCCAATCTTAAATTTATTCCCATCTATAACCGAAAAATCAATTACTCACCGGCATTACTGGGAAACCCCCGACCCTTAAGCCGCTTACCTATAAAGATGCTACCTACCTTTTGTTCATTGTTCAATGCGAGAAGAAACCAGTACAAACTTTTCTGTTTGATATAATCCATTTAAACCTTGGTGAATACCAACATGTATTTGATTTCTTGTCTTAATTAAATTCATAATTCATAAATGTTTTATAATACTGATTTATATTACATCTAATTTAATATGTTTAATAATACCAAACTATATTTTGAATTGCTTATTTTTGAATTTTTTGTATGTTTCTAGAACTGAGGATGAATGTATAACATTCGAAACTGTTTTTCAATAAAACAAATTTATAGAAGTGGCAAATAATTTATCAATCCCTAATATATATATATATATATCTAATATTATATTTGTATTATTATTATATATATAATAATACAAAATATATATAAAAATAGAAGAGGTCGTCTTCTGGTGAACACTGTGTTACAGTATTGAAAAAAGTATTGTGATCAACAAGATGTAAGAGGATTGTGAAATAGAACTTTTCCTTCAATGAATAAAGGTGAGTTGTTGAGAAAGTCTAAGCCACTGGCTTTTCAGTCACTTAGTATTTATTTTTAAAACTTTTATATATTATATATCGCTGGCTTGAAAGAAGTGTGCCACAATACGAAAAAGTTATTCTACAAGATAAGCGTTCCAAGTTTTATGCCTATTTAGATTTATCGCTACCCCTCAACTAAAGGATAAAACATCAAGTCTGACAATTTCTTAGTCAATATTACTTAATGTTTTAAAAAAAATTTTATCTCCATTTTTTGATCATTCAATCATAAACCATGAATCAAATTTTGGCAGTATTTCATAAAATGCATTGCAAGCTCCTTTAGAATTTATGGATAGTAAAGATACAATTAAAAAAAAAAAAAATTATTTGAAAATAAAAACCAACTCAAAATATTTTATTCAATCTATTATAGTACATAATAATATTTTACACGTACATAGTGATGATTTTAATTGTACAAACAGAGGCGAAATAGATATTTTTTTTCGCTTCCCAACTAGTATAAGAATAATATTATTAAAATAATAAAAATTATTATTACTATTTTTATCAAGATGGTCTTAAAAGTAAACTTATAATAGCTAAACTAAAAATAATTTTTGATTGCGGTAAATATGAATACTAAAAATGTGACATAAAAATTACTAAAAATTAATTAATACTAAAAATTTTTCTCAAAGAAATACAACATCAATTATTATTATTTTTTATTACTTCCTTGTAAGAAGTAAAGGAAGTATTGTAATCGCGAAAATTTTCGGTTTTCAGATTTCGACGGAAATATCCATTTGACTTTTATATTGATGTGAATGTATTTACTATATTTTGGTTAAAATAGGTGAGCTGAAAAGGGTACTTTACTTGAAAGTCATAATAAGCTTACATCAAAAATTAAATTTAAATTAAATACATAAATCATATGTTCCAGTAATAAAGGTTACAAACGCAATTTGGTTTCCAATCCAATTAAACATTTTTATTACTTGTTTTAAGCGTTAAAATTGAATGTAAAATACTGGTTTTTCTCCCTATTTGTGTGTGTGTGTGTGTCAATAGATGGATGTCGCGACGCCGATTGTTGTTTTTGAGATACTGCGATCTTCGGAAACAGTAACCCAATTCAGTATCACTTTTTGAGCCAGCGATTTATAGTTTAATAGGCGTACAAGGAAGTCATGTGTTGTCCACATCAGATATTTTTCTATTTCAGTATAGCCCTTCCAATAGTTGAATCATTGTATCCTGTTTGATAAGCTATTGAAGCATGATTCTATGGAGTACGTTTACATGACTTGAAAATGGCCCAAGTTGGCCGAAACGTCGAAATGTATGAAATAAAATAAAATATTTGCTGACCGATTGGCCTATTGCTTTTATTAACTGATCAAATGGCATGGCACAGAAAATTAAGAAAGCAACTAGAAGATTGTATGTATGTATGCATGTATATATATATATATTTTCCATAGCACCAAATCTCTCTTCAAAGCAGGTACATTTGCATAATACCCGTTTTCATAGCAACCCTATCACTTTCTTCGGGATTCGGCATGCTTCATGTTATTTATAATACATTTTTTTCTTTCTCTGTGGAAGGCAGATTCTTCAGTGTCAGTGTCTGGGTAAAAGTGGTTTCGCTTTCACTGGGGGGGATCTTCTTCTGGAGGAAGTGGATCTTACTGAAGGAAATGGACACTATCGATAGTAGATATCTCTTTCGATTTTTTATTCGAAATTAAATTTTATTTGTATTGTTTGACGCCGAATCTAAAGCGGTCTTTAAACGATCAATATTTACTGACGAAAAAAATACTGATTAAAATACTGAAGGACAGCCTTCAATATTTTCTCGATTACAATCTTAATTATTAAAAGATCGTAATTTGTTATTGAATTAATTAACTTCAACTTAATTGATTCCATCTACTTTCTCTAATTTATTCTTCATGCATTTTAATCTATTTTTCTTTGAATATTAGACATTTAGGAAATTAGACACTTTGGATTTCCATATCATATCCGTCTTAAAATTATTTTTTAATTCAGCCAAAATAAGAGAATTTATTTCATTGATTGCATATTCTGATGGAATATTTATTCTGTTACAAAGTTTCGAGTTTTCTTTTGTGCCAAAATATTTTCTTTTTAATTATTTCCTTGGCTAAAATTTTAAGCAACCTCGTATCTGGTAAAGAAAGAATCCTTTGTACATATTGTAAATGTGCATATATAAACAATGAAAGAATATTGGATTTAAATTAGATTCCAGACATAAAATGTAACGTGGTGACTTAACAGGAATGGAGAACAATGCTTTTTATAAAAAATATATTCAGTTTTTCTACTTCATCAAAACTACGGTATTCCAAAACCTGGCAAGCGTAATTGATCGTACGATTATAGTTATCGTAATTGAGCGTTATTCATCGTACGGTAGCATAATAAACATAATGATATTACATTTTTGTTCAGCAGGCAATTATAGGTTATATTTACAGCAAATTTTGAGATATTTAACATATCTAAGAAATAAGTTTTCAGTTTGCAAAGAGGAGGGTTAGACCTATTCCCAGATAATTATAATAATTTACTATTTCCAAATTTTTTTATTCTATGCTCCATTCCATTCCTCAGTATTGGCCTTCATTCCATCATTACCTACCTCACACCCTCAATAAAACTATCATTATTTTAATAACTTCAATAATAATTTCAGTAAAATTGACCCTATAAGGGAGGCTTAAACTGGATGCTCATATCAGATGGAAAAAGGTGACTCAACTTTTCTGATGTTCTGTTTGTTATTATCGTCATCGAGAAAGTTGCTCATTGTGAGTCGCAGCCTAAATATAGCCTAAATCGGTTCCTGGGCCATCTAGGTAATTACTTAGTGCTCTGAACAAGCCTCCGGAAATAGGGATGATAAGTGCCCTACTCCATTATTAATGGAATTTTCTTTGACTAGAAGGACAGCGCCCGACTTCCTTATTGCTTATCGAACACATTCCTGGAAGAAGCTTTTCCGGGAAAATTTTCTGAAAATTTGTAAATCACATAGTAAATACATACTTTATTATTTATTGCGTTCAAATAGCTACATATGAAATATATATAGAGAAATTATTGCGAGCTTGGAAAATTTCTAATCCGAGTTTTCAGCGGAAATACATGTTTTGAGGTGCTTGTGGGTATGTGAACAGCCTAGTACACAAACGAAAATTTGCAAGGAAATTAAAATTGCGTATTTAAGATAGAATCATCGAAACTTTGTTTCGACGCGATAGCATAACCTTGAACCCTCGTACTGCTGACCGACATACTCCTTCTGGAGCGGTCACGACGAAGCAGTATGAATAAAACGTCATACAGGGACTGTCGAGCAGTGCCAACGAAATATGTTCCGTTCTATTTCCTTAAAGCAGTAGTCAACTACCTGCAGTCTCTGCCAGCCGCAACGGTGGGCAGCACCAGCGAAAGTTTACCTTAATAAAGTTTTCTGAATGAAGTTATCATGACAACAGTTAGCAAATGCCATTGACCCAGGAAGTATTTGTTATTAAATAAGGTTTACAACCCAGGAAGTTATTGTTATGCTTCCTGGTTATCAGCATTAAAACAAGTTCTATTTCTTTAATCATCCCTTCTCCTATTGTATGTATAAAAGCCTATCTGAATGGGACAGATCAACCAGTATCTAGAATGTAGTATTAAAATAAGTATTTAGAATGTAGGGCTAGAATAAGAATTAGTCTTAGGAATCAGTATCATAATGTTAATTAGAATGTAAGAATCAGTATAGAATAAGTATTAGAATGTAGTCTTAGAACCAGTATCATAATATACCATTAGCAGTATCACAATGTAGTAACCAGTATCTAGAATGTAGTCTTAGAATAAGTATTAGAATGTAGTATTAGAATGTAAGGTAGAATAAGATAATGTGAGACACTCTCACTATGTTTAGCTTTAAGTCTAGTTGTAATATCTTTAAAGTCTATCTGTCACTCAGTAGCCTCATTATATATATATATATATATATATATATATATATATATATATATATATATATATATATTTCGTTAGTATTTGGTGCTTATGTCATCAAAAGTTGATTTTTAGAGCATTTCCAATTTTTTTTTTCGATACATCGTAAACGGGAATAGATAGAGGTGGTGTTTATGTCCCATAATAAGTTGAAACATAAATTTCGAATTTTTGGCGCTTAAGCCAAATTTTCGTTGAGTAAACAAAGTCGATGAATGCAAGTGTTAAAAATAACCTTATTAAGCAGAGTACAAGTTACATGATATATATATATATATATATATATATATATACATATATATGTATCATATATACATATATGTCATATATATATATATATATATATATATATATATATATATATATATATATATATATATATATATATATGACATATATGTATATATGATACATATATATGTATATATATATATATATGATATATATGATACATATATATATATATATATATATATATATATATATATATATATATATATATAATGATATATATATATATATATATATATATATATATATATATATATATATATATATCATGTAATTTGTACTCTGCTTAATAAGGTTATTTTTAACACTTGCATTCATCGACTTTGTTTACTCAACGAAAATTTGGCTTAAGCGCCGAAAATTCGAAATTTATGTTTCAACTTATTATGGGACATAAACACCACCTCTATCTATTCCCGTTTACGATGTATCGAAAAAAAAAATTGGAAATGCTCTAAAAATGAACTTTTGATGACGTAAGCACCAAATACTAACGACTCTCAGTAATCACTCTGGTCTCAACCAGTACTTGAAGTTTCAAAATTATATTGTAATTATAAAGGTTTTGCCACCTTAATAAACTCCTAGTGTTTAGAATAAATAATAAAATTAAAAAAAAAATGTATCGTTATTTGGAGAAAAATCGTTTGAGGTGTTTTCTGTAAATTTTACTAAATTACGCCTTTTTCAAAAAACGACGTCGATATGTAAGAACGCAAATTTTTTAGAATGTATATTTCAGTATTATTATTTTAGTCTGGATTTAGGTTAATGTTAATTATATTAATATATAATCATAAAAAATTATGTATATGTAAGTAAGGATTGATAAATTATTTGTCACTTCTATAAATATGTTTTATTGAAAACTAGTTTTGAATGTTATACATTCATCCTCAGTTCTAAAAACACACAAAAAATTCAAAAATAAGCAATTCAAAATACAGTTTGATATTATTGTACAAATTAAATTAGATTAATATAAATCAGTATCAATGTTTTATAATAGTGATTTATATTAATCTAATTTAGTATGTATAATAATACCAAACTATATTTTGAATTGCTTATTTTTGAATTTTTTATGTGCTTTTAGAACTGAGGATGAATGTATAACATTCGAAACTAGTTTTCAATAAAAACAAAATTATAGAAGTGGCAAATAATTTATCAATCCCTAATTAGATTGATCCTTCTATACCACCATGCGGATGTCAACTGGATATGTAAGTGTAATGATTATTTGTCTGATGAGACACAGACTCAATTTGTATGAGGGTTCTTTATGCAAACAAACCTGAGAGCGAATACAAATAAATAAATTAATAAAATTATTATAATAATGAATTTTTGTTCCGAACACTATTGACTCAGAAGAGGAGCTTGTCAACAAAACTTTGTTGCGTGCTAAACGCCGATAGGTCAGTCAATGAAAGTGTTGTAAATGGAGATGAAGATTCGGAAATTGACTTCAGAACTTTGTTTGAACTAGTCAAGAGATAAACATACTAAAAGTCCTAGGATCTAGGAGCAGAAGCAAAGCATCGAAGCATGATGAGAGAAGTGTTTTCGTTTATATCTCGAAAATTTACTCGAGTTTGTCGTAGCTTAAAACATTTTATTTGAAAAATTGAAGAACATTAAATTTTCGACAAGAATGTTCCTATTAATTTTTTCAAGTTTATTCTTGTTTAAGAAATATACGCTCATCATCGTAACAGATTTATAGTAAGAAGATAGTGACTATACTATACTGGAGTATACTTTTCCTGTTATCGTCTTAAATTTCTAAAACCATAACAGATACGAAAAATAAATAATAGGAACATTCTTGTAGAGAATTTAATGTTCTTAAATTATTTTTTTACTTAAAATGTTTTAACATAAGACCAACCGTTTTCGATATATAAACGAAAAGTCGAAAAATATGACCTTCTCCTCCTTCCTCTCTTTGCCTCTGCTACTAGATCTCAGGACTTTTATTACGTTTACCTCTTAACTAATCTTAACAAAACCCTGAAATCAATTTCGGCCTTCCCATCATTTCTGTTGACACACTCTTTTTGAGCATTCATTGACTTGACAACCATTATAGTTTTGATTTCGATGTCGAACCTATACAATGTTGTCATATTGCTCCTCAGTGGACATTCCATTGCCCCTAGAGATCCTCAAGTTCTTGAAGCGGAAGATAAGAAAGGCCACCTGTTGTGGTATAATTGCTTCAAGTAGAGGTCACATGCGCAGTCGATCGATTTTCCGAAGAGAAGAATAAGACAGACTGAGTCGAGTGTCGGACACCGCAGAGGTACATCAACACCAGGTAACTAAAATCGATTTAATTAAACTCGATAAGCGGGATGGCGTTTATTGTAATGCCATTAACGTGCCTCATTGCCCCCGAAGACCGCGAAATGGACTCGATCGATTTGTGACGCAGCCTACTCTTTGTGCGTGTTGGTATAGCTGAATGAAGAGTGGTTCTTTTATAGGTGTTTTCATCTGATGGGTCTGTTATGGCACTTAGATTAAATTGTTTTTGCCAATCATTCACAACACTCTGAATTATATTAATATCGATTAGCCGAGAATAGGCTGAGAGGTCAAACAATCGATTTCTAGATAAACACGTTAACCTTGCCAAGGTCATTGTTGCCAACATCTATGTTTCGCTTTAATTTAACTTCAAATTTTCGTAATAGTTTTAGTTGTATTGTTATCTACCTGCAATAATTATTAAAATTTCTCTTTTTTTTTAAAGATTTTTTATACAGGAATATATTTATTTATCTTAGTAGATATATATATATATATCCATATTTTTTTAGGTATTCTTTTCAATAATGATTGGCAACAGAAAAACTATGCCTATTCCTGCCAAAAATGAATACACGCTCATTCAAATTTTCCAATTTTTTTTTCCTTGGAAAGCTGCCATTCAGTTATAATTCTATGAGATAAATGCCTGATTTTTAGTCCCAATATTTACCGCAATAACAGTTTATTTTTTATTTTTATGAAAAGCACAGGCATTATATTTAAATGATAAAAAAATGAAGATTAACATTTTTTTAAACAAAAAATGTAAACTTTGTGGTTCAGCAAAACACGCTCACACAGACACACAAGATACAAACAACACAATCCAAAATTCTTAGAAAAATTGTAAATGCCCCATAGTCTATTACGAATCATACCCTACACAACGACATGGACGTTCCTTCAATAAAATCACATATTCACGACAGATACACCACATTTCATTCTTCTACTCAAAATCACTCAAATCCATTAATTATATCTCTTACCTTCTCCTTGTTACCTGTTCTACCTGGACGCAGGTAAAAAGGCAATGGCCAAGAGACCTTCTGGTTCACCCATAATACAAGATATACAAGATACAAATAAAAAAATTACAGTCAAAATTCAAGACACACAATCAGGCAGTTCGAAAACATAAAAGACCATTAAATTTGCTAGATGTGGTGCAACGCAATAAAAAAGATAAAACAATAAACACGCAAAACAATAAATAAAAGCAAAAAAAAAATGTAAATAGTACTGACTAAGAATATGCCCGACTTGTATTATCAGAGAGTTGAGGGGCAGCAATAAACAAAAATAGGCAAACTTCAAATGGTTCTCCTAATCTCCCTTTTTTTATTGTGGCACTCTTCTTCCAAGCCAGCGATATATATATATATATATATATATATATATATATATATATATATATATATATATATATATATATATATATATACACACACACAATACATATTTATTGAAAAGGTGTAAATAAATGGCACCCTCTTTTGTTTTTTACTTCGTTTTGTCAAAAAGTTCGATCTTCATTAATAACTATAACAAGTTTACTAAATGATAGATGACAAATAAATGATTGATATAAATTATTTCAATTCGAAAACAAAGATTTACAAAAAGCTTTAAAAATAACAAAAAGTGCATATTTTGGGTAATTTCCAAAAACGTCACAAAAAATCGATGTGCCAAGGTCTTCGTGCGCTTGAGTCCATTTCTCTCGCACCTCCATTTAGGAGTATAGAATAATTCTCCGTCCCTAACTAAAAATCTCTGTTTTCTGGATATAACTGTGAAATTTTTCTAAATTAATCATTAAGACGTGAAAAGAAAAAGATTCCGGATACGTTTCAAAGGTTTTGCAGCCCAGAAGAAACACAAATTGACACAATATCTGATGCACTGCAACCACCATTACTTGAGAGAAAGATTCCAGCTGCTCTCTGCTATCTTATATTAACAAGTGACTCTGTTTACAATCATTGTTGTCAGTCTGCAGGACCTCCCAAACCTCCTTGGTTATAAATATGGCGCCCATATTTACACCTGTTCCCGTTTTTACACCTTTCTCTCTCTCTCTCTATTATATTTAAATCAAAAACTTAATTGATTATTGGGAGCAATAACTCAATTAAAGATATAAAAACTATTGTCATTTTTTTAGTGGAAGAATTAAAACAAAATCTTTAGTCTCTCAAATAGCAGTAAATAACTTAACAATGTTCCGCTGATTAAGGCATCAAGACTGAAACAAACAAGACTAAATTAACACACAATTCTCTCTTAAGTAGAATTTTTTTCTTTAATAAATCCTTTCTTATCCGCACAACCTCTTGACTCAAATATTTCTAACCTTAATTTCAATTCTTCCTGAATCTTCGAATCGCTATAATAATGTAAATAATTTTTGTAAATATCTGTTTACTTATGAATTACTACAGTAACTATATGGGAATGCTCAAACTAGATGAACAATGATACTAATCAAAGATACTACTGAGTTACCCAAAGCCAGTTGGTGAACTATAAATCAAGAATAAACATAATTATAAGAAGTTAACCACCTTCTTGATGACGAAAGACCTAAAATGTCGATTAAGCTAATAGAAGACAATAATAATAATAACATCACATATATATATATATATATATATATATATATATATATATATTAAGGATAAGATGGTACGGATGGCGGTCAAGAAAAATTCAAAAATAGTAAAAACTATTTATTAAATGCCGACGTTTCGACTCACATTGCAGGCCTTCATTAGGGCTCAAAGAACAAGATTTAAAAACGTATAACTATTGCAAGAGTGTAAAAATTACAAATAGTAAGGTGGGTTAAGTGCGTTACTGGGGTAAGAGCATACACCGGCTCTAAACGGTATAATATTAATTCAATTATGTCAAAATAAAATTATAACCTTATGATTTAATAAATAAACAACATTTGCTGAGGATTTTAAAACTATTGGACTAATATTATACCGTTTAGAGTGTGGTTGGTTGAACGCATTTGCCCCAGTAACGCATTTACTCCACCTAGCCTTATGTACAAAATGATATGACTATGAACTGAATAAAATATCATAACAGAAACAATAATAAAGTAGACAAACGAAAACAATAATAAAAGCTGATAGATTAATAAGTTATTTTTATTTATATATATATATATATATATATATATATATATATATATATATATATACAATATTTACACCGGATTTGAAACCCTGTTTCATATTATTACTATATTACTCATATTATTACTATATTATTCCTATTTTATAATATTACACCTATTCTTTGAAACCCTGAAGAAGACCTGCAATGCGGATCGAAACATCTGCTTTCAATAAAAAGTTTTTACTACTTATAAATTTTGCATGATCTGAATCCCGGGCTCTCTTACACTTTATTATCAATACGACCAACGAATAAATATGTAATAGGCGATAAATATTCCTGCAATAAGTAATAAATATGATATAAAATATATAATTTACTTTTATTTTATTTTTACTTCCTTGTACGAAGTAAAGGAAGTATTGTAATCGCGAAAATTTTAGGTTTTCAGATTTCAACGGAAATATCAATTTTGACCATCCCTGAATCCATTTTGACTAGTTTCGTCGTGGCGTCTGTACGTACGTACGTTCGTTCGTATTTCGCATAAATCAAAAAAGGTTAGCCGTAGAAAGTTGAAATTTTGTATTTAGGATTGTTGTAAAATGTAGTTGTGAACTTCCCTTTTTGGTCACTGCTTAATCACCTGAAGTGGTACTTTACTTGAAGGTCATAATTGATTTACATCAAAAATTATATTAAAATACTTTACAAAAGTTCTCAAATTTGGTATTTATGACTTATATATTGATTTAAATAACATATTAGATTTAGGTCTAAATTGGTAAACCGGAAGCGGTACTTTACTTGAAGGTTATATTAGACTTTCGTCAAAAATATATTAAAATATAATGTAAAACATCTCAAATTTGGTAAATAGGACTTTTATACTGATGTGAATGTATTTACTATATTTTCGTTAAAATTGGTGAGCCGAAAACGGTACTTTACTTGAAGGTCATAATAAGCTTAGATCAAAAATTATATTTAAATTAAATACATAAATCATATGTTTCGGTAATAAAGGTTACAATCGCAATTTGGTTTCCAATCCAATTAAACATTTTTATTACTTGTTAAAAGTAAGTGTTAAAATTTAGTGTAAAATACTGGTTTTCCTCCCTATTTGTGTGTCAATAGATGGATGTCGCAACGCCGAGTGTTGTTTTTGAGATACTGCTATCTTCTGAATCGATTTATAGTTTAATAGGCGTACAAGGAAGTCATGTGTTGTCCACATCAGATATTTTATGATAGCGATACAGAAATTTTTATAAGAGAGAGGTGTGGACATATACACAAAGTTACATCAAAAACATGTTACGTTAGATGAAATAACATAGTTACAAAACTTTATTAATCAAGCAGGGTATTGCTTACGGATGTTAAATTTCAAATATGTGTTCAATGAGTTTTTCAATGATGATGATATCATTTGGCCTTCAACAATGCGTATCAAAAATGGGTTTGGAGTAGCTGGTTGTATAGAGACGGAATGATCGGACGTGTCGGAGGGACAACAGGTACGATCAAGGTACGCGATAAAGGTATTCGCCTTAATACATCATGGGAAGGTATCACTCGTCTCCAGGCTTTGTGGAAGTAAGAGGTATAGCCGGGAGGAATTCGGACGCTTTAAATTGAATGTCACAAACGGAGGTTATTCGCCTCCTGACTGTAAGGTGGAAACAAATAGAGTCGAGGGGTATACCCTTAAATTTGTACATAGGAGAACTCAGGATGTGGAAGGATGAAGGAAAATTAGAGTCTGGGGACAGGAGATTCCCAGGACCCCCACTAATACTAATACAAGGCTACAGTATATGGGCGAATCAAAACTACGGACCGTAAAATTTAGTGTTCCCGATATACCTAAATCTTTTTTGTCATAAATGTCATCGCGTCCTCATTTATTAATCTTATTATCTTCATTATTTTTTAATTAATTATTAATTTAAAATTGTGGAACCTTAATATTTTTTTAACAACCAGCGATTAAAATTCAAAATAAAAACAGAGGAAAGGTTTTTTTTTTTTTTTTTACCAAGATTCAATTAATTTGATATGAATGATAACATATTCTTTTAAACAACAAAATTGAAATCACAAAAGAAAAAAAGTGGGAAAGGTTTTTTTTTTCAACTAAGGTTCAATTAATTTGGTATGAATGTTTACCTCTGAAACAAAAAATATAAGTATATGTGTGATTCTCATTTTACGGACAAGTTTTAGTCCATTCAAATTTTTACTCAATTAGCTAAGTTTAACCAGAATTTTTTTCAACTGCAATAAGGCGAAGAAACATTTCTTCATAATGAAATATTAAAACTGAAAATATTAAAGAATAATTATCGATTGATAAATTATTTGCCACTTCTATAAATTTGTTTTATTGAAAACTAGTTTCGAATGTTATACATTCATCTTCAGTTCTAAAAATACACAAAAATTCAAAAATAAGTAATTCAAAATACAGTTTGGTATTACTATTCATATTAATTAAATGTAATACAAACATTTATGAATTGAATTAATCAAATTAAATATATATGAAGCACTTGAAATAATAAAATCCTTCAAATCCAATCCAGGTTTTTGCTAAAATGACCAAATAAATATTTCCAATAATCCAAATTTATTCCCATCTATTACAGAAAAAACAATTACTCACCGGCATTACTGCAAAAACCCCGACCCTTAAACCGTTTACCTGTAAACACACCACCATTCTTCCATTGCTAGTTCAGTGCGAGAACAAACCAATACAAACTTTTCTGTTTGATATAATCTACTTTAGCCTTGTTGAGTACCAACATGTATTTGATTTCTTGTCTTAATTAAATTCATTATTCATAAATATTTTATAATACTAATTTAAATAACATTTAATTTAATATGTATAATAATACCAAACTGTATTTTAAATTGCTTATTTTTAATTTTTGTATTTTTAGAACTGAATGTGAATGTATAACATTCGAAACTAGTTTTAAATAAAAACAAATAATTTATCAATCCCTAATTAGATTGATCCTTCTATACCATCATGGGGTTGTCAACTTATTAAAGAATAATTTGATTTTATAATTATTTAAGCTACTATAATGTCATTCATTTCCACGCATTGTCTCACTATCCGTTTTCTAGTAAACATGTATTTTTTCTTTCGTAACCTACGTTAAATGGTATTGAAATTTATTTCAACTCATAAACGATAACTTAAGCATTCTGAATTGCATATGTATTTTAAATTTTTGGTAACAGTGAAGTATGTTTATGTAGGATTTTACCCTTTGTTTTTCTTCGTATATATATTTTTTTTGAGTAAAATTATCTTTGTGGATCGATTTTCAATTTTTTATGATTTTTTTCGGCATGATTAGTTTTATGAAGTTATAATTTTTTTGTCAATACCAAGAGGACAGGTTAATCTCAAAAGACAATTAACGAATGAACGTAACAAATTATGATATGAGAGATTCAGTAAAAGATGGGTAAAGCCACGCAGGAAAAGCAACGAGAGAAATAAAGAGGGTGGGGGTTGGCTGGAATCTACTATCGTCGCTCCGAGAATCTTCTGTCTCCAGACTCTAGTCTATGGGAATATATGGAATGAGGAACCATGAATGGAAATAGTAAACAGAGATTTACTGATGTATTAATATGGTTGGCTCGGAAGAGAAATTTGATTAAGACGGTACGATTCTGAAGGATTATACCGAAGATGAAGTATGTAACAGATAAACACCGAGAGGTGCTCTGATTAATATAATTTTTATATGAGGTCAGTACATCTCTATGACGTAGTTTTATTGATCGTAATCATAATATATATATATACACATATTTACAGTAAAAATATACAGTTGGAAAAATAAATGTGTTAATGAAAAAAAAATATTTTTTTTTAATGTCTTGCGCAACGATGTGATTCGTTCGTGCGCTACTAGTGGCATCCGTGTGTAGAAACTTGAAGAGTTTTATTTGGAGGCCGGTAGATGGTAGCAGTAGCTGTTACAGGTTCATTCGGATTCGCAACTTTACGGCCGATTTATATTTATGTAACAAAATCTAAATGAGTTGACATCCGCATGATGGTATAGAAGGATCAATCTAAATAGGGATTGATAAATTAAAAAAAAAAAAAGAAGCGGAGTATACGAACTAAATTGTAATAATTGTGCAGCCAAATACACGGGAGAAAAACTGGAAGATCACTAAATCAGAAATTAAAGAAACATATACATGCATATAATAATAAGATAGAGAATTCCAGCTTTGCAATTCATTTAAATAAAAAAAAACCCATGAATTCATCACAGACTCAGGAGATAAACTAATAGCTTCACGTTGAAAACAGCCTCAAATTAAAAATATATGAAGCACTTGAAATAATAAAATCCTTCAAATCCAATCCAGATTTTTGCTCAAATGACAAAATAAATATTTCCAATAGTCCAAATTTATTCACATCTATTATAGAAAATACAATTACTCACCGGAATTACTGGAAAAACCCCGATCCTTAAACCGTTTACCTATAAACACACCACCTTTCTTCCATTGCTAGTTCAGTGCGAGAACAAACTAATACAAACTTTTCTGTTTGATATAATCCATTTAAACCTTGGTGAATACCAGCATGTATTTGATTTCTTGTCTTAATTAAATTCATAATTCATAAATGTTTTATAATATTATTTTATATTGCATTTAATTTAATATGTATTTTGAATTGCTTATTTTTGAATTTTTTGTGTGAACTCTCTTAGAGTGAAGTATGTATTATTTAGATTTGGTTTTATGTATTATTTAGATTTGGACTGTTGATATGAGCTGTGCTACCTCTGGTCTGAAGTAAACTCAAAACTTAATTTTGGACTCTTCCGATTATATCCTAATTAACTTGTATAGGAGGTAAATTTCCAATAATAGTAATAATAATTAAAAGTGCTGATTACCAACAAACAACTCAACCAACAATACTTTGGAAGTAGCTTGAAAGACTACGGTAGTAGGTAGGTAACGTGTAACTGAAGACGCGCATGCGCATGCAAACGAATTTTAGTTACATGACAAGATTGTACGGTTTGCTACATTCATGTAACCTATCCAAACACTTTAAAAATCTCTCTGCACGTGACCTGTGAGTCTGAAATTTTTATTTAATTTGGTAATAACTAATGATGAATGCAAATTCAAATTTGTAAAGCTACAACAATCCATGAAAGGTTTTGAGTTCAATACTTGGTATGGAAGTACAGTATTTTGACCAAGAATTAAACAAGGAGGTGATGTGGCCAGTATTCGCACTCAACCGTTAGGAGTTATAAAGGTTTTTCGACCAGAATATATCCGTGGCTGATAAAACACAATATATAAATTATCTACCATAGCTAGATTACATATTCCAAACTATATATATATAATATATATAATATATATATATATATATATATATATATATATATATATATATATATATATATATATATATAAACATGCTTCCTTTAACGAAATTATCGGTTAGACATCCTGATTATCGTCTATTCGATTAGTTCCAAAAATATCGTTTAATCATCGAAAGAATTTCTGTGAATCAGTTAACAACGCTAATATTGCGTGTTTAATATCTTGCGTGAGTCTATTTAGTTCGTGAACGATGCAGTTATTTATTAAAACAGTTAGCCGCTAGAAATGATCGGCCATGGATGCTAAATACCTTATTCGATGAAGGTATGATGAACCTTTTCGATCCAATATTGATGACGAATTTTGAAGATGGACCTGAATTAGCGAAGAAATTACCCAAGTATTGACTAGTTCCAACACGATGGAAAGCGATCCTAGGTATATATCGTTTTGCTTGATTATGAAATCCTAATTTGAAAAAGTTATTGAAAAATTTGTACATGTTATCCTTTTAGAATAAACTCCATACGCTTAAATCGTCAGAGCATTCTCTTAGATGCTTTTCAATCTGTTTATACCCCAAGAAACCCTCTGAGGAAAATGCCCCACCGTTTTTAAAAAATTCTATTCTCCCCACTCCAAAATGCTTCCGCCCTTTCCATAATAAAATCCCGTCTCTTCACCCATATCGTGTCTCTTCAAAAATCATGGGTACAACTTCACAAGAGGGGCGCGTTATCACTGGTACTCTCGATCTTACCCGAAGGTCGCCGGACTAGCATACTCTAGCGCCATTTGTGCTAACTAACTGCTTTGCATTCAATTGTAACATTCGTATTCATTGCAATTATTAAAATTATTACTGCCTTAATTACATATTATTTAAAATTGTTATTGCTGTCGACTTCCGGTAATCTGGGGAAGTTCTAGTAATAATTTAAAGGAATGATAATAATTACGGTAAGGACCCGACCTCAACTGTAAATGAACTTTTGGGGTTTGTTTATCTATTGAGCGAGCGTAGCGAGCGGAAGTCATCAGCTGTGATCTATTTAAAGCAATAATAATTGAAATTACGGTAAGTCTCCAACCTCAACTGAAAAGGATCCGTTGCTGTTTTGTTTATTTCTTGGGCGAACGTAATGAGGGGAAGTCGACAGCACTAACAATTTTAAATAATATTTAATTAAAGCAGTAATAATTTTAATAATTCCAATGAACACGAATGTGGCAATTGAATGCAAAGCAGTTAGTTAGCACAAATGGCGCTAGAGTGTGCTAGTTCGGCGACCTTCGGGTAAGATCGGGAGGAACAAGTGATAACGCGCCCCTCCTGTAAAGTTGTACCAAATCATGATCTTCCTTCCGTTTTTTTTTCCATTATCAATTTTTTTGCTACCCCACTACCAAATGTTGGGAATCTTTCTGTTCATGCAGAAAGTAAAACAAATTTTTGTCCTCAGAATTGAAAATTCCGACTCGCATTTTTAAGAAATAACAACTAGCGTTAATTCGATTTAAATGAAATTTTGAGCGATTGTTACTGCTTGATCACCGGAAGTGGTACTTTATTATATCTGATTTCCATCAAAAATTATATTAAAATACTATACAAAACTTCTCAAATTTAGTATTTATAATTTATATATTGATTTAAATAACATACTACATTTTGGTATAAATTGGAAAACCGGAAGTGGTACTTTACTTAAAGGTCATATTATACTTTCATAAGAAATTATATCAAAATATAATATAAATTGTCTAAAATTTGGTAAATAGGACTTTTATATCGATATGAATGTATTTACTATATTTTAGTTAAAATTGGTGAGCCGAAAAGGGTACTTTACTTGAAGGTCATAATAAGCTTACATCAAAAATTATATTTAAAATAAATACATAAAACAATCATATGTTTCGGTAATAAAGGTTACAAACGCAATTTGGTTTCCAATCCAATTTAACATTTTTATCACTTGTTTTCAGTGTTAAAATTGAGTGTGAAATACTGTTTTTTCTCCCCCTTTGTGTGTATGTGTGTCAATAGATGGATGTCGCGAGGCCGAGTGTCGTGTTTGAGATACTTCAATTTTCGAAAACTAGTAACCAAATTCAGGATCACTTTTTTAGCCACCGAATTATAGTTTAATAGGCGTACAAGGAAGTCATGTGTTGTCCACATCAGATATTTATAGCATTGCTGTTACGTTTTTCGAAGGGGATATTAGATTTTAAATTAGGGGTTTTTTTAATAGAAAATGTTTAGGTTGATCACGTTATGTTACTTTGCATAATATTTTCTTCTGTGCCACATTGCGAAATGCTAGAGTCACCAATGGAGTTGCATCACAATAGTGCAACGCTCATTGTAACTACTTCATCTCCTCCTGTCACGGATCAACCACCCTGGGAAAGATATAGGCGTCGTTCGGAACGCTTCGTTCTGACTGTATCTCCTAGCAGTTGGCAAATCTTACTTCCGTCACAGAACGGAAGAAGCTCACTGCAGTTCCGCTTTCTCTAGGCGGTATCTGAAGCATCGATTAGTTTCTAAGTAATGATTACTTCAACACGATGTATTTTTTAAACTCGAAACTAAAGTCGAAGTCAAAGGAGTAATAGTCATTTGCATGACGACAAATTAAAATTAGAATTACTATTGTATAATATGAGGATATGTATAAAGAATCATTAGCTTGTTTTATCTTGATGTTTATTTTTTAAATAGAGATGAATATGGTGCTGGACACCGAAAGCTACAAAGAAATAAAATAAAATATAATAAATTGAGACTGTCAGTTGACATCCGCATGATAGTATAAAAGGATCAATCTAATTAGGGATTGATAAATTATTTGCCACTTCTATAAATTTGTTTTATTAAAAACTAGTTTCGAATGTTATACATTCATCCTCAGTTCTAAAAACACACAAAAAATTCAAAAATAAGCAATTCAAAATATAGTTCAACAACACCCCCTCCCCTTCGAAGATAGGCCCATCCCGAAAAGTTATGTTTTGATTCCATATTACGGCCCTATATCCTCCAAAATCGGAAATAAATTGAAAAAACTAGGATTAAAACCTGCATTTAAAATAGAAAAAATCCTATCCTCATATTTCTCTTCTCCTAAAGACAAAATAGACCCTTTCCAAAAAATCGGAGTATACGAACTAAATTGTAATGATTGTTTAGCCAAATACACAGAAAAAACTAAAAGATCGCTAAATCAGAGATTAAAGGAACATTACGTGCATATAATAATAAGACAGATAATTCCAACTTTGCAATTCATTTAAATGAAAATAATCATAAATTCATCAAAGACTCAGGAGTTAAATTAATACATCACGTTGAAAACAGCCTCAAATTAAATATATATATGAAGCACTTGAAATAATAAAATCCTTCAAATCCAATCCATATTTTTGCTTAAATGACCAAATAAATATCTCCAACAGTCCAATCTTAAATTTATTCCCATCTATAACAGAAAAATCTCGCCGGCATTACTGGAAAAACCCTGACTCTTAAACCGTTTACCTAAAAACATCCTACCAACCTTTCGTTCATTGTTAGTACAATGCGAGAAGAAACCAGTACAAACTTTTCTGTTTGATATAATCCATTTAAACCTTGGTGAGTACCAACATGTATTTGATTTCTTGTCTTAAATAAATTCATAAATGTTTTATAATACTGATTTATATTAATCTAATTTAATATGTATAATAATACCAAACTATATTTTGAATTTTTTGTGTGTTTTTGGAACTGATGATGAATGTATAACATTCCAAAATAGTTTTCAATAAAAGAAATTTATAGAAGTGGCAAATTATTTATCAATCCCTAATTAAATTGAGACTGTGTTTGGTAATATACCTTTATCAGTTGGAAATTAAATTATATATTGAAATTAACTTTTTAGATTCATTTTATTTAGTTTATTTTTTTATACAAATCAATTTGCCTTTGTTCAAATGATCATGACATCAGCTGTTCTTTTATTGTTCAATCAGCTGTTGCACATCCGCCATTTTTCCAGCTGACTGTCACCTGGTTGATAGTCAGCGTGTAGACAAAGACACTGCCGTACTGTCATATTGTTCTACTTTGGAGACAGCGTAAGCACGTATCGGATCCGTGTAAAGAACAATGTGAATTATATCAGCTTAAATATAAAATATCTAGAAATTATATTTGAGGATCAACAGTCAGGAAATACCAGCTTCAGCGAGAACGAAAAGTACAAGGCCATCGATGTTTAGGGTACGTTCACGCGAAACGCTATTTAAGTATCGATTAGAGAAGGTGTTGCGCTATCGAACTATTGTTAGGGCTTTGAAAGAGTCGTCAGGGTAACGCTTTTATGCCCTTTTCCCTGACTCTATTAAACTTATCTTATCTCTTTATTATTTAATGAAGGTCAGGCTATTGATCGCATTTATTATTCAGAAATACCACGTTTTAGTTTAGTCAAAGAAAACGTTATATCTTATACGTAAAAGTATGTATTGTTAGATGGTGAGGGGCCAGTGATAAATCACAGTACGTTTCGTGTTCAAAATTGTTCAATATATTACTTTGCCTTACCTATATACGAAGTATATAGAAAGGGAAAGTATTGCGATCGTGAAAATTTTCGAATCCGAGTTTTCAACGTTTTGAGGTCCACTGAATCCAAATACCAAGCCTCGCAAAATGGTCTGTGTGTCTGTGAACTGCCTAGCTCAAAAAGGAAAAGTCGTACGATACTGAAATTACGTATTTATGGTAGGTATATGGCTGTGATGTTACAGAAACATTTTCGTCAAAATCGACTAACCGGAAGTGCCACTTTATATGATAGATTTTACACTTTTTTACAATTTTCTTGAAAACGGCTCAAACGATTTTGATTAAACTTGCCTAAATTATTCTTCATAAAGGCGTTTAACTTTTCATTTATTCAGTAAATCACCGAGGAATTGCAGGGAAAAAAGTTATGATGAAAAGAATATTTTATTTGAGCATAGCATAAAAAGTATGCATTTTACGGTAAATTATGTGTAGAATTGTATGAAAGGTAATTAAATTATCTAAAAAACAATAAAACAATCATCAAAATCGGACCTGAATTAGCAAAGATACAGCGCATCGGACTAACCGGAAATAGTATTATATCATGGATTTTACACTTTTTTACAATTTTCTCGAAAACGGCTCTAACGATTTTGATGAAACTTGCCTAAATTATTCTTCATAAAGGCCTTTAACTTTTCATTTATTCAGTAAATCACCGAGGAATTGCAGGGAAAAAAGTTATGATGAAAAGAATATTTTATTTGCGCATAGCTTAAAAAGTATGCATTTTACGGTAAATTATGTGTAGAATTGTATGAAAGGTAATTAAATTATCTAAAAAAACAATAAAAGAATCATCAAAATCGGACCAGTATTAGCAAAGATACAGTGAAAGAAGACGGATGCGACCGAATCTCCTCCCATCAATCCGCAAATCTGTTGTCAACAATACGCTCTGTAATAAAGTAATTTAAGAATACAAAAGCGGAAATTAACATAATAATTTCTACTTTCACATTATTTAATGGAAAGAAAATGTTTCCATTGAAACTAAACCAGAAACTTTTAAAATATATTTGCAACTTGACAAAGTTAAAATATATAGGTAGTGTACATGATTGTTGTACTGAAATTGTTTAAACAACTTTTTTATTGTACTTAAGTGGGAGAAGATGTGAAGAAGTGAATGCTACTGAGTTTATTTCAAGCATTGTTTATGTGAACTTTTTAAAGTTATATTAAAAAGATAATTATTAGAGGACGGTAAGGGAAAGTTGTGTGATGCGCGCACCGCACCAGATTTTTTTATGATGTGGATGGGCTCTTGGATTGAATTTTGGTTTATTACTTTTAATAATGAACCTTTGTAATAGACCAAGAAAAACACTGTTTTTAACCCCTCTCCCCTGGCAGCGCTTGCCAACCGTAACCGCTTATGGTTACTGTTTGCATATTTCGTTGAAACTGCCCATGGCAACTGCCAACTCCTCTCGCGTAACCTGTATCATTAAAACCTTTCCTATATGTATAATCATACTATATCGTAAATATATTATATCTTTATAGCTATATATTATATCGTTATAGCTATATATTATATCGCTATAGCTATATATAATATCGTTATAACTATATATTATAACGTTAAAACCTTTAAAATTATCGGTTATAGGCTTCGTGAAATGAATACATACATGCAAGTGTCCAACATGGATGTAATTCTTGCTTTTTTATTTGAAGAGGAAAATGAAATTATGTCATTATCAAGATGTAGGTAATGCTAACAGCATATTCTAAAACCGGAAAAGTGAACGGTTTTGTTATATTATCATAAAATATCAATAAACCAAAAAAATAAGTTAATTTATTTTATTTGTATTAATGTCTGTTATATTATAATTTATTTTGTTTGTATATGTATATATATTTTTTTTCCTGTACTGTTGATCTATATATGTGAGCGTTCAAATATTGATGCTTGATTAGTTTCATAAATTTTCCAATTGTCTAGAGTTTGTATACTGGATTAAGAAAGGGTTGACTGTTAACTGGAAGAGAGAATTATGGAGAGGTGAGAAAGTAGTTGGATGTATAAAAATAAATAAAAGATAGAAAAAGAAAATGGTGTGTAAACGAATAAAGACGAAAATGCTATGGATTATGTGTATGAATGAAAAAAATAAATAAATGTAAAATGTGTATATATAAATATTTTATCCACTATGGATTGATGAGTACGCTGTGTATTATAGCAACCCAATGTATTTGGACAGCTCTGATTTTCAATAAATCATTTCTCTCTATACAAAGAACCTGATATTCATTAAAAAATTCTGAAAGACATTCATCATTATTCTCATTAAATCTCTTCTTTGACATTTTGTTAAACGAAAACAAGCGGGAACCGTCGCGGCCGTGGCAGGACTCCTTCTGGAGCGGTCAGGGACGCAGCAGTAAAGGTGTGACGTCATACCTAGACTGCCGGGCAGTGCCAGCGAAAGTCTACCTTAAGCAATCTAGACCAAATAAGTAATTGGTACAAAAGTCAATATAAATGAATTAATTTTGTTTCTTAGGTCAAAATTATTTTTACATTGTTGGAAAAGGACCATTTTAATCCAGAATTGTTTTTGTGCGCAATTCAAATATTAGTATTAGAGCTTCTTCGCTTTTTTCCTTGGATCCGCGCGGAAGCGCGCCTCCAACATTTTCCTCTCTACCGCTTAAGCTTCTCATTCTTGGCATCTTAGGGTACCTGCTTTAAGGAAAATCGGGTGAATTTACACAGCAGATATTTTTGAAATATAACTATTTGAAAATAATAAACCATTTTGTAATAATTTGCAGCGAATGCATGCTATTCGTCGAATTTAAACGAAGCATGCTAAATATGACAATAGAAAACATATTTCTACTAAACGACCGCCGATGTATTGTTTTGCCTACTCATAGGTCTCTCCATGATGTTTCAAAATTTGTTTACATGCTTTAATTTAATTATTTTTCAATTTTAATCAAATAAAATATCCATCAACTGACAACAAAAGTAAAATTTCAAAAATACGAGGTTAATAAAATAAAATAAATTTGCACCATCTTACCACAGATAGCGCCATTGTATCTATTTAGCAGGATACGATGGCACTTCCATTGGGCCGTGTATAATACTGAATTTAACATGCTAAACAAGTTTGTGATTACCTCTATTTATTGTAACTGTAATATATAAAACTATTACATCAGAGGAATGAACACAAAAAATGGCAATGATAAATAACTCCTTGGGGGGTTCTTATTTTGAACATTAGTTCATCGTCTAAAATATTTTCTGTATATTATTTCTCCAGACCTGTTTGAATACAATTCATAAGTGCAACACTAAAAATAAAAAACTTTAACAGACCATTCTTGAATGCTACAATTTAATGTAACCTAAATTTTATGTAAACTAAATTAATCTGAATACCAAAATAAAGACATTTATAAGAAGTAATGAGATGGTCCGGGAGGTGGTAAAAAAGAATGGATCACAGATTGTAAAAATTATTTATTAGAAACCGACGTTTCGAACCACTTTGCAGGCTTGAAGCTCAAAGTTTGGTGAAGGAGTGATTCCCATTCAGTCAGTCACTTCTTCACCACAATTTGAGCTTCAAGCCCTGATGAAGACCTGCAAAGTGGGCCGAAACGTCGGTTTCTAATAAATATCTTTTACTATTTGGGATCCATTTTTTTTACCACCTTCCGGACCATCTAATTATTTCATATAATTTTTACGGTCAACTATCAGTTATTCAATCAAAGACATTTATAGTAAACGTAAAAAATATAATGTTTTTATTTCTCTTCCGAGAACTTAATAAGGCCAAAATGTTGGATAGATTCAATTTTAAGTTCAGAAAAAATCGAAAGAATAATATGATTGCGTGGAAAAACATTGTTCTCATAATGTTTTTCCACGCAATCAGCATCAGAGTTAATAATCTAGAGAACGTATTTTCTTCGCACCGAATCGCTTCTTACCTCTTCCTGAATTATCGGATCTTTATTAATGAACTTCCAGAGCTAATAGTGCTAAGTAGTTTTAAATGTTGAGAGTTTCCAGAAAAAAAAAAATACACCGATGTGGAGATAAAGGTGAAGTACCATTTGTTGTTAAAAGATAACTAGAGTAAATAAAACTCGATTTACTCCTATCATATCTCATCCTAATCCATAACAAAATATTATTTTGTCTTATTTTAAAACATTTAAATTTTTTCAGTATTGTAAAACATTTATGAATTATGAATTTAATTAAAACAAGAAATCAAACCATGGTAAGTACCAACATGTATTTGTTTTCTTGCCTTAATTAAATTCATAATTCATAAATGTTTTATAATACTGATTTATATTACATCTAATTTAACACTAAACATACCATAACGGGTCAAATGACCCATTTTGAACTTTTCCATTGAAAATGCACGTATAATTTTATTGCGTTTGCACATTTGACTTCATGACTTTTTCTAAGTAATTAATGTACAGTTATAAAAATATTTTTGTTTTGTTTTGTTTTGTTTATTCTGAGTAATCCTTGTTGTATACCGATATCTACCACAAGAGGTCATTTGACCCGGAGAGAATTATTTTGTTTTATGAGATTATCTAGTCATATTTGTAGTCAGTAAGTTGCACATTCTTCCAAAGACTGTTGCCTAAAGTAGTTCAACGAAAATAGCTCAGAATAATTTCAAGAAAATATCAAATTTTAGATTGAAAATAGCTTATTAGTGTAAGAAAAAGTGGCAAAAATTGAAAGTCTTGGTAAGTACCTAGCTTATATTTTATTTTGATAGCTATAGTAATACAGATCATTTTTTACCCAGAAAAATGTCGAAGCAAAAGAAAGATGATATGGAACGATTTTCATCGAAAATTTTTACAACAGATAATTGTACTCTTACAATCTATAAAAGTAAGCCAACAAAAAAAGTACATATAAAAAGTAGAAAACAATGATAAACGTTTACCTGAAACTCTTTCATATTACAATAAAACCAAATTTGGTGTAGACATGACCGATCAAATGGCGAGGAAATTTACTACAAAATCTAAGTCTTGCAGATGGCCTCTCCAAGTTTTTTTCAATATCCTTGATTTAGCTGGCATAAATGCCTGGATTTTGTACAAGCAAACGACAGGAGAAAATATCTCGAGACAAGATTTTTTACTCAAGCTAGCAGAAGAACTTGGCGCCGATTTTCGAGAAGCCCGTGAACAACCAAAACAAGAAACAAATACGAAAGGATCGTTGCCTAAGTCTACTACAGATGCTTATAAACGTATGAGATGTCAAATAGGATACTGTAAAGAAAATAAAACCAACAAAATTTGCTCTAAATGTAAAAAATATGTTTGCGGAAAATGTACAATGGAAACACTTATATGTGAAAAATGCGATGAACTATGAATTAAAAGTTTTTATTTTTTGCTTTTGTAATAGAAATGCTCAAAATACTATTTTGTTTAATTATAATAAATTTACTTTATATTTTTATTTCCTTCCTAACATCCATATTTCAAACATTCAAGCATGAAACATAAAGTCGGGTCATTTGACCCGCTATGGTAGAAATAGGTATATATTAAGTCTTGGTATGATCAGTGTTAATCTGTATAATAATACCAAACTATATTTTGAATTGCTAATTTTTGATTTTTTTTTTTGTATATTTAGAACTGAAGATGAATGTATAACATTCGAATAGTTTTCAATAAAACAAATTTATAGAAGTGGTAAATAACACAGGCCAACAAAAAAATTTTTTGAAAACTTTTTTAACTTTAATAGTTGATCTTTATAGATTTTTATGTGGTGAATCTAAATATGGTCATAGTTTTTTTGTATCACCTATAGTTTTCGGTAGGTTTCAGGCTAATCAAACATCCTAACTTTTTAAACTTCTGTAACATGTTAACTACAATAGAAACATACTCTGGGTCTTTTTCATTTCCCAAGAACTTGCAGTAACGACTTGCTTGAATGATACCCATGCTTCTTTCTCATTTAAGATCATTGTGGATTCAAAGTTAACATCAAACATCATTTTTCTAATGTCAGGTCCGACAAAGACGCCTTCTTTTAGGAATAAGGTATTTTCAGTATAAAAGTTTTTTCATAGTTGGCCTGTGAAGCTGTTCAATTCTTTAAAAATCGCTTAATTTAATAAATGTAACTACGAAATGTGTAGAAATTGTGGGTGATACAGCTTTTTTAATATCATATTTGAATTCAGCACCCTAAAAACTATAGGAATAAGATATTTTCTATATAAAAGTTTTTTCATCGTTGGTCTGTGAAGCTGTTCAATTCTTTAAAAATCGCTTAATTTAATAAATTTGACTATAAAATGTGAAGAAATTGTGGGTGATACAGCTTTTTTAATATCATATTTGGATTCATCACCCTAAAAAATTTTCATCGTTGGCCTGTGTAATTTATCAATCCCTAATCTATTTCTCCTCCTTACATCTTTCTTTACATATTATTAGTTATTTACAATCCCATCATTAGCTATTGATAAAATTAATACTTTTTACTTCCTTACACGGAGTAAAGGAAGTATTATTATCGCGAAATTTTCGGTTTTCAGATGTCAACCGAAATATTCATTTCGACCATCTCTGAATCAATTTTGACTAGTTTCGTCGTGACGTCACTACATGCGTTCGTACTTTCGTATCTTGCATAAATCAAGAACCGTAGATAATTGTTGTAACATCTAGTTGTACACCATAGACGTCGTGACGCCGAGTGTCGTTTTTGAGATACTGCAATCTTCGGAAATTAGTAACCAAATTCAGGATCACTTTTTGAGCCACCGATTTATAGCTTAAAAGGCGTACAAGGAAGTCGTCTGGTGTCCACACCACATATTTTATTAATAATCTTCTCAAAAGAAACATGATTGAATTAGTATATTATAATCTCAATTTATTAATTATCTCCGCATAATTAATATTCAGATATCTTGTGTCTGTTTTGTAATTTATTGCTTGTTTTTATTTTTTGTGATGTAATGGCCTCTTGTTTTTTTTTTTGTTTTTTTTGTCTTTCTATATCCAAAGTCTTAGGTCTTTCAAAATCAAATTTGTTTTTGCAATAATTACTGTACCTTGATTAAGTCAGGTGACTAGCTTTTTTGAGGTCACCCGTATATTTACACCATCAAAATTCATAATATTTACTTAATAAATTACATTTTGCCTTTCTTTATAAACTATTTAGTCTTTCATTTTTAATATTTTGTATTTTATCTTATTATCATTATACAACCCTAATTTTATATCTGAAAAATCATATTTAATAATTTTTTTTTTATAATATTAGGCCTCATCATGAATATCATGCATCATGAAATATTGTTTTACACCTTTTTTATATTTATCATTTTTATTTATATCTATTGTTTTTGTTTTCTTATTCATATCTGGATAAAAATCTGTTATCATTTTTTGATAAGGATTTTTCTTTGTTATTGTACAATTATCATTTTAGGAATGAATTTAACTTATTTGTATCCATAAGTTTAGGGTCATTTATTAACGGGCAAATCTCTATACTATTGATTTTTATTTGATTGTATATAAAAAATTTAAATGATTTAAAATAAGAAAAATAAATATTGTGTTATGGATTAGGATGAGAGATAATAAGAGAAAATTGTATAAATTATGTATAATTTCAACCAAAAAATGATGAATATTGTTATATATATTATATAACATATTATATATATTATTACATATTATATATATTGGTATGTGTGTATATATATATATATATATATATATATATATATATATATATATATATATTTATATTTATAATATATATATATATATATATATATATATTTAAAAAAATTTAAATTAAGATATTTAATGATATAAATGTTTTTAATGGTGAGAGTATGGTTGACCGTGGGAAATGAACGTAGGAGAATCTTAGTTAAGGGTGCGGTCAATAAATTAACACACAAATAAGAAAACTTATTATAATGTGTGCCGACGTTTCGGCCCAAGTTTTAGGCCATCATCAGGGCTAAGAACTTATCATCTTTTTGTTATCTTCTCTGTTATCTCATTGCTATATTTTTTTTTCTTAGCCGTGATGATGGCCTATAACTTAGACCGAAACGTCGGCATACATTATAATAAGTTTTCTTATTTGTGCGTTTATTTATTGACCACACCCCAACTAAGATTCTCCTACATAAATGTTTCTAGCTGATCTGTGTATTTAAGTTATATTCCTGAAGATGGGGCATTACACCGAAACGTTGGAACTGTTATAAGTAATAAAATAAAACTCATAAATAAAAGTTCACTGTTTTAATAAGTTAATCATAAAAGCCTTCCAGTATATAAGACCCTCTGATAATTATTTTCAACTCGATTATTTGGCATTTCGTTTGTATATTTGTTTGTTAACGCGATTAGGACTAAACGCGTCGTCCAATTTTCTCCAAATTTGGCTGGCACAAATGTTCCTTGAATTATGAAAATACGTATATATATATATATATATATATATATATATATATATATATATATATATATAGAGAGAGAGAGAGAGAGAGAGAGAGATTTTTTTTTCAATTCGACCCAAGATGACGGTTGTTTGAATGGCCTCATATCATCAAAAATCTATTTGATCAAATTGGTTCCATAAAATATAGTTGTGCAATCAATTAATTACTAAACAAATTGTAACATTGTTCAGCGAAAGTATTTCAACTCGACTGTTCGGAATTTTGTGCATCAATAAAAAGCAGATTTTTAGATTTCTTTGCGAGGTCTAGAGTTCAAAGAACTACCATTATTTACATTTTTAAAAATACCAAGAAATATTTAAGTATACCTTATGGCGTTCGATCCTAGTCGTCTACTGACACATTTTCTCAAGTAGTATCCTTTATTCGCGTGCCGTGTATCTATCAGTTAATTCCACGACAATATCAATATTAGATTTCGAGATATCGAGTTCCTATTTTGTCTTTCCACAACTTATTCACAAAATCGGAACTGCCAGCATTCTCATCGATGAATTATTCAGATCGGAAATCGATTTAACTGATCTGTCGATTATTTGTGTCTTTCAGAGTCTTCTCTACTCTTGAAGAGATATAATAGTTAATGATAGTTTTCATAATGATATGAATTAATGATAATGATAATGAATGATAATTTTCAGCGTTCGTTGTACTCGTTATACTTGTGATTACTTTCATTATTTAAAAAAAAAAAACAGGTATTTTTATTTTATAAATTATTCTGTTATGAGATATTACTTTATTTCCAATAGAGCATTTCAATTTTCGACTATCCAGAATTAGTGCTATTAATTTAATTATTTCATAAAAAACGTTAAACATAAAATTATACTCAAAATGAAATAAAGTATTGAACATGAACATAGGCTGAACTGTACATTATTCGGTTCTTACCTATTAAGCGGTCGACCATATCTTATATTGGCTTCGGTTGTAACCTGCACTATAACCTTTTTTATCAGTTCTGTCTTGTTTATAAATAGAATTTGGGCATTAATTTGCACCGAAAAATGATATCAAAATTTAAATTACTTTCTTGTATTTTACACTAAACAAAACTTCAGGATTGGTGCAAACTTTGGAAAATTAGACTTAATCAAGACAAATCTCAACATATCACTTTTACTCTCCGACAAGAAACCTGTCCTCCAATATACCTGGACAATGTAGCAATTCCGCAGACAGACAAAATTCGATACCTTGGCCTGACATTTGACAGAAGAATGACATGGGGCCCACACATCAAGAATAAACAAAAAACGATAAACCAAAGACTTAAACTGTTATAT
Organism: Rhaphigaster nebulosa; assembly: GCA_948150685.1. Taxonomy (NCBI): domain Eukaryota; kingdom Metazoa; phylum Arthropoda; class Insecta; order Hemiptera; family Pentatomidae; genus Rhaphigaster; species Rhaphigaster nebulosa. The sequence goes on from OX411309.1 coordinate 3,566,409, forward strand.
TCACCTGTTTCAAAACGTTCAAAATTGAAACTTAGACATAAATTGAACAGTTACACTTACTTACTCAAGCCCATCTGGACCTACGCTTCACAGATATACGGGACAGCCAAAAAAACACACGTACAAAAACTCCAAATTTTTCAGTCAAAAACTTTTAGGACTATCACCAAAGCCCCTTGGTACATCAGCAACTTTACGTTACATACAGACCTCAATATGCCTACGGTTAACGAACACATACGGACCCACTACAAACGATTTCACGATAACTTACACGGACATCCTAACACACTCATACAAGATATGGCGACAACCAACATGCCTGACAACATCCGCAGAAGAAGAGGAGCTGGATGAGGGATCTCCTAGACTAACTATATACGATTATCACGACAGGAAGAGTGCCGCTGGGTACTACTCTTTCTCATGCCTTTCATGCCACGTTGAAATGTACATAGCCAGCACATTCACTGGTTGTCTAATAGACAGGTGTGAATTTAAAAAATAAAGTTAAAAAAAAAATTACTTTCTACAAAAGAAAATGCCATAAAGTATTTTCAAAATTTTAAGTCTGTGAGAATGGGCATTATATTTCCATTACATACATAACTAAATTTAAAATAAAATAAAATAAAATTAACTATCTCTTGGGCGAGCCTAGCGCGCGGAAATCGACTGCTGTCAAATCTAATTAAAGCAGTAATAATTTTAATAATCTCAATTAATAAAATTTAATTGTTTAACGCCACCATCTAAAGTACCATAGCCACAAAGCAGAAGGTTACGAGGTCAGGTTATATAGTAACCGACAACAATGGAAGATATGGTTGACCGCTTAATACGTAAGTATATGTACATTATTTATTTGAACAATCTTGTTGAGAGAATTTAAATTAATTAGGAAAAAAAACACAGTTAGGTTTTAGTATATCGTTTGATTAATTATTCTAAATTTAATAATACGAGTATATATGAAGAGTTTTCCATCAAAAGTTAATATATCCACCTCTGAAAAGCGAAGATTATTTTTTCAAAATAATATTCTACACCTAAAAGTTATTCAGTTTCTTTCAAATCTTCAATTTTCTCTATCAAATAGGTGTTCTAATGCTAATAAAAACGTTTCTTATTTCAATGAGATGCGTTCCTAATAATGTTTTAAAAATAATTTTGCGAAACTGGATATGTTGACTTTTGTATAGAAAACTCTTCATATATTATTATGGTATGGCATGTTTGATAAGAGGTTATTTTCGGTAGTACTTCGGGACTGTCACGTGCTTATCAAAGGGGGCGTGGCTTGTTCATTCCGAGATCTGCCGAAAGTTATCGGACTAGCACACTCTAGCGTCATTTGTGCTAACTAACTGCTTTGCATTCAATTGTAACATTCGTAATCATTGGAATTATTAAAATTGTTCCTGCTTTAATTACATATTTTTTAAAATTACTAGTGCTGTTGACTGCCGGTGATATGGGCAATTTTTTGTAACAATTTACAGGAGTGATATTTTAAATTACGGTAAGGACCCAACCTCAACTGAAAAGGAACTTTTGGGGTTTATGTATCTCTTGAGCGAACGTAGCGAGCGGAAGTCGATAGCTGTGATCTAGTTAAAGCAGCAATTATTGAAGTTACGATAAGGCCCCGACCTCAACTGAAATGGATCCGTTGATATTTTGTTTAGTTCTTGGGCGAACGTAATGAGCGGAAGTCGACAGCACTACTAATTTATAATAATATCTAATTAAAGCAGGAACAATTTTAATAATTCCAATGAATACGAATGTTACAATTGAATGCAAAACAGCTAGTTAGCACAAATGACGCTAGAGTGTGCAAGCCCCCTTTGATAAGGACCTGACAGTCTCGAAATACTACCATATTTGATTACAATTAAATTAATTTTTAAACTCTTAATATATCTCAATATTATAAAACCAAATATTTAAAAAGAATGAATTGAAGCAGAAGCTTCCGTTTAATCTTGAGGAGCAAATCCTGATAATGCCGCAAGTTCTGGGATTTAAAACTTCTTATTGATATTAGCCGACACTGGAAGGCGTAGTGGAGTATGTCTTCCGTAAGATGACCACACTATCTGGCAGCCAATCATAATTAAGAATGGAAACGAGGAGAGAGGAAAGGTATATAAGAAGTTGTTGAATTTGCTGCAGCTTCTTCACCTGCCTAATTATAATAAAATTTATCTCTCTATAACTCTCCCCTTAAGAGACTTCATATTCGTAGACCAAGCAAATTTTAATTAATTAATTAACATTAATTAATGAGAGACAGACGGGGAGGGTTGTAGCAGTATATACATATTGCAATATTAAATAATTTCTAATTTATAGGGAAGTTAATATATTATAATAAATTAATTGATGAAGGACACTCCCCATTGATCTATAACTTTATATTTCAAATAAAAAAAAACATTTTTATAACATTGGTTACGACGTTTCGAAGTACTTCTTCGTCATCAGGATTAAATTCACATGTCCCGAAATCTATATAATTTTACTTAGTCAATCCGAGCTGGTTTCATTATTAAAAAAATATTTGGGGAGTAACTTTTCTTTTCTACCTTTGTCACATACACTCTGATTGACGTAGTAAAATTATACAGATGTCGGGACATGTGGAGAGAATCATGTAATTTAAAGAAAGCATGTATCCTGATGACGAAGAAGTACTTCGAAACGTCGTAACCAATGTTATAAACATTTTTTTTTTAGTTGACATCCGCATGATGGTATAGAAGGATCAATCTAATTAGGGATTGATAAATTATTTGCCACTTCTATAAATTTGTTTTATTGAATATTAGTTTCGAATGTTATACATTCATCCTCAGTTCTAAAAACACACAAAGTAATCAAAAATAAGCAATTCAAAATATAGTTTGGTATTATTATACATATTAAATTAGATTAATATAAATCAGTATTATAGAACATTTATGAATTATGAATTTAATTAAGACAAGAAATCAAATACATGTTGGTACTCACCAAGGTTTAAATGGATTATATCAAACAGAAAAGTTTTTTACTGGTTTCTTCTCGCATTGAACTAACAATGAACGAGAAATAGGCAGGATGTTTTTAGGTAAACGGTTTAAGGGTCAGGGTTTTTCTAGTAATGCCGGTGAGTAATTGTTTTTTCTGTTATAGATGGGTTTTTTTTTTTTTTTTTGTGTCCTTTACTAATTAATTTATTATATTACATATTGCAATTTGTACATAATTATTGTGGATAACATGGACTTTATTGCAGCTTATTAATTTTATTACGATCATATTAATATTAAATATTTAATTGTAATTTGATTGTAAATTAAAATGTTTACTAATATCGAAAGCTTTGTTAGTTTCAGAATGTAAATCGGAACATACGAACAACCATAATGCAGGGATTCTGCCCTTGGAGACCAGAATGCCAAAGATCTACTTCGACTGCATACTTCAGGAGCTTTTCTCCCTTAGAGGTATTCTAAAGATTGGTTTACTATTATTATTAAAATAACTGGTCATTATTATTAGTTATTATTATTCTGTTATACTACAACACGTGGTGTGTCCTGCCATCTTCAGTGAACGATAGGCTTCTTGCAATAATTGCTTTGGAATCTCCACATCTTCAATTCTCTTCAAGTAAACCGCTCGGTTGAGTATTCCTAGTTTAATGATTCTGACAATACTAAGTTCATTAAAAATCTTACATGTATATTCTACACAAATCCTTACTCTACTTAATAAAGATAGGAAATCACACTGAAGCTGGACAACCATCTTGTACATTAGTCATCTTTACACATATCATACTTGTCCTAAGATTAAGGTATAACTCAAACCTGAAATTGTTGGTAAATTATCTCTACACTTTTGAATAGCTTCTGGATCTTTTCTACTTTAGGACAACCAGTTACTTTTTCAGTAACTGATTAAATCATTTGACAAGTTATTGTTGATCCAATAACGGGCGCAAATACTCCGTCAATTGAACATGTCTGCGCCAAAGCCAAAATGACAATTCACTAATTCGAACAAATCTTGAGGGATATGGCTGATTTGTTTCCTATTTAAAGTGTTTTTACTTCCTTGTACGAAGTAAAGGAAGTATTGTAATCGCGGAAATTTTTGGTTTTCAGGTTTCAACGGAAATATCCATTTTGACCATCCCTGAATCCATTTTGACTAGTTTCGTCGTGGCGTCTGTACAAACGTTCGTACATATCTCGCATAACTTAAAAAACGGCCAGCCGTAGAAAGTTAAAATTTCGTATTTAGCATTATTATGTAATCTAGTTGTGAACCTCCCTTTTTGGTCACTGCCTAATTACCAGAAGTGGTACTTTACTTGAAGGTCATTACTGATTTTCATTAAAAGTATATTAAAATTTTATACAAAACTTCTCAAATTTGGTATTTAAGACTTGCATACTAATATAAACAACATAATAAATTTTGGTAAACATTGGCAAACCGGTAGTTGTACTTTACTTGAAGGTCATATTAGAGTTTCATCAAAAAAGTACATTAAAATACAATTTAAAACATCTCAAATTTGGTAAATTAGACTCTTACATCAGTATAAGTAATTTAATAGATTTTGGTTGGAATTGAAGATCCGAAATGGGTACTTTACTTGAAAGTCATAAGAAATTACATAGGGATCATATGCTTCGGTGATAAATGTTATAAACGAGATTTTTTTTTCACTCTAATTAAACAATTTTATTACTTGTTTTAAGCGTTAAAATTGAGTGTAAAGTACTTTTTCCCACTCATTTGTGAGCTGAACAAGTCTGCAGTAGGAGATTAAGATATAAGTTAAGCGGTTTCTTCCGCTTAAAATGTTAAAACCGTCGATTTCCAATGCTTTATCTAGTGACATAGACAGTTCTAATGTTGTCAAGGAACACGAAGACATATCTTGGGAACTTGTTAACAACTGAAAGAAAACGACATATAATAACGGAATAAGACCTCCAGAAACAGAGTATGTCTGTGTGTGTCAAAAGATGGATGTCGCGAAGTCGAGAGTCGTTTTTGAGATACTAGTAATCAAATTGTGGATAACTTTTTGAGCCACCGATTTATAGTTTAATAGGCGTACAAGGAAGTCATGTCTTGTCCACATCAGATATTTTGTTATTTATTTCTGAATTTGTTTATATATTGCCTTAGAATAAATATTCTATTAACCTGGTTTAATATTTTCTAATCACTTGTTAGTTGATAGTGATTAATGTAAAGTAACCTACGTATAACATAACATACGTTACTAAAAAGTAACTGCCTGTCCTAATGTAGAAAACACCTTACCTCCTAATTAAAACACACTAAACACTTATGTAACCTTCAATAATTATTTCCTACATAATTAACCGAGCATCCCATGGTCAGCTGATTTTAATTAGGGATTGATAAATTATTTGCCACTTCTATAAATTTGTTTTATTGAAAACTAGTTTCGAATATTATACATTCACCCTCAGTTCTAAAAACACACAAAAAATTCAAAAATAAGCAATTCAAAATATAGTTTGGTATTATAATACATATTAAATTAGATGTAATATAAGTCTGATTTATTTTTACTTCCTTGTACGAAGTAAAGAAAGTATTGTAATCGCGAAAATTATCGGTTTTCAGATTTCAACAGAAATATCCATTTTGACCATCCCTGAATCCATTTTGATTAGTTTCGTCGTGGCATCTATACGTACGTACGTACCTTCGTACGTATGTTCGTATTTTTCATAACTCAAAAGCGGTTAGCCGTAGAAAGTCGAAATTTTGAATTTAGGATTGTTGTAAAATCTAGTTGTGAACCTCCTTTTTTGGCCACTGCTTGATCACCGGAAGTGGTACTTTACTTGAAGGTCATAATTGATTTCCATCAAATTATATTAAAATACTTTGCAAAACTTCTCAAATTTGGTATTTATAACTTATATATTGATATAAATAGCATACTAAATTTTGTTCTAAATTGGAAAACCGAAAGCGGTACTTTACTTAAAGGTCATATTAGACTTTCATCAAAAATTGTATTGAAATATAATGTAAAACATCTCAAATTTCGTAAATAGGACTTTTATATTAATGTGAATGTATTTAATATATTTTGGTTAAAGTTGGTGAGCCAAAAACGGTACTTTACTTGAATAATAATCTTACATCAAAAATTATATTTAAATTAAATACATAAATCATATGTTTCGGTAATAAAGGTTACAAACGCAATTTGGTTTCCAATCCAATTAAACATTTTTATTACTTATTTTAAGTGATAAATTTTAGTGTAAAATACTGGTTTTCTTCCCTAGTTGTGTGTGTGTGTGCCAATAGATGGATGTCGCAACGCCGAGTGTTGTTTTTGAGATACTGCGATCTTCGGAAACAGTAACCAAATTCAGGATCACTTTTTGAGCCAGCGATCTATAGTTTAATAGGCGTACAAGGAAGTCATGTGTTGTCCACATCAGATATTTTATTTGATTGACTATTTTTGAATTTTTATGTGTTTGTACAACTGAAGATGAATGTATAACGTTCGAAACTAGTTTTCAATAAAACAAATTTATAGAAGTGACAAATCATTTATCAATCTCTAATTAGATTGATCCTTCTATACCTTCATACGGATGTCAACCAGCTGATTTTATTTGATCAAATAGAGCCACAAAAAGAAAATATATTGGCTCGTCTGTTTTTTCCTTCCTCTTGGCTCTTGCAAATTGCAAAGCCATGTTACGACACAGCGATCTACACGAAAACACAGTCCATATTGAAAGGATGGATAAAAAGAATCTTTGATAACGAAACAGGATACGACAATAACAACTGTGAAATATTACCTCAAAGGAACGGACCATCGCCTTCCCATGTCTGATTTCTGCCGTATTCAGTACAATTAAAAATTGAAGGGAAAAAATTGAGAATATCTCAATTCTCGCTTGATATTTTATGTCCTGATACGGTGAGGAAAACTCCATTGAAAGTTTATTTCAGGCTATTTATATAACTAGCAAGTGAGGAGGAAATTGTACTGGGTGACCCAATTAAAACAACCCAACAGCCAATCGCTTTTAATCCATAAAATATGTAGAAAAATAGCGGAAATTGAGGAATTTAAAAAAAAAAAAACAATCATAAATTACAACAAAAAACCGTAATTTTTTAAACATAATTTGAAGATACAGTAATTTGTAAGACTTAGGCACATTAGCATGAGTTTTTGGAATATTGTAAAAAAATATGTCAAATATGAAACGTTGGAGCATTATATAAATAATAAATAAGTTGCGACATAAGGATCATCAGAATTTTTATTAATTGAAAACATGAATTGATGAATGTGTTATATAACAAATTTTCAGGTATTGATTTATTTCTTATAAATAAAGGTGTTTAGACTTGTCTTCGCCTTGTAACATTAATATTCCAATATTCTTGGTTAATTGTCTGATTTCTAAGTTTATTGGATCGATCATGTCTTGAAAATATTACATTAAAAAAAAACTTTATTAGTAATTTTATCAAAACTATAAATTTGATGCACAATACCTTCATATATGTCTTCAATTATAATAGTACTTTATAAGTGGGACAAGAAATGGCAAAAGGGAAGATAATGAAGATCAAAACAAAATGATAAATAATTAATCTAAAAATTTAAGTCTATATTACAAGATTATCTTATAATATATATATATATATATATATATATATATATATATATATATATCCTTGTAAATATGATCGGAGGATAAGTTTCATAATTTATTAGGGTGGGCTTTAAATATATAAATAAAATAAAAGCTTTACAAAAACGAAGATTTTTCTTCTTTTACAAACTATTGTGAAAAACTATTATATGTTAACTATTATCCAAGCATAAGCGAGGTTCTGTTTTAGCTCGACCCTTTGGCATTTCGTTTGCCTGTTTCATAATTTGCGCGATTACGACCAAACGCGTCGTTCGGATTTTCTAAAATATGGCACCAATGTTCCACCAAAGTCAGGAAAAACGATGTATGTGTTAGGATTTTTATTTTTAATCTCAATCTAAGATGGCGGTCAGCTTATTGTCTCAGTATCATAAAAAATAAAATTTAATAAATTTTATTTCTTTCGCAGTCACAACCCAATTTGGCATGAAGATTCCTTGAAGGCATTTGATTATATTTTTTATTATTATAGAATTATTTTACTTTCCCTTACCTATATACGAACTTTTGCGTTCGTGAAAATTTTCGAATTCGAGTTTTCAACGGAAATACACGTTCTAAGGTCAACTGAGTCCAAATAACCAAGTCTCGCAAAATGGTCTGTATGTATGTGAACAGGTTAGCTCAAAAACAAAAAGTTGTACGATACTGAAATTACGTATTTAAGGTAGGTATATGGCTGTGATGTTACAGCAACTTTTTCGTCAAAATCGACTAACCGGAAGTACCACTTTTTATAATCGATTTTACACTTTTTTACAATTTTCTCGAAAACGACTCGAACGATGTTGATGAAAATCGGCTAAATTGTTCTTCATAAAGGCCTTTAACGTTTTATTTATGTAGTAAATCACCGAGGAAATGAAGTTAAAAAAGTTATGATGAAAAGAATATTTTATTTGCGCATATCTTAAAAAGTATGCGTTTTATGGTAAATTATGTATAGAATTGTATGAAAGGAAATTAAATTATCTAAAAAACAATAAAAGAATCATCAAAATCAGACCAGTATCAGCAAAGATACAGCGCATCGGACTAACCGGAATTAGCTATTATATCATGGATTATACACATTTTTACATTTTTCTCGAAAACGGCTCAAAAACTTTTGATGAAACTTGCCTAAATTATTCTTCATAAAGGCCTTTAACTTTTCATTTATGTAGTACATCACCGAAGAAATTCAGGGAAAAAAGTTATGATGAAAAGGATATTTTATTTGCGCATGGCTTAAAAAGAATGAATTTTATAGTAAATTATGTATGGATTTGTATGACGGATTATTAAATTACCTAAAAAAACAAAAAATGAATCATCAAAATCGGACCAGTATTAGTAAAGTTACAGTGTATTTTATGAGGAGCACAAAACCCTAGATGGATAACCGAGCGCATCCGAAAGGAGACGGATGCGACCGAACCTCCTCCCATCAATCCGCCAATCTGTTGTCAACAATACGCTCTGCAATAAAGTAATTTAAGAATACAAAAGCGGAAATTGACTTAATAATTTCTACTTTCACATTATTTAATGGAAAGAAAATGTTTCCATGGAAACTAAACCGAAATTTTTAAAATATATTTGCAACTTGACAAAGTTAAAATATATAGATAGTGTACAGAATTGTTGTACTAAAATTGTTTAAAAACTGTTTTATTGTACTGCTGCTGATTTTATTTAAAGTATTGTTTATCTGAACTCTTTAAAATTATATTAAAAAGATAATTATTATAGGACGGTAAGGGAAAGTTGTGTGATGCGCGCCCCGCATCAGATTTTTTTAAAGTATTGGCATAGCTGTTGTAGGGAAAATAAAATGAGATAATTACAATAATTGTGAAGAGATTAAATTATTATATATAATTGCAATTATATTACTAAGTCGATATTACAATATATAGTAGTATATATAATCACGAATGCTATTTCGCAATAAACGAACTACTTGCAGTTTTGTAAGAAAAGATGATTTTTTTTTTTTTTTTTAATTCAATAGCAAAACTCACTAGATCAAACTATTGTCCAAACTAAAGCCTACCGATGAGCTTCAGTATTGAAAAGATCCATCGTCCTTGACCGGACACCTGAAGAACTCGAGGATCGCGCCGGCGTGGTATCCCGGACGACGCTACCACGACAGAAAGCTCCAGTCCGTAGCGGGCTATGTCCATCGCGACACCTATGACATGGGTCTGGGAGCGGTTCAGGAACACCTTCAGGAGTGGACCTGTGGACAGCCTGTCGGACCCTGACGATCAGGTCAGTCTAAGAGTACGTAGTGTAATCCGCGGTATGCGACTCCGGGGTTAGGAATATAGTTGTGGTATATTTTCTCAGTCTATCATTGATATAATAACAATAGACGCATTTTTAAAATTAAAAATATAAAATAAGCATTGTCTCTATTAAAATGCTATCTAAAATTAATAAAAATGTTAAATACATGCATATTTAGAACAAGATTTCCTTATATCAACAAGCTTTTATTTATGTTTTGTCCTTCATAGAGTGTTGAAGAAAATATGAACTTTTATACGAATTTTTCATCATTCTTTCGAATTCCTTAATTCAATGGACTTTTAATTATTCCATAAATTTTGAGTTTTTGCCAGAACTTATCTTATCAGGGAGAGACAGCTGTTTAAATGATAGGTTTAGGTAGAATTCACATATTGTGGAACTTATTATTTTTTAGGAATTTTACTGAAATCAAATTCCAGGGAATTTCTATGCAGGGAGTTTCAGTAGTAAATGAGGTACCATGGAAAAAAATACTTAATTAGGAATTGATAAATTATTTGCCACTTCTATAAATTTGTTTTATTGAAAACTAGTTTCGAATGTTATACATTCATCCTCAGTTCTAAAAACACACAAACAATTCAAAAATAAACAATTCAAAATATAATATATAAAATATACTATATTTTGAATTGCTTATTTTTGAATTTTTTGTGTGTTTTTAGAACTGAGGATGTATGTATTACATTCGAAAATAGTTTTCAATAAAACAAATTTATAGAAGTGGCAAATAACTTATCAATCCCTAATTATAGATTGATCCTTCTATACCATCATGCGGATGTCAACTGAAAAAAATACTTCTTAAATTTTTTTCATTTCGTTCAAACGAATGAATCAGTTGTCTAGTGTGATTTTTATCAGAAGTAATAAATAAATTACTTATCATCTATGATGCAAAGTTATACAAAGAAAATTTTGTCAAAGTGCTAGAAAGCAATAAATTAGTTAAAAAAACATTGAATTTATAAAGAAATAAATATTGAATCCATAAGCTGAATATTTAATTATATATTTCAAATAAAAAACATCTTAAGTTGGATTTGTCAAAAAAATAATAATAATATTACATATATCCATTTTTAGAACGATAGCTCGTGCAAAGAACCTTTTAGAGCCTTAGAGCTTAGATAAGTTGCGGATGGTTGCTTTAGTATTTTTTTTTCTATGTTGTTTATATCACAGAGTTTGGCTGAGCAAATGCAGCAATATGTCGACAGAGCCTTAGATAGTGAGTTGTAAGTTTTACCATCGACCATGTTATAATAACACTATGTTGTATCGCAATACTTTTGCTACAAATTGAAAAATGTGATATTGGACATGCCTTTGCGATGAATAATATCAGCAGAAACATTTAGTTTAGTTATAGTTACGAATGTCTGTAGCAAATCGAGGGATTTGCTACTCATTTTTTTTCCATTTACGCAGTTTCGCCCGGTCATGCTTTACTGGTACACCTCACCGTTTCGATAGCACTGATTTTCGACTGAAAAATAATATCACAATTTTTTTTTTTTTTTACCAACTTTCATTTCGATTATGGAAATTTGCGTATAGAACGAATCCAACTTAAGATGTTTTTAGTCGTTTTTTCCTCGAAAAAAATAGACTATTGCAGTGGGTCGAAGGTCGGCGGTGAGCGGTGAGACTGCGATTTCTATCCGTTTCATAACCCCTAGAGCACGATTATGGAAAATTTGGAGATGTCTGATATATATTTATATATATATTTTTTTCCCGCTACATTTGAGCACCTCCAGCGGCCCCCTTTGGGTCAAATCAGCTGAAATTCGGTATGTAGGGCTTTCTTCAAGGCAGAACGATATCATTAAAGAATGGGCAAATTCCAGTTAAAATTTCGGTATGTTTACCTGAAATTTCGGCGTTTTTTGAGTTTTGCGCATCGCTACAGCTCCACCATATTAGTTTATAGGGCTGAAAATTTGTATGTGAATTGGGTTGGTGTCGGGGAAGTATCCTTTGGGGCTGTCGACTTGGTCCCCCCACCCCCTGAGTTTTCCGATTTTATAAAACATTTGCGCACCTTTAAAGCCCCTCCAAGTTGAGTTAGGGTGCTCAAAACCTGTCGCATTCGAAAAGAAATTACCTATAAAACAAAAGAAGTTTCATCGAAATCGAACGGCTATTAGCAAAGATATGGCTATTTCAACTGTTTCAATGCCTTATTAGTCGTTTTTCCCCGAAAAAAATGTGCCATTTTCGGTAAATTGTCATTTCATACGTAAATTTCGGTATGTTAGGGGACTGACTGCCTTTTGCGGGAAAATACGACTTTAGTGACGGAGTTCTACTGCTCACGGATTTTTATTTTATTCTAAATATATAATTAAATATTCAGCTTATGGGTTCAATATTTATTTCTTTATCAATTGAATGTTTTGATAACTAATTTAGTACTTTCTTGCACTTTGACTAACCTCTCTTTACATTACTTTGTATTATGGGTGACAAGTAAAAAAATAATTTATATAATTCCTTTATTTATTGCTTCTGATAAAAATCACATTAGATAACTAATTAATTTAATTTAAGATAACTAATTTCTTTGAATGAAATGAAAAATTTCTTTGTTTTCCATACTACCTCATTCATATCCAAACTCTCTGCATAGAACTTCCCTGGAATTTGGTTTCAGTAAAATTCCTAACAAATAATAAGTTCCACAATATATGAATTCTACCTAAACCTATTATTTAAACAGCTGTCTCTTCCCGATAAGATAAGCTCTGGCAAAAACTATAATTAATGGAATAATTAAAAAATTGCGTATTGAACGATTTCAAACTTTTGTTTAGATTTTTAATAACGTTTGATAACTTTATCAGCATATTTTCCTCATTGATTATCGTCGAGAATCGTTCTTGGAGAACCATATCATTTCCGAACCATACGAATTTCCATACATATGATTGAACATACATATGAATTTCAGCCGTTGTGAAAAGAGGTCCATGTTTTTCACCACATGGCTACACATTGGTAAAGAAAAAAAAAAACAGTGTGTTTTATCAAAATCACTTAAGGTTCTAGTTTTTTTTTTACAGAAACATGATAACGGTATGAATAGTCAAAAAATATCATTCAAAATTCAAAAGCATATCTTTGCCTCAAATTTTTTCTCTGGCTTTCAGAACGTTGTTTATTTTAAATAATCGGGTCTTTTCCGTTTCGAATACCGCAGTTACTAACCGGTGATTTATGTGATAATGTCTATTATTTTGCATGCTTAATTTTAAACATCTGTTGTTATTATCAACTAACCTCGTTACCTGTTTTGTTTACATTACGAAGTTCTAAATTCGGATAAAATGAAAATGAATGAATATAATGGAGGAAACATTTGAACATAAAAAATGGACCTTTTTCAGAAAATCATTGAGGAGATGAGGCATTTTAAACCTAAAGATTTGGATCTATAAATCTTTTTATTTTGCATATTTATTTTATGGCTTAACAATGTGATTAAATGTTTATTTTTGTTGGTCACTGCATACATTATTAATAATCTAAACTTTAGCATCATGTGTTAAACTAGAGATCACATAAATCACCGGTTAGTAACTGCGGTACTCGAACCGGTTAGTAACTGCGGTACTCGAACCGGTTAGTAACTGCGGTACTCGACGAAACGAAAAAATACCCAAATAATCTACTTCGTTTATTGGATTGTCCATTAGGTGACAATGAACTTTGGCAATAATAATAATTATTATTTAGTTTTGTTATTTTTGTGAACAAATTCACTTCAAATTAATTTTCTACATTAATATTTTTTTTACCCAGACACAACCAACGTTTCGAAATTCTCTTCCGTCTTATGGGTTTTCCTTTCTTCTAAAATTCAACAATACAACATCAACACTATGCATATTTTTCAATTATTAATAGAATTTAATATAATATTTTAAAAACAAAATTATTTTACCTTTACTATATAGTAGAGCGTCGATTATCCGAACTAATGTTTTCAGTGGTGGTTCGGATAATCGAAATTCACGTACTCGCACACACACACACACACACACACTTATGAGCCAGATACAAATACTATTTAACTAAGCAGTTTCTGAGAAATAATTAAGGATGGCTTTCCTTTATTGACGTTCTGCGAAAAATAATTTTATTTTTCGTTTAATTTTATTCAAAATTACAATAATTTTAACAATACCAATAAGTAATTTACATGATCAAATTAATTAAAATTATGCACATAAAAAAAAAAAAAAAAAAATTAACGTTCCGATAATCGAACGTTCGGATAACTGACGTTCGGATAATCGACGGTCCACTGTACTATTTTTTTAATATAAAATAATTAGCAGTACTTCCCTAAGGTCCGTTTTTTCCATAATAAATTTTTCGTCTGTTGTGTCCACTATTAAATTTTTTTAAAAACATTATTGCACTAGAGAGTGTCTGCTAAGACTATATCGGTGTCATACTGACCTACATTAGAATTAAACTTTGTATTAATCCATTAATCTGTTTGCTATTTGTCTATTTTCCAACATATTTACTTAGCTCTATTAATTATTTTCTTCCTTTTTTTTCATTTAAAATCTAATATTTTATATGCCTAACTATTGTATTCCTTGTTATTATTTATGAAATAATTACTACTGTAATTTAATATTTAGTTTATTAATTATATCTGCATTGTGACTCTTTAAATTTACTGCATATATTTATGTTTTTTGTGATGTAAATAGCTTACATAGTCTTCCTATTTTTTTCATTATCGAAGATTTTTGAGTTCTCGAAATCATATTTATGATTAATCATTATATTGTGATGGGCAAGAGCTGTAATGTTTTTGTTTTTATAATTTTTACAATTTCCCATATCTTGTTTTATTCTAGTTTGTAGTTTTTTAGATGTCTCCCCTATGTACATCATTTCACAATCGCTACAATCTATATAATAATTATTATCATTGCCTAAGCTCATTGTCACCTAATGGACAATCCAATAAACGGAGTAGATTATTTAAAATAAACAACATTGTGAAAGCCACAGAAAAAATTTCAGACAATGATATACTTTTGAATTTTAAATATTTTTTGGTTCTTCACACCGTTATGTTGCTGTAAAAGGAACTAGAACCTTAAATCTTCTTGATAAAACACACTGATTATTTTTCTTTTTCTTAATGAAAACTTTCGTAAAGTATTAGGAATTTTATAATATAAATAATTGTTATTAATTTTGATTGCTTATACTATACATTTGATTCCCTTAACTTCTTGAGGGGAAGCTGACGTAATCGGAAATAAATATATAATAATTAAAGCACTGATATATTTTTCTTGACATGAGAAAATAAATGATTTATCTGTAACATGCGCTGCTCGCCAGCCGAGAAAATGTAAACATTTCAGGTTCAAAGAACCAAGTAGTCCTCCTTCAGATATCAATTAATCTCACCTTGAAATGAAAACTTCAAAAAGCTAATTATTCTTTATTAATTAACTTCAGCTAATTAACTTCAGGCGCGATAGTTATTATTATTTTGTTAAATAGTTTTCCAATGGATTTTCCCAACGTGATAATTAGTAAAAAAATATTAAAAATAATTTGTTCATACTTTAGATAAAATAGGTATTTAGCAACGTGATGAAGAAAAAATAATTAAAGTGTGAACAATTAAGATGTGAACAAAATTTTTTATTAAAAATAAAATATCTGATGTGGACAACACATGACTTCCTTGTACGCCTATTAAACTATAAATCGGTGGCTCAAAAAGTGATACTGAATTTGGTTACTAGTTTCCGAAGATTGCAGTATCTCAAAAACGACACTCGTCATCGCGACATCTATCTATTGACACACACAGACACAAATGGGGAGGAAAACCAGTATTTTACACTAAATTTTAACACTTAAACAAGTAATAAAAATGTTTAATTGGATTGAAAACCAAATTGCGTTTGTAACCTTTATTACCGAAACATATGATTTCTGTATTTAATTTAAATATAATTTTTGATGTAAGCTTATTCTGATGTTCAAGTAAAGTACCCTTTTCGGCTCACCAATTTTAACCAAAATATAGTAAATACATTCATATCGATATAAAAGTTCTATTTACTAAATTTGAGATGTTTTACATTATATTTTAATATATTTTTGATGAAAGTCTAATATGATCTTCAAGTAAAGAACCACTTCCGGTTTTCAAATTTAGACCAAAATCTAGTATGTTATTTAGATCAATATATAAGTTATAAATACTAAATTTTAGAAGTTTTGCTTAGTATTTTAATATAATTTTTGATGGAAATCAATAATGGCCTTCAAGTAAAGTACCACTTCCGGTGATTAAATAGTGACCCAAAAGGGAGGTTCACAACTAGATTTTACAACAATCCTAAATACAAAATTTCAACTTTCTACGGCTAACCGGTTTTGAGTTATGCGAGATACGTACGTACCTAGGAACGTGCGTACGTACGCAGATGCCACGATGAAACTAGTCAAAATGGATTCAGGGATGGTCAAAATGGATATTTCCGTTGAAATCTGAAAACCGAAAATTTTCGCGATTACAATACTTCCTTTACTTCGTACAAGGAAGTAAAAATAGTATGTAATAACGTTTAAAAAGAGGTAAAAAAATTAGCTTTAAACAATTAAAATCGGTCAACAAAAAAAAAAAAAATTAAAAATCGCGAAATATGTACATTTTATTACTGAATTTGTAATTTTCGCAAGGAGAAGTATACGCAGATTTTTTTTTTCGGTGGGGATTTAAATTTTTTTGGGAAGAGGGAAGGGATTTAGTAAGATGAAGGCAAGTAATCACTCTAAGTGTCTATAATCGCCAAAGTTGGAGTAAATTTAAAGGATAAGCCTAAAAATTGGACCAAAAATTATTGTTATAAATTACCAAAAATAAAAACTTTATTTTTTTCGTAAATTTCGGAAGTAGGTGGAGATACATGCCTCAATCCCCAGTCCTGCATACGCCTGTGGTCGCAGGAAATTGTTTTGGGGCTTAAATAGTGGCTTTTGTTAGAGGCTATCTACAATAATAATTGTATAATAAAAAGTAATTACTTTTTCCGGAAATTGAGAAAATGTATAAACAGGTGTCATCGAAAGAAGATTTGAACAAGGAGCAAAATGTATTTTCGAGGAGTTTCTCTTCAACCTTTTTTTTCATGAAATATCTGTGAGCTTCGATTTAATATCTAAACAATTCGTTTGTACATTGAAATTTTTCATGCTCTGGAAGAGGCTTCCCTCACCCTTCGTCACTTCCTATACCCTTCCTCGCCACTAGCGGCCGAATCGAGAAAAAGCTCCATGTTCAAATAAGATATTAAATGCGCCTCAGACATATTATATGAAAATAGGGTTGTAGAGAAACTCCCCGAGAATAAAGAGCGCTTTAAAAAATCGTAGTAGCACCATTTTGGCCCTTGTTCAAATCTTTTTCGAAAACACCTGTTTTTCCATTTTCACAATTTTCAGAAAATGTTATTATTTTTTTTGCAAACAATTCTTTTTGTAGTTAAGCCCTAAAAAAATCCTCAATTTAAGTCCCAAAACCAGTTCCTGCGACAATTACAAACACTGTAATAAAATGGCCGTGTTTCGCAGTTTTTAATATTTTTTTGCGAATTTTTTTTGACCGATTTTGAGCTGTATAAAACTCTGAACAATTTTTTCCGTTTTTTTAAATGCTAATTTTTTATTTTAATAACTAAATTTTCCACATCTTAGGCGTGAAAAAACACTTTTCGGCGCTTTTATGATTTTTTTCGCCATATTGCTAGATACCAATTTTAATCTAAAGCATAAAACATTTGTTTCTCCTAATTATCACGTTGAGAAAGTCCATTGGAAAATTAATTTAAAAAATGAATACATTTTCTCTATCTAGCGGGCCTGGACTATTATGCAATTCTGACCACACTGCGCCAGTCCGACGCTTGGGAGATGACGTCATAGTGGTTAATTCATGACGTCATAGTGGTTAATTCATGACGTCATTTATTCATGACGTGATGATTATTGAGTTACTTGTTTCAGTTATAGCCTGTTCTTGGCATGATGAAGCTATCCGACAGGTTTTAGCTTGATTATTAATAAGTGCCGAAATTCAGAAATATATTTAAATGAAGAAGTGCAACAGCTTTTATGACAAATATTTTAAATTAAAACGTCTTGGTATGATGGTCTCTTTGTGATAACACCCGTATAGCTTTGGTTTCATGACTTTATTCAGCCCTCGCGATGAAAAGATATTTCAAGCGAAAGAAAAAATAAATATGCATGTTATAACCTCTCACGACCGCTTATTTTTAATTTCGCAATTCTTATAACAAGATAATATAAAACTATAGTTCAATACTGGCGTTTCTACTATACATGTTATATGGTATACATAGTATATACCCGTTGGCAATGAAACATTGAATGCTGCTTACGCTGACGATACAACAATACTCACAAAACGTCAAGATTCTACACAGGCCTCACTAACTTTATAACATCACTGATATAAATTACACGATTGGTAGAAACTATGAAAAATTCGACTCAATCATGAAAAATCAAAAAATAGAACATTTACCCTCAGAAGACATACCTGCCCTCCAGTTTTTATCAATAATAACCAAATTCCTCAGACGGACATAGTACTCTATTATGGACTTACCTTCGATAGAAGGATGACATGGGGCCCTTATGTTAAAAAAAAACGACAGTTAGCAAACAATTCAAAACTATTTTATTCATTTTTTTCTAATCTTCAAGAATACAACTGAGACAGGAACTAAATACATACACATACTAAATTAATCCCATATGGACATATTCCACTCAGATATTTGGTAAAAGCCAAAAAGACCTACTAACAAAAACTACAAACTTTCAAGCCAAAAATATTACGGCTCATCACAAATGCACCTTGGTACGTGACTAACAAAACCCTACACACTGACTTACACCTACAAACAGTCGACGAACATATCAGAACTCTTTATCCAAGATTGTATTATAACTTACATGGACATATCAACATACTGATTAGAGATATGGCTACGGCCGACATGCCCATGACTATAAGGAGGAGACAGAAAAGGTGCTGGATGAGAGAGATCTCCTTTCTTAACTACCAAAGGTAAGAGATTCAAACCAGAGAAGAGGTGCTGTTGGTTACTATCCTTCCTCATGCCTCACTTGTTATTGCTTCCTGTATTATTAGCTCATTTACTGACTGTCGAATGGTGCAAATTAATTAATTAATTAAGAGAAAAAAAATATATTAATAATATATTGACTGTATCTAAAATAAAGATAATATGTTTGTTTCCAATTAATGTTAATTAAATAAATTATTATTCAGGTATACATTGAAGGAAAAGTTTTTCTCCTTTTTTTTAAGGCCTATAATTTTTATATTTCATTTGTTTCTGATATTTTCCTTTTCAAATGCATATTTTCGGTTTGATATTGTAACTATAATCAAAAACATAAAATATCTTCTTCGGATAAATGGTAATTTTAGTTTACAGTAAAAAGAATGTGTAAATCGAATATCTTACTGTTTTATTGAGAACGAATTTATGAAGCGCGGGACCCAGGGGGCCAATTCGCGTCCTTCCCCAGGGGCTCCTAAATGTCTAGTAACACCACTGATAATTAGTCATATGATTTTATTATAATTATTTAAATTATATTACAGTTCCCACTTGATGTTTTTTATGTTTCAAATGGAATTAAATGAATATAACAGTGTTTTCCATATTCAATAATTTCTAAATATAAGGAAAGATCAATATATTATAATTAATTATTTATTATTAAAAAAACATTTTTATAATAATGTTTATAATAACGTATCATCGGCGTTTCGAAGTCCTTCTTTGTCTTCAGGATGTTTATTTTCTACAATACAACATAAAAAAAAAAATATTAGAAAAACTTTAAATACTAAAATCCTTCAAATCCAATCCAGATTTTTGCTTAAATGACCAAATAAATATATCCAATAGTCCAATCTTAAATTTATTCCCATTTAAAACAGAAAAAAACAACTACTCACCGGAATTACAGGAAAAACCCCGAATCTCAAACTGCTTACCTATAAACACCCAACCTTTTTTTCATTGTTAGTTCAATGCGAGAAGAAACCAGTACAAACTTTTCTGTTTGATATAATCCATTTAAACCTTTTTGAGTACCAATTACAACTAATAAATATTCATAACATTAATTTACACAATATTTCGTTACATATTAAAATTTCATATTGTCTTTAAAAATATATAGTTCCTTCCTCATGTCTCTACATCCGTACAATTTAAGTTCGTCCATAATTAATTGTTACATCATAGGATATAGTATAATACAATATTATAATTCCCAGAATATTAATTCCGTTGAAATCAGGATTATCATAATTAATTAGGTGCTTACACTTTGACCAAGATGGCTTAAAATATAACGACTGTATATATATATATATATTAAAGACAGAATCACGAATCCATTTAGTAAATGTAAATGGTTATAATATTGAATGGGAAAATATTTAGAAGAGTGTTATAAAAAGTAGGACACCAACTCAGCTGACAAAGATCCTCGCCATGGCCTGACATGCAAATCGCCCCTAGCTCTTTGTGTGTATTTTCACCGACAGAGGAAAAACCACAAGGGAAACCCGGGCATAAGAAAACCATGGTTTAAAAAAAACCCTGTCATTACCGGGATCTGAACATTACGGAACCTGAAAGCTGTGACATCTTGATCGTTCGTGAACCGGAAGAATACTCTGAGTAATTCATATAATTTAGAAATACCGTTTTAGTTTTTACGATATTTTATCCTTTAAAAAGAAGTTGACTTGATTATTGCCTTTTCATAAAAATAAAATCATTTAACTCATTTGAAAATAGTTTCATTTATTCTATTTATAACTCTAACATAAATGATTTGGAAGTTAAAGATGTTAAAGAATTTTTTTTTTCATAAAGACTCATTGTGGATAGAGGATTTGGATCAATTTTATGTAAATGATTATATTATAATGATAAACTGCAATTGACAAACACATATATATATATATATATATATATATATATATATATATATATATATATATATATATATATATATATATATATATATAAACAATAATATTATGAAAATAGAAATATACAATTTCTTTTTTTTTTTTTAAATCAATCTATCTTACAATACAAAGCAGTTTGTTTCCTAGCACCAAGTCAAATTAAAATTATATCGGTTGAATTAATAAACAAATAACGCTAAAAATTATTACACAATTTTTGATTATTACAACCCTAACAAACAATAAAAAAAAAAGTGTTTAATGATAATAAAATTGGAAAAAAAATTATTTATAGCCATATTTTCTTTTTGGTTAGTGCAATTAGGTATATTGATTTAAAAAAACTTTATATTTTTCCTTTATTTAGAAAGATATATGGACGAAGAAACCTTTAATCGGCCGCTATTTACAAAAAAAAAAAATGGCGGATGGTGATATGAAGTTCTGAGGAGACATCTGGTTTTGGTACCAAACTTACAAAAAATTCCAGTCAATAGTCTTGAAAAAAAAAAGCGAATGATGGCTTATAAAACCTCTTATCTATTATTTTTGAAAAAAAAGGGTGGTGGATGGTGATGTCGAGTTCCGAGAATCATTAAGGGATAAACTCTGGGTGGTATCAAAGTAAAATATAAAATCGAAATTTATTCGTTAATTTCGAGAAAATCCGCTGACGGCGGACCGTCAAATTTTTTCTTATTCAATTTTTGAATTCTGCGTATTTTGAAACGTAAAGCCTCAAATTTTGAGGGAGGAGGATTTATTTTTTTTCTCGTTCGATTACAAAGGTTCACTATTGAAAATAATAAATCAAAACTAAAAACTACAAATGATAAATATATTTATGGCTCTTTTTCAGTTACTTATTTAGAGAAATAATTAATTACTGTAGTTACTTATTATCCAATTACAAATTCACAGATTTAAACAGACTGAAGTTAAATCATAGGATTAGTAAACAAGAAGGGAACTTTACAATAGGCGAAACAATACTTAATAATGAGTTGGGCTTCTAAAGTATTTAAACGGTCAATGAGGTTACCGAAGATTTTACCCAATTCCAGACAAATACCTAATTTCCTTTAGGTTGTATTTTTATTTTTTTTATTTTAGTATTATCTTAAAATGCTTTGAAATAATTTTTAGATTATTAGCGAATTAATTACTTGAAATCTAGATAATAAAACGCTAAGGTGCGTCCGACCATGTTCATCCTTTAGGCTCGCCAAACCCTCACAACCATTCAGTATTGCGGGTACTGTATTGGCTGCCCCGTGTCTATTTCTATGTTATAACAAAAGGAAAAATTTATATACAAAGTGAATATAAAGAATACCTTTAGACAACTTTATTGTCCTAAATTCCTATAGACTATTGATTTATAATCTAAACTTATTCTATACGAATTTAAGTTATTTTAAATAATGGCACTACTCAAGAATTTATTATATTTTGATCAAAATAAGATACGACATTACAATTATATAATTATGCACATTGCGAAAGATGTGGTATATATATATATATATATATATATATATATATATATATATATATATATATATATATATATGTATATATATAAAATATTCAACCTCAAATCCGTGAAACATTATGCTAAATTATATTTGTATAAATATAAAAGATCAAAAACATCTTCATAGATGTGATTTTTTTATGTATGTCCTGATGATGTATGAATTGACGAAACGTTGACTGGTTAGTTGTTTACCTGTATTTTAGAGATTTGAGCCTTTGTATTTTGGTATATTTATTTTTTTAAATATTTTCCCATAAGAAGTAAAATTTAATCATTAACGATTAATCGATCTCAACAGTTCGAAACAACTGATTGGCTATTACTAAAAAAATGATTGAGGAAAAATATATATATTCATATGGGATTAGAAAGTTGCAAATTATTTAAGAAGCACACACATCCACAAAATATAAAAGATATGACAAAATATAGAAACGTTTGAAAGTCATGATAAGGAAAGTCTAGTTTCACAAATGTGTGGAAAATTAAAGGAACTGAAGCGATATATCTTTTGTACATATATATCTTTTACAAAAGTTTCCTTATCGTTTATATCAAATTGATGGTTATTGATATACAAAAGAAAAGAAAAAAGAAATTACTACATTTTTCTTGAAGTATATAATGGCGTTATAACCATTACAAAACAAGAAATTGCTTTGGGGAAAAAGTGATCTAATATGTGTGTACTTGTATTGATTTTATTTAATTATCATTTCGTATTTTGTTTATTTTATTGATCTTCATAGATTTAAGGAGGGGTCAGACTATTTTGTACTACAGTATTAAGATATAATTTAATATTTATTTTGCATATTACAATCAAGACTAAAGTTAGGGTAAATATTAAATTTAAAAAAAAAGTATGGATAGTTTCTCTATATAAGGATGCTGTAGAAAATATAAACTTCAATACGATTTTTTCATCATTCTTTTGCGTTCATTAATGGAACGTTCGAATTTTATGGAAATAATTTTTTCTTATTTCCAAATAGTTATATTTCAAAAATATCTGTTGTGCCCATACGCATGTCTTTCGTTATCGCTTTGGCTTCAGTTTTGACAATTAGTTTGAGTTCAGACAATTAGATTTTCATTCAAACGAGCATCTGGAATGTTCTTGGAGATGTAATGTTTTCGAGTAATCAAATAACTAACCAAAGGTGAACTGGTTTCCATAAGAACGTGCTCAGAATTTCAATTTCAGCAAATAAATTAGCAGTACAATAATGGCGGGTAGTAGAGCCTACTACGCAAGACTGAAACTTCTCGAGTATCAATTTTCGTCTTAAGTAACGAAATTAAAATTATGGACCCATAATGGAGCGGAAACTTGGTGTTTGTCCCATGATCATTGCCGCAAACCGAGTGTGTCCGAAAGAAACTGTATCAAAGCAAGATGGGCTAAGATGGGCAGGGCATGTAATCAGCATGGAGGGTGAAATGGCACAGAGGAAAATGTTGAAGACGCACTTCAGTGAGAAAAGAAAAAGAGAAAGACCAAGAAGCAGGTGGAAGTGGAGAGAGATGTGAGGAAGCTGGATGAGTCCGCAATTGAAAACTCAGGACGCTACGCTGACCTTTAGATAGCCTAAAAAGTTCAATACGCTCTATCTCAGGTAATACTGATCCGATTTCGATGATTTTTTTTTTTTCTTTGTGGGGAATTTTATTACTTTTCGATTGTCCATAATAGCAGAATATTAATATTTATTTTATTCGTATCTGTTACAGTTTTCGCTATAATCGCTAGAAAAGGCCGTTATGAGTGTATATAATCTCTAATCGGCCGCTATTTTGAAACGAAAAGCGGATTGTAATGTTGAGTTCCGAAGATCATTCTGAGGTGACATGTGTCTTTAGAGCCAAATCTCAAGAATATTGGTTCAGTAGTCTCGGAGAAAAGCCGCGTAAATAAAAAAGCGTTTTTTTCTTGTTTTTTTTTTTCGATATTTGGATTCTACTTATCTTGAAATGAAAAACCTCAAATTTAAACAGGGTGTTACAATTTTTTTTTTTTTTTTGTTGGACGAATTTAGGCAGATGAATTTTTTATTTCAATAAATACATGAATAACCTAAATGGTTCAATTTATTTTTTTCAAGATTATTAGTAATATTTAGTAATAATACAATTAAGAATATTTAGAAATATTGGGGCATGCTTCCACTATTACAGTATTCATTTCGTACAAAATATGTTAAGAATAAACGCATTCGATTCATATTATATAAACATATTTATTTAAGGATAAAACTTTAAATACATAATAATCTAATAAATGTTAAAACAAAAATAATTACAAAGGTAAATTTTTTTTTTCAGTTGTTGATTGATTGTAATCAATATACCTAACTGGTATATTTTTTAAAAGCTATATATTCTAATTAAGAGATTTACTGGCTTTACTATGCATGGGCTTTAATTATACGATCCGTTAATTTTTTATTTTATTTTCTATCTTTTACAAATTCAAACATTAATTATTGTTCCGTGGTACTTTCTGATTATGCAATTGGTGCATTAATACTTTTGCTTGAGCTAAAGAAATATATGAATAATATGATTCCCTTTAAACTCATTTAAACTAAAAGTTTCCATTTATACTGACTAATGTAAATTTACATTTAACTTTTAGTATGGGTTTGCACGCTACAAAATTTACATTTTAATGGAATCAAAACAATTGTAAATGCATAGAACAATGGATAATATTTTTCTTCTTTGTGTAACTCCTATGTTTGTATCAAATAGCAAAATATCCTTGGATGAAAGAGGTAACCAGAACTTGGTTAGTGACATTAAGACTGCAGAATTAAACCCTGGCTTGCCATTGGCCGAGTGCCCTACAGTGCAGCTGTTGTCAGCCAATAGAAGCTAATGATTAGTTAACATTATCTGACCAATTAGCTGCTTCCTGGTTTTTTTTTGCTGGTTATAACTGGCTTTAAAGATCTTTCTTGTAATTATTATTGCAGCTTATTCCATATAAACACTCTTCTGATTAAAAAAATAATTATAAATAATTTTTAATGGTGAAAGTATGGTTGACCATTATAGAAAAAGTCGAACTCCCATATATCGAAAATCTCTATTTATCGATATTTTTTTAGGAACCTTGAAATTGTATTAGAAAAAAAATATTCTGTATATCGAATGAAATTTCTATA
This sequence comes from Rhaphigaster nebulosa, assembly GCA_948150685.1. Lineage (NCBI taxonomy): Eukaryota > Metazoa > Arthropoda > Insecta > Hemiptera > Pentatomidae > Rhaphigaster > Rhaphigaster nebulosa. The sequence goes on from OX411309.1 coordinate 3,592,272, forward strand.
TATAGAACAAAAAATTCCAATTTAAAAAAATATAAAATGTGATTGTAATCAACAAGAGCTTTTAGTTTACGTACTTAGGAATGGGTAATAATTGAATAAGAAAAAAAAAAAAATTATTCCACTGGTTTACAAAGCAATGAAAATTCAGGGTAGATCTTTTTTCAGAAGTACAGGAGTAGCTAAATTCTCTGAATATCTTTCCTAACATAGAATGAAATATTTAAATTCATTTTAACTTGTCTTGTGAACATTGCTTCTAGCTATGACTTCCATGATAAATTATACCCAAATAGACATTAGAAGCTATCTTGCACGAATACAAAAATAAATTAATTTTTATGTAATTTTGCATATTTTTATTTAAATTATAAATGTACATTTGTAAAAGAATCTGCAATCACAGAAGTAATTTTTACAATTTTTACAATTCAAGTGCTCTTGAACGTTCAGTTATGTTTTTCATAATCCTAAAAAATTACCTTTGTTACACCATTAACCTCAAAAATTTTGCTTTGGTACTTCTTTAACCCTTAAGAATAGCTGTAATTGTTTTTAGCCTGAAAAGGATGAAAAATTTCAATCTTTCTATATATCGAATTTTTTTCAAGGAACCTTCATGTTTGATATATAGAGGCACGACTATATGTAGAAGTTAGCACTTGACTCTACGCATCACTGCCTTGATGATGGCCAAAAAGTTAGGCCGAAACGTTGGCACCCAATAAAATAAAAAAATTCTCATTTGTGTGTTCTTTTTTGACCGCATCCTCCTACATAAATACTTTTCCCTTAATTGAAAACATTAATATGGATATCCTACATAATGCTAATTCATTTAATCTATTATAATCATACCATCACACTGAAAGATGTAGGGAAAAAAAATATGTGCTTATAAAATCTCTAATCGACCGCCATTTGGAAACGAAAAGACGAATGGTAATGTCGAGTCCCGAGGATTATCCTGGAGTTACGTGTGACTTTGTTACCTAATCTCTAGAATATCAGTCCGGTAGTTTCGGAGAAAAGCCGCGGACGGCGAGTCAGAATTTTTTTTATACGTATCTTGATACGCAATATCTCAAATTTTGAGAGGGAGGGGGTTAAATTTGTTTTTTCTTGGTCGATAACAAAGCTCAATTATTCAAAATAATAAAACAAAAAATAAAATAAATTCTTCATGATTAATAAATATTAATTAGTAATGCAACGGACCCCATAGTTCAGGTGGTTCCATGGTGTAACGGTTAGCACTCTGGACTCTGAATCCAGCGATCCGAGTTCAAATCTCGGTGGAACCTGTCAATTTTTTTTTAATTCGATTTATTATTTATATATTATTCGATATATATCAGCAATATTAGCTGTAACAGAATTTTATAAAATGGTATTTTTGAAAACAATTTTACTTTTATTCTAACTAAAAAAAAAAAAAAAAAAAAATGCTTTGTTTATATATTATATTAATGCCTCTGTATATTATGGCCATAATTAGATGTAATAGTATTTTTATTTTATCACAATATATAAAAATAAGAAGGATGGAGAGAATAAGCACATCAATTTTTCTGTATTACTACAAAAATATATTAGTCAACGGCATCGAAGGCAAGCAAGCAATCATTGAAAAAGGAAATAAATTATTTTACTTTATATTGGGAATACTTTATTTAAAACAAAAATTGGTAATTATCATTATATTTTTTCGGCACTTAATAATAATAATTATAAAATTGTTAGGGACAAGTTCAACATATATTGTTGAACACATCATCAAACTGTCCGAGTCGTATGTTCATCAGTGCATCGTCACTCAAAGTGCAAAAGGCCGTATTTCGTATATTATGAAACGAGAATAAAACAGAAAGTATATATATATATATATAAATATATATATATATATATATATATATATATATATATATATATATATATATATATATATCAGTTGACATCCGCATGATGGTAAAGAAGGATCAACCTAATTAGGGATTGATAAATTATTTGCCACTTCTATAAATTTGTTTTATTGAAAACTAATTTCGAATGTTATACATTCATACTCAGTTCTAAAAACATACAAAAAATTCAAAAATAAGTAATTAAAAATGAAATTAGGTATTATATTTATCAGTTAAATTAATACATGACGTTGAAAACAGCCTCAAATTAAATATATATGAAGAACTTGAAATAATAAAATTCTTCAAATCCAATCCATATTTGTGCTTAAATGTCCAAATAAATATCTCCAATAGTCCAATCTTAAATTTATTCCCATCTATAACAGAAAAAACAATTACTAACCGGCATTACTGAAAAAACCCTGATCCTTAAACCATTTACCTAAAAACATCCTACCTACCTTTCGTTCATTGAAACCAGTACAAACTTTTCTGTTTGATATAATCCATTTAAACCTTGGTGAGTACCAACATGTATTTGATTTCTTGTCTTAATTAAATTCATAATTCATAAATGTTTTATAATACTGATTTATATTAATCTAATTTAATATGTATAATAATACCAAACTATATTTTGAATTGCTGAGGATGAATGTATAACATTCGAAACTAGTTTTCAATAAAACAAAATTAAAAAGTATATAATTGTAGACCATATCATAGCTCTACTAAAAATGCATTTCTTAGACAACGATCCTTTGCGCTTTGAGTGACGAGTTGAAGTGTCTTTCAGAGACGTACAATCTCTATTTGGTTAGTCCTTTTTAGGCTGCTGATGTAAGATGTGTTATATCTGTATTTATGTGATTTTATTGTTTCTGTCCTGGTTATGTTGAATTGGCGATACATTGATTATTTACGACTAATTGAATATATATATATATATATATATATATATATATATATATATATATATATATATATTAGTATGAAACCCAATAAGCCGTGCTTTTGAACGTTACTGTGCTATTGAACAAGCATACACACACACACACACACACAAACGTGTATATATATATATATATATATATATATATACAATTTCTGACCATGCCTTGACAATTTCGTCATTTCGATGTTGTAGTTCTCATATTGCCTATGATACCCACATATTTGCATGGGAGTTTATTCTTATCTGAATTGATTTCACAAATCATCGAGGCGGTTAACCACAAAAACCAAAAAAAGAAAACCGAATACGACAAAAAAAAAAACCTCTCGATTGAAGCCAATATATACTTAGCAATTGCACAATTACTTTCACCATTGACAGTAGTCAGTACAGCCAACGTTCTGGAACCTTTGCATAGCCACAATCGAGGGAAAGCAAGGAATGCTCATTAATCGTGAGGACTATTACCTGAGGACTATTACCTGTTGAGAGCTTCCGATCTCTCCTAATTGGTATCGATATTAGTTTACTGGGTCGCTATCGATTTGGGTCGATTGATGCATTGTCCCCAACCGGTAGTATCTTCTAACACTTTGACTGTCCTACATTTGCGCAATACGAGAGTACTTTATATTAAGATTTATAGCTCAATCTTGGACAGGGGCGGATTTGTTGTACTGCCGTCCACAGACATAGTAGATAGTGCTAAAATTATTGCTTTATAGTTCAAAAGTAAATGGAGATAATTTTTATATTCATGTGTGCATACTTGAGCAGTTTTTTTTTTCATTTACAAATTCATTTGAATCATTGATTTGAATAATTTCACTCCAATTTAGCCCCTCCCTATGGATTGCCACCCTGAGCAAATGCCTGTATCCACAGATTTACCCAAATATGCTACTAATCGTAGAAACAACTACGATTAGCAATTTTTTACGGAAGTAAAAAAAAAATTCCGGATCTGTATAATGGAAATCTATATAATAAAAACCTTTCATACGTATGAAGGTAGCTGCAGATAGTCATGACAACTTCATACTCAAGGAAGTAAGTTCACAAAAATCACTTTATAAGTACTTCCCTAGAACATTTTCTTGTTGGGTCTTGTTACGTTTCCATATTTTTGTTTTGGGGGTAGAAAAAAAAGTTCTTTATTTTTCATTTTGGAGAGAGGTTATTTTCTATTTTAGGGGTTCATAACCTTTAATAAAAAAGAGTTTTTGCTATCTTTGTATTTAATTATGTTTGTGTTCCTATTATTTGCTGATAACTGTTTTGTTTTTTAATTCTTTCTAAAACCCAGAGGAATAAATAAATACTTTTTCCCAGTGATTAAAATCATTCCACTCCAACATACGAATTCATTAAAAATAAATGTTGATGACAAAAATTATGATTAAGTTATGTTTTTAAAGTTTTTTACAACGCTTTTAGTATCGCAAATCCGTAATTTCCGTAAACATACTTGACCTCATCCAATTGCTTTCTCCAACTTTTCAATGAGTGTATAAAACCTCTAATCGGCCGCCATTTTGTTTCGAAATGGCGGATGGTGATGTGTTCCTAGGATCATACTGGTATGGTGGTATGAGATTTCTGTGCCAAATCTAAAAAAAATCGGCTGAATAATTTCGAAGGAAAGGCGCCAACGGACGGATTTTTTTAATTCAATTTAGGGGAGGGTTAGAATCTTTTTTTCTTTGTTGATTACAAAGGTTCGTTATTGTTAATAACGTGTTTTATTTTTATTTCATTCATTCGTTTTTTGTTTGTTTTTTCTCTTTACTGGCTGATTACCCATTTCTAAGTAAAAGCCTTTTGGATCAGCCCCACCAGTTTTCCCGATCCTGTACAGCAACCAATAGCTTAGCCAGGATTTCGTTTCGGGGTGCGGGATAGGGGAAGGGACCATCCGACGATCTGCTTTAAAGAAACCCTTCCCATGTAAGGGATAATATTTCCTGTCTATGCTTAGGTATATTATTTATAAAATAACATTCAAATAGGTTTTTTACAATTTTTCTTTACAGATAAGAATAAGTAAAAGTATTTTGTAATTTCGGAGGAGATCCAGACCCACTGGACCTCTCCTCTGGCTATGCTACTGGCAGCAACCAATTAGTTACGAACGCCAAGTAGGATCCTACCATCTTTGGAATTCCATCCTTCCAGCGGAGTTTTGGTCTACCATTCCACTGGTTATTAGAATTATATGACGAAAAACTGTTGATTGGTTATCATCACCCATTTGGAAGTGGAAAAGATTATATTAGGGATTGATAAATTATTTGCCACTTCAATCAAATTAAATTATTATTGCAATATGGAATCAAAACATAATGTTTCGGGATGGGGGAAATATTATATTTTGATTCCATATTACGGCCCTATATCCACCAAAGTCGGAAATTAATTGAAAAAAACTAATTAAACCTTGCATTTAAAAAAGAAAAAACCCTATCCTCATATTTCTCTTCTCCTAAAGACAAAATAGACCCTTTCCAAAAAAGCGGAGTATACGAACTAAATTGTAATTATTGTGCTGCCAAATACACGGGAAACCTGTTAGATAGCTAAATCAGAGATTAAAGGAACATATACGTACATATAATAATAAGACAGATAATTCCAACTTTACAATTCATTTAAATGAAAAAAACATAAATTCATCAAAGACTTAGGAGTTAAATTAATACATCACGTTGAAAACAGCCTCAAATTAAATATATATAAAGCACTTGAAATAATAAAATCCTTCAAATCCAATCCAGATTTTTACATAAATGACCAAATAAATATCTGCAATAGTCCAATCTTAAATTTATTCTCATCTATAACAGAAAAACAATTATTCACCGGCATTACTGGAAAAACCCTGACGCTTAAATCGTTTACCTATAAACATGCTTACATACCTTTCGTTCATTGTTAGTTCAATGCGAGAAGAAACCGGTACAAACTTTTTTGTTTGATATAATCCGTTTAAACCTTCGTGAGTACCAACATGTATTTGATTTCTTCTCTTAATATGTAGAATAATACCAAACTATATTTTGAATTGCTTATTTTTGAATTTTTTGTGTGTTTTTAGAACTGAGGATGGATGTATAACATTCAAAACTAGTTTTCAATAAAACAAAATTATAGAAGTGGCAAATAATTTATCGATCCTTAATTAGATTGAACCTTCTATACCATCATGCGGATGTCAAAAGATTATATTAGACTGTAGATTCTTATTTCTTTTGCTAATTGAAAAAAAATTTATAGATATTAACATAACTATAATCCACCATCTTTTGAAGCTATAGATGGCAGAAACAGTGAGCTATTTTGCCAGAGAGAGCTATATCTGTCCTGCTGACCATGGCATCATCTTAACTAATTGCCCAGGGCCGGGTCGGTAGAGATGAAGGAATTGCGGCTGTAGAATATACCCACTACATCTTCATTAGGACCGCCAACTGGCGACCCGTCATCTGCTCTGCCATAGCGTAATTGTTGTGGGAACATCATCTGACCCATTTCCATATTTTAGCGAATAACTTTATGAATCCCGAAATCAATTAATTAATATCATGAGAGTTCAATTTAATTTTTTTTTTATGACATAATATATGAATTAATAAAAAAGTGAATAAAAACAATAGCTTCCGAAAATCCATTAATTAAAGAAATTGGCCAATATAACAAATCCTCTCTTAAACGCTACACTCATTAAAGAACAAAACATGTATTACTAAAGTAAGTTGATATTGTTTATTTAGTGTATTATTATTTTCATCTTTTTACTTCCTTGTACGAAGTAATTTTAATTTACTTCCTTGTAAATTGTAATTTTTGGTAACGGAAATATCCATTTTGACTAGTTTCGTCGTGGCGTCAGTACGTTCGTACGTTCGTACGCTCGTATTTTGCATAACTCAAAAACGGTTTACCGTAGAAAGTTAAAATTTCGTATTTAGGATTATTATGTAAACTAGTTGTGAACCTCCCTTTTTGATCGCTGCATGATTACCGAAATTGGTACTTTACTTGAAGGTCATTACTGATTTTCATCAAAAATTATATTAAAATATTATGAAAAACTTCTCACATTTGGTATTTAAGACTCACATATTAATTTAAACAACATAATAAATTTTGGTAAACATTGGCAAACCGGAAGTTGTACTTTACTTGAAGGTCATATTAGACTTTCATCAAAAGGTATATTAAAATATAATGTAAAATATCTCAAATTTGGTAAATTAGACTCTTATATCAATATAAGTAATTTAATAGATTTTGGTTGAAATTGAAGATCCGAAAGGTGTACTTTACTTGAAGGCCATAAGAAACTTTACATCAAAAGGTATATTGAAATTTATTACAGAGATCATATGTTTCAGTAATAAAGGTTATGAACGCAATTTTTTTCCACTCTAATTAGAATAATTTTATTACTTGTTTTAAGCGTTAAAATTGAGTGCAAAATACTTTTTTCCCCTCCATTTTTGAGCTGAACAAGTCTGCAGTAGGAGAATAAGATATAAGTTGAGCGGCTTCATCCGCTTAAAATGTTAAAACCGTCGATTTCCAATGCTTTATTTAGTGACATAGACAGTTCTAATGTTGTCAAGGAACACTAAGAAATATCTTGAGAAATTTTTACCAACTGAAAGAAAACGAATAAGACCTCAAGAAATAAGAGCTTGTGTTTGTGTGCGTGTGTGTTTGAGTGTGTCTGTTGCGCCAATAGATGGATGTCGCGACGCTGAGTGTCGTTTTTGAGGTGCTACTATTTTCGGAAACTAGTAACCAAATTCAGGGTCACTTTTTGAGCCACTGAATTGTAGTTTAATAGGGGTACAAGGAAGTCATGTGTTGTCCACATCAGATATTTTATTTTTTTTAGTAGATTTTTTAAAAAAATTTTCCTAATATTAGAAGATAAAATTATGTTAAACTTCTAATTTAAATCAAATTTTATTTTCATGCTAAAGATATCAAATCTAAAACTGTTTGATTTGTGAGGATGTGGCATCCGTAATCATGTAAAATAATAATTTTTTTCTGCAAATTTGTAAAAAAAAAAAAGCTTTATTATTATTAAATGATGAGAACAAAAAAAAAAATCAGGCAAACGCATATAAACATAATAATAATAAATTAAAACAGAAATTCTTATCTCGAAATAAGAATTTCTTAGATATTTTTTATAAATATCTGAATTAACACTGAATTATTATATAGGTGAGGCTGGGGTAATGGAAGTCAAGGGGTAACAGTGGTCACTATGATTTATCTTGAAGTTGTTAAACGTAGGTTGTAACTGACATGTGCTGACACTGCGCGCCTATTTCTCGAACTACTGCCCCACATCATAGTTGATATTTTCAGGATGATACACAACTGGTATATTTATGCTTATTAAAGGAATAGTTACTCAGTTCATCCTATCTAGAGTTTCCCAACTCTGGATTTAATATATGATTTAAAGAACAGAAAATTCAATAATGTTAATTACCTATATAAGAATTAGTTTTATGAAGCTTTCTGAGAGGTTTTAACTTGATATCAATATATCGATATTGCTCGACTTTAGCTCGCGTCTCCTGGACTAATTTATTTTTGTTATAATAGTTTAAATTAGTGTCAATTTAATTAATTCCCTCTCCAATCTTCATTGATGGAAAAATAAATGGCACCGTATATCTGTATTATGTAATCCTTAGATGCGTCCCACCGTGTCGTTTAGACCCACTATATCCTCACGACCGGTCAGTATTGTAGGTAGTGTATATTCTGTCTCGTGTCTACTTCTAAGTTATATCAATAGATAATTTAATTTATAGAAAATAAATAACTAAATTACTAATATTAAAAAAAAATAAATATATTTTCTAGAAAATTAGAGCCCTCAAAAATGAAAAACAGAAATAAGTAAACTGCTAGCAGAATCTTGAAATTTATTTTATAAATTCAACTTTTGACCATAAATGGGTATGTAAATATAGTATTGAAAAAATGTTTAATTCTCTACAACTTTCATCCCAACGAAGTTTATGAAAAATGAAAGAGTGAAAAGCTAGAAAGACAAGTGTTACGAAAAATGTGAGGCGAAACAACTTTTTTTTCAAAGATTATCAATTTTTACCGATGGATATGGCACAGGGCTGTTATAATAATTTCGAAAAATACTATCTAATTACTTTGAGCAGTATTAAAACTTATTTTATACTTGGATTTCTTTGCCACTAATTACACTTATATGTGTGTAACATACACTAATATATAGTGTTAATTTCTGCACTTAACCCAATTTTGAAAAAAGGTTCGACTTGGACCCCTTGTATTCTGAACCCTCAGTGGTAAAACCTATTAATTGCCAAAAAATAAATTATTCGTTAATATCTTGTAATTCTGGAACTTGTCCTATATCCCACTATTTATTACGGGTATTTTTATTCCTGATTGATCACTGATTTTAGGGCAGCCTATGATACATTAGTCAGGAGTAAGCTCATAGTAGCCATGCATGAACTGGGATTAGCTAGTAAATTAATACGATTAGTAAAATGCACAATGGAGAATACAATCTGCCAAGTAAAATGTTCTGGATTGGTTTTGGAGTTGAAAGTGGTCTAAGGCAGGGGGGTCCAATAGCACCTCTCCTGTTCAATATTGCTCTTCAAGCAATCCTCAATAGAGCGGAACTAGAACAGGAAAGATATTTACCAAGATGATCCAGGTTCTGGCATATGCTGACGATGTTGTCATTATTGGTAGATCTCCGCAGAGTATAAGGACGGCCTTTTAAGCAATGGATGCTGAAGCAACTAAGATCGGCCTACACGTAAACGAGGAGAAGACCAAGATCATGGCATTGAGCAAAAGGCTAGATCAGAGGCAGAGTCACTATGAAATAGGCCCCTACAGCTTCGAAATAGTGGGAAGCTTCCAATACGTGGGCTCTATTATTAATGATAACCTGGAGGCGGAAGTAGATGTTAGAAAGAGATTAATAGCTGGGAATAGAGCCTATTTCTCCATCTCAAGGCTAATCAGAAGCAAGCTTGTTAGCCGTTTCACCAAGTTTATGCTGTACAAGACCCTATTAAGACCGGTATTCACATACGGTGGAGAAACGTGGACCATCAATAAGAAAAATATCAACCTACTTGATAGGTTCGAGCGAGTAATTCTTAGGAGAATTCTGGGGACTGTATGTGAGGATGGTCAATGGCGGCGAAGGAAAAACAGCGAATTATTCCAGCTCTACAAAGATACAGAGGCTAAAATGGCTTGGCCAGGTTATGAGGATGAATGCTGGCAGAGTGACCAGTAGGGTGTACAAAAATATTCCGGATGGCCAGCGTTCACGCGGTAGGCCAAAGGTCCGATGGAGGGATGGCGTAGGACAAGATCTTCGGCAGCTAAGGATCTCTGTTACAGAAGCGATATTTCGAGAAAAATGGTTGACAATTGTTGAGCAGGCTAAGGGTAGCCGATAGCAGTAGAAGAAGAAGATTTCTATTCCTATAGTCCTCCATACTTGAATCAAATCATGCAGCATGCAAATGATGCAGGCTGATGGGATCAGGCAGTTTTGATTGGTAGCTGACGTGCCAGCTAGCATGTTGGGAAAGGTTAAATGTCGACACGTTACTTCAGTGTAGTGTGCACACTGCTATCTAAAATCTTGATTTTTTTTTTTGTCTCACGACATTTTTTTGTCAGCAGATCACGCCAGTGTAGTGTGAATGCACCTTAAACACATTATCCTCCTTGTGGCTACGCTGTTGCTCTGTAAAAATTTCTGAGCATCTGATAGTAAATATATAGAATACCTGTGGACAACATTATTTTATCGCAGTCATAATAGTAAATAAATAATAAATTAATATTAAAATAAATAAATATTATGTTTTGTATTTTTTCCGAGATATTACAATCATCTTTGGAACGGTGCACCTCTCCCCCTTCAGTGTAGTAATAAATACTAAATTAAAGCGTTGAGAAATCGAGTCTTTTCCGTTTCGAGTACCGCAGTTACTAACCGGTGATTTATGTGATAATGTCTATTATTTTGCATGCTTAATTTTAAACATCTGTTATTATTATCAACTATCTGATTTGTCCACACTACAAAGTTCTAAATTCGGGTAAAATAAATTTCTTTACACTTGTTACTGATTTTAATACCGAGGATAGTTGTGTTCGTTATTATATGGATCACGGTATCATACCTCATAGAATACTGTGTCCAAATGGTCACGACATGGAGCCTCTCCATCAAGGGAGTTTCGTCTGTAATTTGGAGGTATAGAAGAAGAACATGTTATACTACTATACCTCTATAAACTGGAATATGGTTTCAAGGCTGTAAGTTACCATTTAAGACGTCACTATGGTCTATATATTCTTGGGCAAACGAGTATTCTACAATTAAGTGGTACGAAAAGGAGTTACAAATGAAATCTGAAGATTTGGATATTTGGATATTTCATATTTATTTTATGGTTTAGCAATGTAAATAAATGTTTATTTTTGTTGGTCACTGCATACATTATTAATAACCTAAACTTTAGTATCATATGTTAAACTAGTGACCACAAAAATCACCGGTTAGTAACTGCGTTACTCGAGGAAAAGACCCGAGAAATCTAAGCTTAAAATATGGATATTCATATTCTATCACAACTATATATTATTACGGTTGTATAGATCCCTTTTCCCGCTTTCAGGAGCGATGGATTTTGACGAGTGAGGTATCAAAAGAATTTCACGGAGATGTGACGAATCCTGATTTTGTTTCTTAAAATCCTACAAGGGCTTAAATAAAACTGATGAAAAAACTGGGAGGTTTCAAAACTTTGACGACTGAGAGTCGACGGATCGAGACGGGATAAGTTGGGTTTTAAAGATTTTGACGCGGGCATCAAAACCATGTATGATCTTACAGATCATACTGGTCCCGCGTTTTAAAGCCTTAAAACATATCGTTTTCGAGATAACGCACGATATAGGTCCGCACGGGCCTCGTGCCATCTTGTGTACGTGCCGTTGTCATGGCAACTTTATATCAATTCAAGTCTGTTTACAAACACTTTTAATGAGTGGGAAATTATATATTGTTTCCCATGTCCAACCCTAAAGGGCACTGTTAAATATGAATACTACTCATAGAAAATGGTATAGTTGAATCTAATTGCCTAACGGCTAAATTGAAAAGATGTTTTCCAGTGGGGTAAGCTAATTACTTATTAAATATGACTGCATAATTGTAACTTCAACATATTCATTACGAACTATGTAGCTTCACCAAATGTGTGTGCTAAATAAACTTTTTCGTAATATTATATTATTTCCACCAATAAATATGTTTCCGTAATATCGGTTATACTTCTAATGTATTAGGGATTAGAAGAAGGATTGATATCTAATGCGAGAGTTTTCGCTCGGGTATTCAAATTGATATAAAGTTGCCATGACAACGGCACGTACACAAGATGGCACGAGGCCCGTGCGGACCTATATCCTGCGTTATCTCAAAAACAATAGGTTTTAAAGCTTTAAAACGCTGGACCAATATGATCCAACGGATCATATATGATCTTGATGCCCGCGTCAAAATCATTAAAACCCAACTTATCCCGTCCCGATCCGGGGTTTATATATATTTCGTTATATTCACTAATACAAAATACTCTGAACGTGTGATTGGGCGCCGTTAGACTGCTCTAGCTCGAACACTCCATCAATCCCAGCTCGACAAAGAGGTCCACAAATATTCCTTTGTAGATCGAGGAAGCATTGATCGACTGCAGCGCTGTTGTGCCCTGCACTTGACAGCCCTTGGCCATTCAGAACCAAGGTTGAGGTCTTCGCCTTTAGTTATAGCAATGTCAAGTGCTGCCATAGAATTCGATATAAAAGTTATTCCAGTCACTGAAAAAGCAGCTGAAGTTGAATGGATATTACAATATTCCTTGTGAATTTGTCAAGATGACGTTATTAAAATATACCTCTTTGTAAAAAAGAACTAAGAATTTGGAAAAAAGATAAAATGCTTAAAGGATTATATACTGTAGCCAATGCACAAAAAAGACTTGAATGAATAACTTACTTATCCGCAAAAACTCTGTTTAATAGGAAAATCGAAGGTCGAAATTTATTGTTCAATTTTTTTACTTCCTTTTACGAGGAAAAGGAAGTATTGCAATAGCGAAAATTTTTGGTTTTCAGATATCAACTGAAATATCCATTTTGACTAGTTTGGTCGTGGCGTCTGTACGTACGTTCGTACGTATCTCGCATAACTCATAAACGGTTAGCCGTAGAAAGTTAAAATTTCGTATTTAGCATTACTGTAAAATCTAGTTGCGAACTGAAGATTTGGATATTTCATATTTATTTTATGGTTTAACAATGTAAATAAATGTTTGTTTTTGTTGGTTATTGCATACATTATTAATAACCTAAACCTTAGCATCATATGTTATACTGATGATGACATAAATCACCGGTTAGTAACTGCGGTACTCGAAACGGAAAAGACCCGTTTATTGTTTTCATAAGAATTCATACTTATGAAGCTCTCTAAGACGTTTTAATTTGATATCAATATATCGATATTGATCGACTTTAGCTCACCACTCCCGGAATAATTTATATTTATTATAATAGTTTTGATTAGTGTCAATTTAATTAATGCTCTCTCCAATCTTCATTGGTTGGAAAATAAACAGCACCGCTTATATATATATATATATATATATATATATATATATATATATATATATATATATATATATATATATATTATTAAATCCTTAGGTGCGTCCCACCGTGTTCAGGGTTTAGACCCGCTAAACACTCACGACCGTTCGGTATTGCGGGTAATGTATATGCTGCCCAATGTCTACTTCTAAGTTATATCAATAGATAATTTAATTTATAGAAAATAAATAACTAAATTACTAATATTGAGGAGGCTGGGGTAATGGAAGTCATGGGGCAACACTGGTCATTATGATTTATCTTAAAGTTACTAACGTAGGTTGCTACTGACAACTGCGCGCCTCTCTCTTGAACTACTACACCAGATCTTAGGTGATATTTTCAGGATGATACACAATTGGTATATTTATGCCCATTAAAGGATTAGATACCCTAATCTTTAATAAGTTTACCCTACTAAGAGTTTCAATACCTCGGATTTAATATATAACAATTAATAATATTTAAAAATTATAATAATTTATATTCGAATAATTTATATTTGTTATAATAGTTTTGACTAGTGTCAATTAAATTAATTCCCTCTGATCTTCATTTGTTGAAAATTCGCTGCCCTAGGCATGGTGCAAACCAAAGTATTTAAATGTATCATTATATTGTGGGTTTGGTTAGAATTTTCGACTAGAAAAAAAAACAGTTCAAGTTATATCTCATTGTGATTATATCTGGAAAACCTTCAAAACCAATGATACGATTCAAATTGAGGATTTTAAATATATTAATAATTTTTTTTTACACTTCAAAAGGATTGTAAAAAAAAAATATTTATTTTTGAGAACATAGTTGATTAGTCAGCTATCTGTTTGGACACATATGGATGTATTTATATTAAAAAAGTATTTTTTTTTAAACTGAATTGGATGACAATAAATAATTTCTCATGCAAAAATTTAATAGTTTTAATGAAAAATGTTTTTTTGATTGAGGACTTTGCGAAATATGATTAAATAACAGCGAAAGAAAATGGGAGACTTGATAATGAATAAAATGGGCCCGAAATGCTGCCTAATGTAATTCTGTTTCTTTTATTTTATATTTCAGCTTCCAAAGGAATACTAATATAGCGTTTAAGTATATATGTCATAGTTATATTATATATATTATTTATGTATTATTATGTTTCAGAGTGAGGATGAGGGAGGCCCAGGGTGCAGGTGGTGTAAAGGTGAAGGGGGCTGCCCCCAATGCAGGTATTATGGGGCTCTGGTCTGCCCCGCGGTCGGAGCCGGCAGGGTCCGCAGCCAGAGATCCGGCAGCGAGCCTATTGTCGCCGCGTATCGTCTACCTCCAATTGTAAATATCTTATTCTACAATATTAATATATAATTAGGGATTGATAAATTATCTGCCACTTCTATAATTTTGTTTTGATTGAAAACTAGTTTCAAATGTTATACATTCATTTTTAGTTCTAAAAACACTAAAATTCAAAATACAGTTTGGCATTATTATTCATATTAAATTAAATGTAATATAAATTATTATTATAAAACATTTATGAATTACGAATTGAATTAAGACAAGAGGTCAGATACTTTTGAGGTAATCACCGATGTTTAAGTAGATTAAATCAAACAGAAAAGGTCGCATTGTTTTGTTCTCGCACTGAACTAGTAATGGAAATTACTGTAATGGAAAAAAGGTAAGGTGTTTGATCTGTTATCTGTTAACAAAATTCCTTGTGTATGAACACAACCCTTAATTAAAAATTTCTTGTGACTTGATTTGGCTTTACAGGGTCATTTATATTTTTAAAACGCACGTGCAATGTGAGAAGAAAAATCGTGATTCGCGGTCTTTTGAGACATGGAAAAAAGGTTTAAGCGCAAAGGCAGCCGCCTAAGAAATTTGTTCCATAGATGTAGAGTCAATTATTCATCAAACTACTGCCGCACAACCCAGATCAGGTCTGATGATGGTGATGATGACGTTTTTCTTGGATGTGCGAACCAGGACCCACACCCAACTACTAGTGATTTACCCACCTTAATTGAGACTCAAAACTTTACTGTGTACAGTTACAAAGAGTTTATGCAGTTTTGAGTGCAAAGTATCAACAGAAACCAAGCCATTTTGTAATACGACAATGAGTAAACGTTTTGCCTCATCCTGCGTATATGCCAGATGTTGCACCATCAGATTATTGTTTGTTTCGATCAATCGCATATTTTTTAAAAGGTCAGATCTTTGATAATTACGAGGACGTAAAAATTGGATGTGAAGAGTCCTTTGCCTCAAAACCAAAAGAGAGGTATCGGCATCAAATCCAATTACTGACAGAAAGATGGGTGAAAGTAGTTGAAAACAATGGACTTTACTTTGAAAAGTAGTATTCAATAATGTTTAAAATATATAATCTGAAATAAAGCTGTATTAATGTACAAGGACTTTAGTAATAAGGTAGTATTTACAACCTAGTCAGACAATTTGATGATTGTAAACAGACTATTGAGAGGTGCGAATTAATATTTACTTAATACCAAAGAAGGATTACTCGATTAGAGAATTTAGATGGACACATAAAGCATATTGCATGACCATCATCCAGTAAATATAATTGAAGCTGTAGCGGACGTCTACACTATTACGCCCAGGCGTCACTTGAGCTAGTTCTCACGTTCTCTACAAGACAGCGCCACTTCATAACTACACTGTCACCCGTCAAATAAAATACGACTTTTTACTTCCTTGTACGAAGTAAAGGAAGTATTGTAATCGCGAAAATTTTCGGTTTTTAGATTTCAAAGGAAATATGCATTTTGATCATACCTGACTCCATTTTGACTAGTTTCGTCGTGGCGTTTGTACGTACGTACGTTCGTATCTCGCATAACTCATAAACGGTTAGCCGTAGAAAGTTGAAATTTTTTATTTAGGATTGCTGTAAAATCTAGTTGTGTACCTCCCTTTTTGGTCACTGCTTGATCACCGGAAGTGGTACTTTACTTGAAGGTCATAATTGATTTCCATCAAAAATTATATTAAAATACCATGCAAAACTTCTCAAATTTAGTATTTTTTGCTTATATATTAATTTAAATAACATAATAAATTTTGGTTAACATTGGATGACCGGAAGTGGTACTTTACTTGAAGGTCATATTAGACTTTCATAAAAAATTATATTAAAATATAATATAAAATATCACATATTTGATAAATAGGACTTCTATATCAGTATGAATGTATTTACTAGATTTTGGTTAAAATTAGTGAGCTGAAAAGGGTACTTTACTTGAAGGTCTTGATAAACTTACATCAAAAATTATATTGAAATTAAATAGAGAGGTCATATGTTTCGGTAATAAAAGTTTCATTAGTTGTTTTAAGTCTTAAAATTTAGTGTAAAAATACTGGTTTTCCTCCCCAATTGTGTATGTGTATGTGTGTCAATAGATGGATGTCGAGACGCCGAGTGTCGTTTTTGAGATACTGCAATCTTCGGAAACTACCAACCAAATTAATGATCACTTTTTGAGCCACTGATTTATAGTTTAATGGGCGTACAAGGAAGTCATGTGTTGTCCACATCAGATATTTCTTATTTAATAACATCATTATTTTTTAAATATGTATTTTCTTGTAAATCTGTGCATTTATTTTATTTTGGCATAATAAAACTACGGGAATGAGGTTTTATTGTGAGCTGATAGAGTAAGCTGATACAAGCCAAAAATAATAATAAATTATAACAACACTCAATTTCCAGGTTACAGGTATTTATTATTATCATACCGTTATCAATAGTCCAGAGTTTTACCGAATAAATCAAGTTCACCGCAGTCTCTACTGAGCTGAGCCCACTGGAAGATCAGAACATCTCCCTCTTATTTTTGTTCTCTACATGGTTGATTAATTTCTACCCAGGACTTTTGTTTTCCTAAGATCCCCTGTAATCAGATCCGAGGGCGAACGCCCCTCGGCTGAATTTCTATCCTCTATAAACTCTGGAAGCGAATTCCTTTCGTTAGTGGCTACCTTCCAGCGAAGTTCTAGGGCGAATATTCTCAACTTCGCTGATTGTAAGTTACGTTAGTTGGCTGTTCGATGCTTCGATCATCCTATCTAAACATCAACATTATAAATTTATGTGTTGTAAAATTCGATTGAATCTGAACTTATTATATTACCAGTTGACATCCGCATGATGGTATACAAGGATCAATCTAATTAGGAATTGACAAATTATTTGCCACTTCTATAAATTTGTTTTATTAAAAACTAGTTTCGAATGTTATACATTCATCCTCAGTTCTAAAAACACACTAAAAATTCAAAATATAGTTTGGTATTATTATACATATTAAATTGTATGCAATATAAAACAGTATTATAAAACATTTATGAATTATGAATTTAATTAAGAGAAGAAATCAAATGCATGTTGGTACTCACCAAGGTTTAAATGGATTATATCAAACAGAAAAGTTTGTACTGGTTTCTGCTCGCATTGAACTAACAGTGAACGAAAGGTATGTAACATGTTTATAGGTAAACGGTTTAAGGGTAAGGGTTTTTCCAGTAATGCCGGTGAGTAATTGGTTTTTCTGTTATAGATGGGAATAAATTTAAGATTGGACTATTGGAGATATTTATTTGGTCATTTGACAAAAATCTGGATTGGATTAGAAGGATTTTTTTATTTCAAGTGCTTCATATATATTTAATTTGAGGCTGTTTTCAATGTGATGTATTAATTTAACTCCTGAGTCTTTGATGAATTTATGATTTTTTTTCATTTAAATGAATTGAAAAGTTGGAATTCTCTGTCTTATTATTATATGCACATATATGTTCCTTTAATCTCTGATTTAGCGACCTTCCAGTTTTTTTCGTGTATTTGGCTGCACTTTTTTACAATTTAGTTCGTGCTTATTTTGAATTTTTTGTGTGTTTTCAGAACTGAGGATTAATGTATAAGATTCGAAACTAGTTTTCAATAAAACAAATTTATAGAAGTGGCAAATAATTTATCAATCCCTAATTATTATATTACCAATTAAGACATTAATGGTGTCTAAATTTAAATGTAAATTTTCTTGTCTTATGAAGATTCTCAAAGCAATCAACTTTACGGATCAATAGTTACATAATAACTATTTAAAAAGGTGTTTATTTATGATAAAATTGTTAATAAAATGACATTCAGATTAAACCAGTCAACTTCTGACTCTTCATTCCTTTCATAAATCGGACTTAATTTCACTCAGTGACTTAATTGGTTTCTCAACTAAATGATAACTAGCCATCATTTCAAAAATAGCGAAAATGCGTCGCACTTATCGGACTATGCTTCCAAAATGTACCTATCTCATCAGAATACAAAGCTGTCAAATTTTAAATATCTCTCAAAAAGTGACTTTTAGGGTTTCTCAACTCAACGATTAATTTATTATTACCTTAGAATATGCTTAAATAATAGTTGTAACTTATATTGTTTAATATAAATAAATTTGATGTTGAAACTTTTCAATGGTATTATTATTAACTTGAATATATAAACAAATTATGGTATTGAGTAAAAAGATTTTTAATGACTTTTCGATAATCAACGAAATTTATAAAAGATGAAAAATGTTTACATAAATTATCGATAAGGCCTGCCCGACACGCCCCATAACCCCTTCGCTAAGGTCAACTTAACGAAGGGTTGATATTAATTAAATCAATCCATCGATACTGTCATTAATCGATCAAGTGTGTTATAATAAGATTCTCTTCTGACTACTTCACGCTTCAGATTAATTAATTGAATAGCGCGATACTTGAGAGTGGAGCGGCGTGTGTCAAGAGGCTTTTAATCCTGCAAAAAGGATGTATAAGAGTTCATTGATGGTTGAGAGCCACTGTTTAAGGAATTGAGAGTTCCTTTATCAATGTATTATATCAGCTGATGGGTAATATGAATGATTTAAGGGTCAACATAGTAACGTAACTGCTAAGTACTATATAAACTTTTCATTATCCTACCGAATATATTCAGAGACAAATAAACACACACAGAGTAAAAAATAATATAACAACACCCGTAATAATAAATAAAAAAATGAACACCTGTATAAATTTGAAAAGGAGCTGGATGAGAGCTCTCCTTGACAGTGACAGTTCCAGGATAGTGGCGACGGGGGGTTCACAAAAATAATCTCCACAGTACCTAACTCAAAAATCAAGTTGAGACGCATTCAATTTTTTTGATTTTCCTTCAACGGTGTAAATAAATTATGAGGCGTAAAATGGGCTAATTGTTTACAGTGTTATTTTCATTTGGGAAATAAGAGTAATTTATTCATTTCTAACAAGTTTATTGATAAAATGAAAATGAATAACTAATATTTGCAGTAAAAAAAATCTTTCACCCGAGCGACGAGCTGGTGCACAAGAAATGTGTGCACACGAGGCGATCATAGGAGTATCCCATCCAATGCGTACCTAGCCCCCTCTTCACCTTCCTGCCCATTGTTCATGTTGTGCGATTAGCGTCTGTAAGAATGAATGAAGGCTTTCCGTTTCTTCTAATTTATTCAATCTCAAATAAATATTTTATATTTCTTTTTACTACTCTACTATAAAGTAATTTTATTTTTGTTTTATAAAGCAAGAAGTATTTACAAGCTCATGTGCACAAATACAATAACCGCCAATGCTCCTTGATTAACAAGAAACCCCACCATCAAGACTCTAACTCTAAGCAATGCTTATGTTATCATATCAATACTATGTATCTATGTATGTATATTTGGAGGGCACACATCAGCTAATTATCAACATGGCATTAATTAACATGTGAGCATTTCCGTGTATGAATTTAATGTTAATAGTCTTTAATAACATACAGATATATAATTAAACCAACATTAATAAATACAGTTATTTAGTATATAAAAAACATATTTCCCTACAGGCTAAATGATAAGCCTTGGCTCGAGTACTTTATGGAGAAAAACTTTTTTTGGCCAACGAAGCCCATTTTGTAGAAATCTTCAAACTAGAAGCCTCATCAATCTTTATATTACGGTTATCGTTTTGTTATTTACATTAATAAATAAAAAAGAGTAAACAGTTATTGAAAATATAGAAAATAGTAGAGAGAAGAAAAAAAAATTAATGATTAATTTAGTGAATAACATATAGAGGAAATTCTGTTGTTAACAATAGAAATGGGTGCTGTTTAGTCTGACCGACTATCCAAGAATAGATTCCAGAAATACCTCGTTTAACAGGTCGATCAAGTAAACTCAGGAATTCGGTCAACTGTTGAGAGCTTAATTTTTTTTAATGTAGGTGCGCCAGTACCTTTTAGGAAACTTGCTACTCACGTTTTTCATTGGCAAAACGTAATTTTTTTTAGTGATAAATGAAACTCCGCCGAGTTTTGTCTGGTGGAGTGAAATCACTTTTAAACGATTTGCCTGATATGATGAAACTTGGTACCAAATATTTCTTATTCAATATAATTGCCAAAATTCATTCAATTTTTTCACTTTTTTAGCGTAGAATAAAGAACTAAATCATCAATCTTTCAGCAATATAAATTTAAAGAGTTTTTATTTACATTTTTAATATTAATAAAAACTGTAAAAATAGAATTGTACTCCAACATTGTCCAGAATATATATAATATGAAAAAAAAAATTATTTTAATAAAATATTTTATATTTTTAATTGATAATTTTTTCTATATTACTAGATACAAATATTATAAAGTGATTATGTTTATTATAAAAACCTTTCATTGAACAACTCAGCTTTACATAGTGGCATTTGTATGACCATTAATATTTATACTTTGAGACTAAAACTATATTATTAGTCATATTTCTATTTTTTTATGAGATTAAAAAAACCGACTATATTTCTCTAGAAAAATAATTTATATTAAGCCATTCTGATTTAGTATATTTATCCTTCGGACATCCAATGCATGCAACGGATCAATATAACGTTTGATTTTTCTTTCGTCGAGCTATAAATGTTTTCTATTAGTTTTTTTTTCTCGGAACGATCCTTTTTCCATTAATATTATATCTCATCTGCATCATAGGATCAAGCTGTCGTGCAAAATGAGTTGACCTTTGAAAACAAAAAAAGCCATTACGCTGTCCATCAATTTTCATATCATGTTAGAATACTAGAAAACATTTATTGATGTTTCTTTTAGTTGCAGGTAAATATGTATGGTGGTAAAGATAATAGGTGAAGTGAATAAAACTGAGCATGTACTCACCTCCAAACAAACTGAGCATGTACTCCAAAAAACTGAGCAGGAGCTCTGGTTCGATGCGAATAAATTGAAGTTAAGCAATGAAATATTTAAATACTCTATTATTATTTATTTTAAAAACGATTTACGTTCAAGACTAATTTTCTTTATTATTATTTTACAATTCTTTTAATTATTATTTTACTAAGCGAATAAAACATTTTTTTATCCGTAATTTCTTATTTAGTTATTATTTATTGTACTGTTTTTGATGCTTAGGTGTGCGTTCCCAAAATTTGAACAATTGATTAACCAAAACCTGTACCACTACAATCCGTGAAGGGTCTTTGGGTTCAGTGCTTGGTAAGGGCCATACTGTTTCTAAGTCAACGGTTGTGTAAGGAGGTGATTAGGCCGAGATCACTCTCAGTCGTCAGATTCTTTTCCCTAATTAAGGGCACTCACTTTATAGAGGCTGGGTGAGCCCCAGGAGGGTCCCCCGATCCCACAGGGTCGATCAACGACTGAATACAGAATAAATAATTATCTGCCTCAGCCGGTCTAGAACCCGGGAACTTGAGATTAGTAGCGCAGTGACTTGCTCACTGAGCCACACCGCTGCCTGAACATTTGATTAGTTTTCGAATTTTTTGTTTTGCATGTATAAAAAAAAAAAAAAAAGAAAAGAGAGAAAGCGTCATTTTAAGTTATGAAATGTTTCTGAATCACCGGAAAAGAGAAATAACGGATGGATTATAGAGTAATAAAGGCAAAGCAAAAAGAAAAGAACAGATATATTATGGGTGATGAAGTGATAACACAGGCCAACGATGCAAACACTTTTGTACTGAAAATACCTTATTCCTGTAGTTTTTAGGGTGCTGAATCCAAATATGATATTAAAAAAGCTGTATCACCCACAATTAGTGATCAGGATAAATCTTGGGCCACGCATAAGGTATGTTATGTATGTGTCGAAGATCTAAGAAAATGACCAAAAAAGGAGAAAAAAACTTTAAATTAGCTATAGGAACTGCA
Source organism: Rhaphigaster nebulosa (assembly GCA_948150685.1). Classification (NCBI taxonomy): domain Eukaryota; kingdom Metazoa; phylum Arthropoda; class Insecta; order Hemiptera; family Pentatomidae; genus Rhaphigaster; species Rhaphigaster nebulosa. The sequence goes on from OX411309.1 coordinate 3,615,157, forward strand.
AATTTAAAGTTTTTTTTCTATATGGATATGGATATGGATATGGAGGGAGTCAAGAAATCATTCCGATGATTGCTACTTTTGCAGTGTCGATATTACTGGTCATAATTCAAAAAACAAGAAGGCAATAAGCTACCCTAACCTTCCGTCCGCCATCCGACCAATAGGGCACGGTGTAGATTTACCGGTCCCTGAACCACCAGATGATTTAAATTCTATTCCAACGGAAATATTTTCCGATGTACAATCGGAGTTAGATTAACAAGATGATGAAGAATTCCAATGTTTTACAGAAAATGTAGAGCCTAAACTGTTTACTCAAATCGATCTGAACGACTTGGTTAGGGATCTTGGCTTAACGAAAGAAAAAGCTGAATTGCTTGGCTCTAGACTAAAAGAAACGAACTTGTTGGCTTTTGGAACCAGCATTTATGTGTACAGGAAGAGAAAGCAACAATTTTCCAAGTTTTTTGAACAAGAAGGTAATTTAGTGTACTGCTCAGACATTTAGTGTACTGCTCAGACATTTAGTGTACAGCTCAGACATTCCCGGTGTGATGAATGAGTTTGGTATTGAATACAAAAAGGAAGACTGGAGGTTGTTTATAGATTCATCGAAAACTAGTTTAAAGGTTGTTTTATTACACAATGGTAACATGAAAGCATATATTGCTGTTGGTCATTCTGTACATATGAAAGAAAACTATGAAAACCTAGAAACAGTGTTAAATCGAATAGGCTATTCTGCTCATGGGTGGATGATATGTGGTGATTTAAAAATAACATGCATGCTTCTTGGTCAGCAAGGTGGTTTTACCAAAGTTCCATGCGAAATTCAATAAGCGACTCATCGTAGAAAAAGCTACACAAGAAGCTTCAAAGAAAAAAGAGAAAGAAAGTATAGACCAATTCCAGTTGACAAGGAAACCTGTATTAGCACATTATATCACTGTTTTAAGTAGCCACTGTAAATACAAACCTTGCTTATGATGTAGCATAATGTTTCATTAATTCCCCCGTATACCGTATAGGGGTTTATACTATATAATACAAAGCATATTGCTGGAAAACTATGGGTGATACAAAAAAACTTAGGCCAGATTTAGATTCAGCACATAAAAATCTATTAAAGTTAAAAAAGTTTTCAAAATTTTTTTTGTTGGCCTGTGTAATTATAATGTGAGTCGTTTATTTCCAAAATGAATCCTAAACGATTTTTTTGGAAATCGCGGTCTATTTAAAATTTAAATATTGTTTAATTAATATTAATTAATTAATTCATAAACGATTTTTGGAAATTTGTGTTAGACTAATGATTTTTCTAATGGATTTAAAAATAAAAAATTGGTTTTGATATCATAATTTCAATAGAAAGTATAGTTTTTCTCGGTAATTGAAAAATTTTCAATAATAATTTGGGTTCATTTTGGAAATAAACGACTATGAAATGAATATTATGTATAATATTATTGTATGTCTAGCTATAGATTGATTTAGTATGCTGTGTATGTAGCAACCCAAGGTTTTTGGGCAGCATTGCTGTAAATAAAGTATTTCTCTCTCAGAGAAAAGATTAGGAGTTACTTTCGTTTTCTTATTTTTCTAGCCACGGAACATATTTTAATTTTAGAAAGAAATTTAAACGAAGGATGAAGAGAATTAATGGATAGGCAATGCTTCCAAAACCCGTATTGCCGAGAGGCAAGGAAGATTGCAAATAAATAAATAAGAAATATTTTGAATTGCATGTGCAATATTATATTGTACACGGATCCTAACCAAGGTTTACGAAGGTAGGTATTATATTCGAAGAAGATAACTCGATTATCTCATGTAAAGAGTTCTAATTGGTTCAGGAAGAGAGGAGTAAGTGGAGTCAGTGAGGCGTGGTGAAATTGGTTGGGTGCAGCGGCTGACCTCGTCGTACAATTTCCCCTTCGTACCTCTTTGGACAGGCTTTGCAACTTCTTTGCCAGCTCATTCATAAGTTGGAAAACAACCTCTTTGTCAAATATTATTCTACTAGTATACCCGAGAACTCTTGCATTAGAAATCTATCTGTAAATGCATTCGAAGTATAAGCGATATTAGAGAAATATATTCTCTTCATATAAACAATGCGGATCTTTTCCGTTTCGAGTACCGCAGTTACTAACCGGTGATTTCTGTGATAATGTCTATTATTTTGCATGCTTAATTTAAAACATCTGTTGTTATTATCAACTTACATCGTTACCTGTTTTGTTTACACTCCGTTAAAATGAATTTCTCTACACTCTACACTTACTGATTTTAATACCGTTGATAGTTGTGTTATTATATGGATCCTGGTGTCATTCCTCATAGAAAACTGTGTCGATATGAGTACAATATGACCTTCTCCATCAAGGTTCGTCTGTAATTCGTAATGTGTATTCTACACTAGTTGAGGAATTGTAGCCGCTTGCCAAAAGAAAAAACAAGTTAATGTTTTGTACCTCAAGAAAACTACTCGACTTCTACTTGTGTTCGTTCATGTGGAGGCAAAGATATAGGAATGTGGACAGTTTTCAGAAAATCATTGAGGAGATGAGGCGTTTTAAACCTGAAGATTAGGATCTATAAATCTTTTTCTAATGCCTATTTATTTTATGGTTTAACAATGTAAATAATTGTTTTTTTTTGTTGGCCATTGCATACATTATTAATAACCTAAACCTTAGCATCATATGTTTTACTAGTGATCACATAAATCACCGGTTAGTAACTGCGGTGCTTGAACCGGTTAGTAACTGCGGTACTCGAAACGGAAAAGACCCAACATTGCAATATTGCCAACAAACGTTAATAAACAAATATATTTGCTGAAATTACATAGTTTATAATGATGTAACATCTTACTTAATGATTAATTAGTAATCCCTTCGGTTTAACAGTTAAGAAATAAGACCAAGCTGTACCATTTTCTATGTGCGATATTTTTATTTAACAATAATTTTAGGCCTAGACATGATAAAGAATCAATAATCTTCTCTATCATTTATAGAAACCTAAAAACAACATATTATTTACAAAATAACGTTTTAGCACAATAATTTAAAACTTATTAAAAAGTTTTTGTTTACAGTCTCAAATTACCTCCGCAGATATGAAATTGTCATTACAACGGCATGTACACAAGATGGCATAAGTGCCCTAAAAATCTTGCATTATCTCTAAAACGGTAGGTTTAAGGCTTTAAAACCCCGGACTTCCACGTTCCACTGACACCAGATTCGTCAAAATCCATCGCTCCTGAGAGTCGTTAAAGAGATCTATAATATTGTATTATATATAGAGACGATATCCTAGGGGTATGTAATCACTACTATATATTATTACGGAAGTATAGATCCCTTTTCCGGCTCTCAGGAGCGATGGATTTTGATGAGTGAGGTATCAAATGAAAGGGAATTTCACGGAGAAGTGACGAATCCTAATTTCAAGTATTAAATTCTTCCTAGGGCTTAAATAAAAGTGATGGAAAAACTAGGAGATTTCAAAATGGGATGGGATGGGTTTTAAAGGTTTTGACGCGTGGTTCAAGATCATATGCATTGCTTTAGAACGTATTGGTCCAGCGTTTTAAATTTACTGTTTTTGTGAATCTCAAAATTCGAATTTTTTGGAGTTGTACCTTTATTCTACGACGGGGGCTTATATATATATATATATATATATATATATATATATATATATATATATATATATATATATTATATTATATTATATTATAATAATTAATATTATTATTAATTATTTATTTATTTATTAATTATTTATTAATTATTTATTATATATTAATAATTAATATTATAATATAATTATATTATATTATATTATTATATATATATATATATATATATATATATATATATATATATATATATATATATATATATGGGCTTAAATTTAACCTTTAACCTACTGCTTTGACTGAATAGAACGAGGCATATTTCGTTGGAACTATGACGTCAGCAATGACGTCATATCTATACTGCTGCTGCCCTGACCGCTCGAGAAGGAGTCTATTAATAAGGACCTTTATTTAATTTTTTCTCAGGCGAGACAAAATTAGATGAATTATTGTTCAAAATTCAAACAAAACTACAGCCAATCAATTTTTTAGGGTTGAAGTAACAAGAGTATTTATTATATTTTAGATCTTGTCCTAATTAAGAAATTTCTCTTTACAAAGTGATTCAAACATAAATCCAATTAACATTAAGTAATGAAAGACATTTCCATCATAAAAATAAATAATATTGAAAAAAAATGTATTTTTTTTAATTAAAGTATTTTTTTAATAATCAATGAATAATAAAACATTATCTGTCGTGATTTCATTATAAACACGTTTAGGATATTTATTACTGAAAAAATCTTATCAATAACGGTCAATATTGTCCGTAGTAATACATTTAGAATCGCGAGTTTCAACTTTCGACTGTTCCATTTACAGTACTACAAGAAGGAAGAAGAAGTTGTGCGCTAAAATATAGTTTATTATACATAATGATTAAAATTTTATACAAACGTAAACTAGACTTATTATTGAATCAGGCAAAATGGGGTGTGTTGATTAAATAAGATCAGCTGGTGAGTTGCCGCGTGTATTTCTACCCTTAAGATACAAATGAATACCATTAAATTTAAGTATAACATTTCTATTTACAAATATCTTAAATAAGGATGTATAGTGCGAGGAGAGTTGGCCACTACGGTGAGCAGTTTCGACGAAATAAACAAGCAGTAACAGTTAGCGGTAATGTTTGGCAAGCATTGACAACCGCTGCCGCGGGCAGTACAAGCGAAAGTCTATCTTTAAAGAAGACCGAGAATGTACGAAACCGAATCTGTTGCTTCGGAATAAAATTAATTATTATAATATAAAATAATCTAATCTTGCCAATACATTAAGTATTTGGGGTATATGATTATTAGAAAAAACGAAATTCGAGAGGAAATAAAGGCGCGGTTAAAGGTGGAAAATACTTGTTATTTTTCGGTATCAACATTACTTAGGTCGCGCATTTTGTCCATTAACTTAAAATTTAGAATATACAGAACTATTATCTTACCTACAGTTCTGCAAGAGTGTGAAACGTGGCCGCTACTCTTGAAGGACGAACAACGCCTTAAGGTCTTCGAGAATAAGGTATTGCGTAAAATATTTGGTACGAAAAAGGATGAGTCAAGTGGAAAATTTAGGAGGTTACACAACGCGGAATTGCGGAGCATGCACCCTGCTAATATAATCGAAGTGATATCTTAGCGACGGTTGAAATGGGCTTGCAAACTTGTTGGACTCAGTAACGAACGAATTCCTAAAAAGTTAATAAACGCTGAGCCGACTGGTAAACGTCCGAGGGTTAGGCCGAAACGTAGGTGGGAGGATTGTGTTAAGGGTGATGATCTAATGGATTTAGGTTTGGACGTTAGTCAATGAACGGAGGTTTGTAGGCAGCGATTAGTGGGTATCGGCATCGAACCTTCGGGTTCACTAACCCTTTTATTATTATTATTTAATCTTGCCAATAGCCCTTCGGGTGATAACTAGATTAGTAAATTGTCCTAAAATGTCCACAGATGTCTAGTATTATAATGTCTTCATTAAAACCTTAAGAAATGACCACCACGCCAATGTTAACCAGTGTCTAATTAGCGAAAACAGTATGCCTAATACATCTTGTAGACCTATAAAGTGATTGGAAATATTTTTTGATATTGTTTTTAATTGATGAAATTACCTTAATACAGATTCTAATGGTGTTAAGGGTTTGAAAGTGGTATATATTATTTAACTAATTGTCTTATGCAATTAACTAATGTTCGTGATCGGGTCATAAATAGCTCTTTGTCGCGTGACAGCTAATTCACGAACGATTCAGTCACCATTATATTACTAATAATACATATTTCAGTTATTATATATTAGTTGCTGAATTATATATTATATATGTATTATTGATTGTTATATAAAAAATATATTTTTTTTTGTTTTTCATATACAGCTAACGTTTCGGCTCAACAATAGGGAAGATCTTGATGGCTAAAGCATAGATAAGAGAAATATATAAAAACTGATAAAAAAAATAGCTTTTACTGATATAAACATCAACAGTAAATCGAAATGCGAATGCACAATTATAAATCCTATGTCAAATTCAGGATTAGCGTCCTTATAAACTGCTTTCTCCTGTTTTGGACGAAATCGGAAGAGCCGTTACCGGAATATATATGTGTCAAGAAAAATAAGTTTTCGGATGCGTAAGGGAAAAGAGTGGATAAAATTTGATAGAATTGATATAGGGCCAACTAGGTAAAATCATGCAAAATACCAGAAAATTTCATCAAAATCGGATTAACAGTAGTAGGTTTTATGCTCGACCAATGGATTTGCCTACATATTTGTTTTATTGAAAACTAGTTTCGAATGTTAAACATTCATCTTCAGTTCTAAAAACACACAAAAAATTTAAAAATAATTAATTCAAATATAGTTTGGTATTATTATACATATTAAATTAGATGTAATATAAATCAGTATTATAAAACATTTATAATAGGTAGGATACAACCTACCTTTCTTTCATTGTTAGTTCAATGCGAGAAGGAACCAGTACAAACTTTTCTGTTTGATATAATCCATTTGAACCTTGGTGAGTACCATCATGCATTTGATTTCTTGTCTTAATTTAATTCATAATTAATAAATGTTTTATAATACTGATTTATATTACATCTAATTTAATATGTATAATAATACCAAACTATATTTTTAATTGCTTATTTTTGAATTTTTTGTGTGTTTTTAGAACTGAGGATGAATTATACATTTACTGAACCTAAAAATAAATATGTCGCTCTCTAAATTCTGCCACCCGGTGCAAATTTTGGACCCGGGTTTAACTTCAATTTTCACATAATGAAAATTAAAGCTCTGCAGCTTCCGCCATATTCACCTGCCTTGTTTCCAACTGTCTACGATTTTTTCCACGAAAATAACAAAACACTACCAAATATTCGAAAATGAAAAAGAGGTAAAATTTTCAATTATCGAGTTTATTAATTCAAAATCAATCTATTTCCTCGAACAAGAGATAGAAAACCCTGTTGAGCGTCAGGCGGAATGTATTTGACACGATGCAAGTTATTTTGAATAAAAATAATACCGTGATAGTCTGTTTTCTTTCATTTCGCCCATACCCTTGGAACTGACGTTTCATATGTTTTGACCCAATATTTCATATACAGAGAGAAATATATACTGCGTATTTATAAATATATTTGTGTATATTTATGCGGCAAGAACAGTTCCCAGCTAATATATAATCCTAATATATTCACACAGTCAACTAACCATCACATCTAACAATATATTTTATTAGTGATTGATAAATGATTTGTCACTTCTATAAATTTGTTTTTATTAAAAAATAATTTCAAATGTTATACATTAGGAGTTACATCAGGAGTTAAATTAATACCTGAAAAAAAAAAAAAACCTGAATAACTAATATTTGCAGTAAAAAAAATCTTTCACCCGAGCGACGAGCTGGTGCACAAGAAATGTGTGCACACGAGGCGATCATAGGAGTATCCCATCCAATGCGTACCTAGCCCCCTCTTCACCTTCCTGCCCATTGTTCATGTTGTGCGATTAGCGTCTGTAAGAATGAATGAAGGCTTTCCGTTTCTTCTAATTTATTCAATCTCAAATAAATATTTTATATTTCTTTTTACTACTCTACTATAAAGTAATTTTATTTTTGTTTTATAAAGCAAGAAGTATTTACAAGCTCATGTGCACAAATACAATAACCGCCAATGCTCCTTGATTAACAAGAAACCCCACCATCAAGACTCTAACTCTAAGCAATGCTTATGTTATCATATCAATACTATGTATCTATGTATGTATATTTGGAGGGCACACATCAGCTAATTATCAACATGGCATTAATTAACATGTGAGCATTTCCGTGTATGAATTTAATGTTAATAGTCTTTAATAACATACAGATATATAATTAAACCAACATTAATAAATACAGTTATTTAGTATATAAAAAACATATTTCCCTACAGGCTAAATGATAAGCCTTGGCTCGAGTACTTTATGGAGAAAAACTTTTTTTGGCCAACGAAGCCCATTTTGTAGAAATCTTCAAACTAGAAGCCTCATCAATCTTTATATTACGGTTATCGTTTTGTTATTTACATTAATAAATAAAAAAGAGTAAACAGTTATTGAAAATATAGAAAATAGTAGAGAGAAGAAAAAAAAATTAATGATTAATTTAGTGAATAACATATAGAGGAAATTCTGTTGTTAACAATAGAAATGGGTGCTGTTTAGTCTGACCGACTATCCAAGAATAGATTCCAGAAATACCTCGTTTAACAGGTCGATCAAGTAAACTCAGGAATTCGGTCAACTGTTGAGAGCTTAATTTTTTTTAATGTAGGTGCGCCAGTACCTTTTAGGAAACTTGCTACTCACGTTTTTCATTGGCAAAACGTAATTTTTTTTAGTGATAAATGAAACTCCGCCGAGTTTTGTCTGGTGGAGTGAAATCACTTTTAAACGATTTGCCTGATATGATGAAACTTGGTACCAAATATTTCTTATTCAATATAATTGCCAAAATTCATTCAATTTTTTCACTTTTTTAGCGTAGAATAAAGAACTAAATCATCAATCTTTCAGCAATATAAATTTAAAGAGTTTTTATTTACATTTTTAATATTAATAAAAACTGTAAAAATAGAATTGTACTCCAACATTGTCCAGAATATATATAATATGAAAAAAAAAATTATTTTAATAAAATATTTTATATTTTTAATTGATAATTTTTTCTATATTACTAGATACAAATATTATAAAGTGATTATGTTTATTATAAAAACCTTTCATTGAACAACTCAGCTTTACATAGTGGCATTTGTATGACCATTAATATTTATACTTTGAGACTAAAACTATATTATTAGTCATATTTCTATTTTTTTATGAGATTAAAAAAACCGACTATATTTCTCTAGAAAAATAATTTATATTAAGCCATTCTGATTTAGTATATTTATCCTTCGGACATCCAATGCATGCAACGGATCAATATAACGTTTGATTTTTCTTTCGTCGAGCTATAAATGTTTTCTATTAGTTTTTTTTTCTCGGAACGATCCTTTTTCCATTAATATTATATCTCATCTGCATCATAGGATCAAGCTGTCGTGCAAAATGAGTTGACCTTTGAAAACAAAAAAAGCCATTACGCTGTCCATCAATTTTCATATCATGTTAGAATACTAGAAAACATTTATTGATGTTTCTTTTTAGTTGCAGGTAAATATGTATGGTGGTAAAGATAATAGGTGAAGTGAATAAAACTGAGCATGTACTCACCTCCAAACAAACTGAGCATGTACTCCAAAAAACTGAGCAGGAGCTCTGGTTCGATGCGAATAAATTGAAGTTAAGCAATGAAATATTTAAATACTCTATTATTATTTATTTTAAAAACGATTTACGTTCAAGACTAATTTTCTTTATTATTATTTTACAATTCTTTTAATTATTATTTTACTAAGCGAATAAAACATTTTTTTATCCGTAATTTCTTATTTAGTTATTATTTATTGTACTGTTTTTGATGCTTAGGTGTGCGTTCCCAAAATTTGAACAATTGATTAACCAAAACCTGTACCACTACAATCCGTGAAGGGTCTTTGGGTTCAGTGCTTGGTAAGGGCCATACTGTTTCTAAGTCAACGGTTGTGTAAGGAGGTGATTAGGCCGAGATCACTCTCAGTCGTCAGATTCTTTTCCCTAATTAAGGGCACTCACTTTATAGAGGCTGGGTGAGCCCCAGGAGGGTCCCCCGATCCCACAGGGTCGATCAACGACTGAATACAGAATAAATAATTATCTGCCTCAGCCGGTCTAGAACCCGGGAACTTGAGATTAGTAGCGCAGTGACTTGCTCACTGAGCCACACCGCTGCCTGAACATTTGATTAGTTTTCGAATTTTTTGTTTTGCATGTATAAAAAAAAAAAAAAAAGAAAAGAGAGAAAGCGTCATTTTAAGTTATGAAATGTTTCTGAATCACCGGAAAAGAGAAATAACGGATGGATTATAGAGTAATAAAGGCAAAGCAAAAAGAAAAGAACAGATATATTATGGGTGATGAAGTGATAACACAGGCCAACGATGCAAACACTTTTGTACTGAAAATACCTTATTCCTGTAGTTTTTAGGGTGCTGAATCCAAATATGATATTAAAAAAGCTGTATCACCCACAATTAGTGATCAGGATAAATCTTGGGCCACGCATAAGGTATGTTATGTATGTGTCGAAGATCTAAGAAAATGACCAAAAAAGGAGAAAAAAACTTTAAATTAGCTATAGGAACTGCAAATTTAAAGTTTTTTTTCTATATGGATATGGATATGGATATGGAGGGAGTCAAGAAATCATTCCGATGATTGCTACTTTTGCAGTGTCGATATTACTGGTCATAATTCAAAAAACAAGAAGGCAATAAGCTACCCTAACCTTCCGTCCGCCATCCGACCAATAGGGCACGGTGTAGATTTACCGGTCCCTGAACCACCAGATGATTTAAATTCTATTCCAACGGAAATATTTTCCGATGTACAATCGGAGTTAGATTAACAAGATGATGAAGAATTCCAATGTTTTACAGAAAATGTAGAGCCTAAACTGTTTACTCAAATCGATCTGAACGACTTGGTTAGGGATCTTGGCTTAACGAAAGAAAAAGCTGAATTGCTTGGCTCTAGACTAAAAGAAACGAACTTGTTGGCTTTTGGAACCAGCATTTATGTGTACAGGAAGAGAAAGCAACAATTTTCCAAGTTTTTTGAACAAGAAGGTAATTTAGTGTACTGCTCAGACATTTAGTGTACTGCTCAGACATTTAGTGTACAGCTCAGACATTCCCGGTGTGATGAATGAGTTTGGTATTGAATACAAAAAGGAAGACTGGAGGTTGTTTATAGATTCATCGAAAACTAGTTTAAAGGTTGTTTTATTACACAATGGTAACATGAAAGCATATATTGCTGTTGGTCATTCTGTACATATGAAAGAAAACTATGAAAACCTAGAAACAGTGTTAAATCGAATAGGCTATTCTGCTCATGGGTGGATGATATGTGGTGATTTAAAAATAACATGCATGCTTCTTGGTCAGCAAGGTGGTTTTACCAAAGTTCCATGCGAAATTCAATAAGCGACTCATCGTAGAAAAAGCTACACAAGAAGCTTCAAAGAAAAAAGAGAAAGAAAGTATAGACCAATTCCAGTTGACAAGGAAACCTGTATTAGCACATTATATCACTGTTTTAAGTAGCCACTGTAAATACAAACCTTGCTTATGATGTAGCATAATGTTTCATTAATTCCCCCGTATACCGTATAGGGGTTTATACTATATAATACAAAGCATATTGCTGGAAAACTATGGGTGATACAAAAAAACTTAGGCCAGATTTAGATTCAGCACATAAAAATCTATTAAAGTTAAAAAAGTTTTCAAAATTTTTTTTGTTGGCCTGTGTAATTATAATGTGAGTCGTTTATTTCCAAAATGAATCCTAAACGATTTTTTTGGAAATCGCGGTCTATTTAAAATTTAAATATTGTTTAATTAATATTAATTAATTAATTCATAAACGATTTTTGGAAATTTGTGTTAGACTAATGATTTTTCTAATGGATTTAAAAATAAAAAATTGGTTTTGATATCATAATTTCAATAGAAAGTATAGTTTTTCTCGGTAATTGAAAAATTTTCAATAATAATTTGGGTTCATTTTGGAAATAAACGACTATGAAATGAATATTATGTATAATATTATTGTATGTCTAGCTATAGATTGATTTAGTATGCTGTGTATGTAGCAACCCAAGGTTTTTGGGCAGCATTGCTGTAAATAAAGTATTTCTCTCTCAGAGAAAAGATTAGGAGTTACTTTCGTTTTCTTATTTTTCTAGCCACGGAACATATTTTAATTTTAGAAAGAAATTTAAACGAAGGATGAAGAGAATTAATGGATAGGCAATGCTTCCAAAACCCGTATTGCCGAGAGGCAAGGAAGATTGCAAATAAATAAATAAGAAATATTTTGAATTGCATGTGCAATATTATATTGTACACGGATCCTAACCAAGGTTTACGAAGGTAGGTATTATATTCGAAGAAGATAACTCGATTATCTCATGTAAAGAGTTCTAATTGGTTCAGGAAGAGAGGAGTAAGTGGAGTCAGTGAGGCGTGGTGAAATTGGTTGGGTGCAGCGGCTGACCTCGTCGTACAATTTCCCCTTCGTACCTCTTTGGACAGGCTTTGCAACTTCTTTGCCAGCTCATTCATAAGTTGGAAAACAACCTCTTTGTCAAATATTATTCTACTAGTATACCCGAGAACTCTTGCATTAGAAATCTATCTGTAAATGCATTCGAAGTATAAGCGATATTAGAGAAATATATTCTCTTCATATAAACAATGCGGATCTTTTCCGTTTCGAGTACCGCAGTTACTAACCGGTGATTTCTGTGATAATGTCTATTATTTTGCATGCTTAATTTAAAACATCTGTTGTTATTATCAACTTACATCGTTACCTGTTTTGTTTACACTCCGTTAAAATGAATTTCTCTACACTCTACACTTACTGATTTTAATACCGTTGATAGTTGTGTTATTATATGGATCCTGGTGTCATTCCTCATAGAAAACTGTGTCGATATGAGTACAATATGACCTTCTCCATCAAGGTTCGTCTGTAATTCGTAATGTGTATTCTACACTAGTTGAGGAATTGTAGCCGCTTGCCAAAAGAAAAAACAAGTTAATGTTTTGTACCTCAAGAAAACTACTCGACTTCTACTTGTGTTCGTTCATGTGGAGGCAAAGATATAGGAATGTGGACAGTTTTCAGAAAATCATTGAGGAGATGAGGCGTTTTAAACCTGAAGATTAGGATCTATAAATCTTTTTCTAATGCCTATTTATTTTATGGTTTAACAATGTAAATAATTGTTTTTTTTTGTTGGCCATTGCATACATTATTAATAACCTAAACCTTAGCATCATATGTTTTACTAGTGATCACATAAATCACCGGTTAGTAACTGCGGTGCTTGAACCGGTTAGTAACTGCGGTACTCGAAACGGAAAAGACCCAACATTGCAATATTGCCAACAAACGTTAATAAACAAATATATTTGCTGAAATTACATAGTTTATAATGATGTAACATCTTACTTAATGATTAATTAGTAATCCCTTCGGTTTAACAGTTAAGAAATAAGACCAAGCTGTACCATTTTCTATGTGCGATATTTTTATTTAACAATAATTTTAGGCCTAGACATGATAAAGAATCAATAATCTTCTCTATCATTTATAGAAACCTAAAAACAACATATTATTTACAAAATAACGTTTTAGCACAATAATTTAAAACTTATTAAAAAGTTTTTGTTTACAGTCTCAAATTACCTCCGCAGATATGAAATTGTCATTACAACGGCATGTACACAAGATGGCATAAGTGCCCTAAAAATCTTGCATTATCTCTAAAACGGTAGGTTTAAGGCTTTAAAACCCCGGACTTCCACGTTCCACTGACACCAGATTCGTCAAAATCCATCGCTCCTGAGAGTCGTTAAAGAGATCTATAATATTGTATTATATATAGAGACGATATCCTAGGGGTATGTAATCACTACTATATATTATTACGGAAGTATAGATCCCTTTTCCGGCTCTCAGGAGCGATGGATTTTGATGAGTGAGGTATCAAATGAAAGGGAATTTCACGGAGAAGTGACGAATCCTAATTTCAAGTATTAAATTCTTCCTAGGGCTTAAATAAAAGTGATGGAAAAACTAGGAGATTTCAAAATGGGATGGGATGGGTTTTAAAGGTTTTGACGCGTGGTTCAAGATCATATGCATTGCTTTAGAACGTATTGGTCCAGCGTTTTAAATTTACTGTTTTTGTGAATCTCAAAATTCGAATTTTTTGGAGTTGTACCTTTATTCTACGACGGGGGCTTATATATATATATATATATATATATATATATATATATATATATATATATATATATATATATTATATTATATTATATTATAATAATTAATATTATTATTAATTATTTATTTATTTATTAATTATTTATTAATTATTTATTATATATTAATAATTAATATTATAATATAATTATATTATATTATATTATTATATATATATATATATATATATATATATATATATATATATATATATATATATATATATGGGCTTAAATTTAACCTTTAACCTACTGCTTTGACTGAATAGAACGAGGCATATTTCGTTGGAACTATGACGTCAGCAATGACGTCATATCTATACTGCTGCTGCCCTGACCGCTCGAGAAGGAGTCTATTAATAAGGACCTTTATTTAATTTTTTCTCAGGCGAGACAAAATTAGATGAATTATTGTTCAAAATTCAAACAAAACTACAGCCAATCAATTTTTTAGGGTTGAAGTAACAAGAGTATTTATTATATTTTAGATCTTGTCCTAATTAAGAAATTTCTCTTTACAAAGTGATTCAAACATAAATCCAATTAACATTAAGTAATGAAAGACATTTCCATCATAAAAATAAATAATATTGAAAAAAAATGTATTTTTTTTAATTAAAGTATTTTTTTAATAATCAATGAATAATAAAACATTATCTGTCGTGATTTCATTATAAACACGTTTAGGATATTTATTACTGAAAAAATCTTATCAATAACGGTCAATATTGTCCGTAGTAATACATTTAGAATCGCGAGTTTCAACTTTCGACTGTTCCATTTACAGTACTACAAGAAGGAAGAAGAAGTTGTGCGCTAAAATATAGTTTATTATACATAATGATTAAAATTTTATACAAACGTAAACTAGACTTATTATTGAATCAGGCAAAATGGGGTGTGTTGATTAAATAAGATCAGCTGGTGAGTTGCCGCGTGTATTTCTACCCTTAAGATACAAATGAATACCATTAAATTTAAGTATAACATTTCTATTTACAAATATCTTAAATAAGGATGTATAGTGCGAGGAGAGTTGGCCACTACGGTGAGCAGTTTCGACGAAATAAACAAGCAGTAACAGTTAGCGGTAATGTTTGGCAAGCATTGACAACCGCTGCCGCGGGCAGTACAAGCGAAAGTCTATCTTTAAAGAAGACCGAGAATGTACGAAACCGAATCTGTTGCTTCGGAATAAAATTAATTATTATAATATAAAATAATCTAATCTTGCCAATACATTAAGTATTTGGGGTATATGATTATTAGAAAAAACGAAATTCGAGAGGAAATAAAGGCGCGGTTAAAGGTGGAAAATACTTGTTATTTTTCGGTATCAACATTACTTAGGTCGCGCATTTTGTCCATTAACTTAAAATTTAGAATATACAGAACTATTATCTTACCTACAGTTCTGCAAGAGTGTGAAACGTGGCCGCTACTCTTGAAGGACGAACAACGCCTTAAGGTCTTCGAGAATAAGGTATTGCGTAAAATATTTGGTACGAAAAAGGATGAGTCAAGTGGAAAATTTAGGAGGTTACACAACGCGGAATTGCGGAGCATGCACCCTGCTAATATAATCGAAGTGATATCTTAGCGACGGTTGAAATGGGCTTGCAAACTTGTTGGACTCAGTAACGAACGAATTCCTAAAAAGTTAATAAACGCTGAGCCGACTGGTAAACGTCCGAGGGTTAGGCCGAAACGTAGGTGGGAGGATTGTGTTAAGGGTGATGATCTAATGGATTTAGGTTTGGACGTTAGTCAATGAACGGAGGTTTGTAGGCAGCGATTAGTGGGTATCGGCATCGAACCTTCGGGTTCACTAACCCTTTTATTATTATTATTTAATCTTGCCAATAGCCCTTCGGGTGATAACTAGATTAGTAAATTGTCCTAAAATGTCCACAGATGTCTAGTATTATAATGTCTTCATTAAAACCTTAAGAAATGACCACCACGCCAATGTTAACCAGTGTCTAATTAGCGAAAACAGTATGCCTAATACATCTTGTAGACCTATAAAGTGATTGGAAATATTTTTTGATATTGTTTTTAATTGATGAAATTACCTTAATACAGATTCTAATGGTGTTAAGGGTTTGAAAGTGGTATATATTATTTAACTAATTGTCTTATGCAATTAACTAATGTTCGTGATCGGGTCATAAATAGCTCTTTGTCGCGTGACAGCTAATTCACGAACGATTCAGTCACCATTATATTACTAATAATACATATTTCAGTTATTATATATTAGTTGCTGAATTATATATTATATATGTATTATTGATTGTTATATAAAAAATATATTTTTTTTTGTTTTTCATATACAGCTAACGTTTCGGCTCAACAATAGGGAAGATCTTGATGGCTAAAGCATAGATAAGAGAAATATATAAAAACTGATAAAAAAAATAGCTTTTACTGATATAAACATCAACAGTAAATCGAAATGCGAATGCACAATTATAAATCCTATGTCAAATTCAGGATTAGCGTCCTTATAAACTGCTTTCTCCTGTTTTGGACGAAATCGGAAGAGCCGTTACCGGAATATATATGTGTCAAGAAAAATAAGTTTTCGGATGCGTAAGGGAAAAGAGTGGATAAAATTTGATAGAATTGATATAGGGCCAACTAGGTAAAATCATGCAAAATACCAGAAAATTTCATCAAAATCGGATTAACAGTAGTAGGTTTTATGCTCGACCAATGGATTTGCCTACATATTTGTTTTATTGAAAACTAGTTTCGAATGTTAAACATTCATCTTCAGTTCTAAAAACACACAAAAAATTTAAAAATAATTAATTCAAATATAGTTTGGTATTATTATACATATTAAATTAGATGTAATATAAATCAGTATTATAAAACATTTATAATAGGTAGGATACAACCTACCTTTCTTTCATTGTTAGTTCAATGCGAGAAGGAACCAGTACAAACTTTTCTGTTTGATATAATCCATTTGAACCTTGGTGAGTACCATCATGCATTTGATTTCTTGTCTTAATTTAATTCATAATTAATAAATGTTTTATAATACTGATTTATATTACATCTAATTTAATATGTATAATAATACCAAACTATATTTTTAATTGCTTATTTTTGAATTTTTTGTGTGTTTTTAGAACTGAGGATGAATTATACATTTACTGAACCTAAAAATAAATATGTCGCTCTCTAAATTCTGCCACCCGGTGCAAATTTTGGACCCGGGTTTAACTTCAATTTTCACATAATGAAAATTAAAGCTCTGCAGCTTCCGCCATATTCACCTGCCTTGTTTCCAACTGTCTACGATTTTTTCCACGAAAATAACAAAACACTACCAAATATTCGAAAATGAAAAAGAGGTAAAATTTTCAATTATCGAGTTTATTAATTCAAAATCAATCTATTTCCTCGAACAAGAGATAGAAAACCCTGTTGAGCGTCAGGCGGAATGTATTTGACACGATGCAAGTTATTTTGAATAAAAATAATACCGTGATAGTCTGTTTTCTTTCATTTCGCCCATACCCTTGGAACTGACGTTTCATATGTTTTGACCCAATATTTCATATACAGAGAGAAATATATACTGCGTATTTATAAATATATTTGTGTATATTTATGCGGCAAGAACAGTTCCCAGCTAATATATAATCCTAATATATTCACACAGTCAACTAACCATCACATCTAACAATATATTTTATTAGTGATTGATAAATGATTTGTCACTTCTATAAATTTGTTTTTATTAAAAAATAATTTCAAATGTTATACATTAGGAGTTACATCAGGAGTTAAATTAATACCTGAAAAAAAAAAAAAACCTGTACTACTGCAACCCATGAAGGGTCTTGAGTTCAGTACTTGGTAAGGACCGTACTGTTTCTAAGCCAACGGTTGTGCAAGGAGGTGATTTGGCCGAGATCACGATCAACCGCCTGGTTTTTCCGTCCATTAAGGGTACCCACTTTATAGAGGCTGAGTGAGCCCCAAGAGGGTCTCCCGATCCCACAGGTTCGATCTACGGCTGATAACAGAATAAATAATTATCTGCACAGCCGGTCTCGAACCCGGGACTGGGAGCATAGTAACACAGTGACTTACAACTGAGCTACTCCGCTCCTTGTTAAATTAATACATCACGCAGAAAACAGTCTCAAATTAAATATATATGAAGCACTTGAAATAATAAATTGCTTCAAATTCAGTTCAGATTTTTGCTTAAATGACCTAATAAATATCTCCAATAGTCCAATCTTAAATTTATTCCCATCCATAACAGAAAAAGCAATTACTCGCCGGAATTACTGGAAAAAACCCCGACCCCTAAACCGTAATACCATTTACCCAAGAAAACCTGACCATTCTTCCATAACAGTCATTTCCATTACTAGTTCAGTGCAAGAACAAACCAATGTAGCCTTTTCTGTTTGATAAAATCTACTTAAACCTTGGTGAGTGCCAACATGTATTTGATCTCTTGTCTTAATTAAAGTCATAATTGTTTTATAATACTAATTTATATTACATTTAATTTAATATGTATAATAATACCAAACTATATTTTGAATTGCTTATTTTTGAATGTTTGTGTGTTTTTAGAGCTGAAGATGAATGTATAACATTTGAGGGTAGTTTTCAATAATAATAACAAAATTATAGAAATGGCAAATAATGTATCAATCCCTAATTAGCTTGATGGTTCTATACCATCATGCGTACGTCAACTGAAATGTTATACATTCATCTTCAGTTCTAAAAACACACAATCATTAAAAATTAAGCATATTAAATTATATGTCGTCAAAATACATCTACTTATATGGTACCTACTAAATTGAATTCAATATCAATAAGTATTATAAAACATTTATGAATAATGAATGTAATTAAAATAATTATAATTTATAACACCTGGACATTCTTCCATTACAGTCATTTCCATTACTAGTTCAGTTCGAGAACAAACCAATACAAACTTTTCTGTTTGATATAATCCATTTAAACCTTGGTGAGTACCAACATGTATTTGATCTCTTGTCTTAATTAAATTCATAATTCATAAATGTTTTATAATACTAATTTATATTACATTTAATTTAATATGTATAATAATACCAAACTATATTTTGAATTGCTTATTTTTGAATGTTTGTGTGTTTTTAGAACTGAAGATGAATGTATAACATTTGAACTTGTTTTCAATAATAAAAAAAATTATAGAAGTGGTAAATAATTTATCAATCCCAAATTAGATTGATCCTTATGTCACGCTCACATCAAGTGATTATATTTTATTATAGAATTTTTCAAGATTCTTATAGTAAATTAAATTTCCAGAACTTCATGTTTATATTTTCGTTTTGGAATTAACTCTTGTTTATTTCGAAATATATTTAACCTGTCATAGCTATTAATTTTTAATTTAATATTGATCTTGAGCATTGATTGCTTGATTTAACAATTTTACTAACACAACTATAAAGAACATTTTGTAGAATGTATGGTATAGATATCCAGGCTACAAACAATAATGTACCATCCTTATATAATGATGGTAGTTATACTTGATGCAGTGAGTTCAAAATATGCAGAGATGATTGTCTTGATATCTTGAATGTTTTTACACTCAGCTGACTTTATTATTGTCTTAAACTCAAATGAAGAAACATTTTTTTTTACTATTACTTTTTATGATGAAAATATTTATCTTATACAATCTTGTACGGAAATGACATAAGCACGCATTCTGTTACTTAATATATTTTAAGTTACATGATACTTTAATGATATTTAAGTCACAAACTTCATGCTTTCTATTTAATACCGATGAACTTCTGACCTTTGGCAACCACTTCAACAAGAAGACAACTTTCACCAACTGCCATATTCACATTATAAGGATCTTATTAAAGAACATGATGAGATTTAATTCGACTAAATAAGGTGAAGAAATTAATATAATCGGTCAACAATTTTTTTTTTTCTATATTCCACTAATTTGCTCGTTCGAACTGAAATGCCAGAAAGTGATTTTAAATATATATATATATATATATATATATATATATATATATATATATATATATATATATATATATATATATATATATTAAAATAGGGTCCACACTTAAAAGAAAAGACTCTAAATAAACGATTGAAATTACAATACTCTCTTTCTTTCCAAATCGAATAATCTAAAAATCAGGCAGAAACTCGATACATACACATACCTACTTAAACTCATATCGAAACTTGAATCGATATTGATCCATAGCTCGGTAGGTAAACTGCAAGACTCTACATACCGACTTACAACAAACTATCGACCAATAAATACGTAATATTTATTCCCTTTTATAAATACGAACTAAAATAAACTTCACGGACATCACAAAGGACTAACAGGCGAGTGATAAAGCTGACATGGCATTTAAGAGAAGGCTAAAAAGGAGGTGGATGAGAGATCTCCTTTTCTGAATTACTGGACTAATTTAAGACCGGGAACATACTCGTTCAATGCGAGAACAAACCAATGTAACCTATTCTGTTTGGTATAATCTACTTAAACCTTGGTGAGTGACAGCATGTATTTGATCTCTTATCTTAATTAAATTAATAAATGTTACATAATACTAATTTAAATTACATTTAATTTAATATGTATAATACCAAACTGTATTTTGAATTTTTGTGTGTTTTTAGAACTGAAGATGAATGTATAACATCTGAACTAGTTTTAAATAAAACAAATTTATAGAAGTGGCAAATAATTTATCAATCCCTAATTAGATTGATCCTTCTATGCCATCATGCGTACGTCAACTGAAATGTGATACATTCATCTTCAGTTCTAAAAACAGAGAATCATTAAAAAATCAGCAACTGACAGTTTGGAGTTATTATACATATTAAATTATATGCCGTCAAAATACATCTAGTTATATGTTACCTATTAAATTGAATTCAATATCATTGAAGTCAAGTACTACTGGGTACTATCCTTCCTCATTCCTATCGTACCACATTTTTTTTTAAACGTTTTTTGGCTTAAGATTTCCATTGAAGTCCTATACAGCTATCATGCCACTTATATCTATTCTATCCGTACATTTGCTTATTGTCAATCATTTGTTATACAGGTACGATTATATTGTTTAAATATTAAAAAAAAAAAAAAAAAACGCCTTGTATATCTAAGCACTCTTATTGAACCACAGAATCATTTTCAATAATATCGAATATAGAATCGAAAAATATGGGTGAGTTTTGAGAAGAAAAAAATTCGCGGAGAGGCCCCGTGCGGGATTTTAAAGTCGTAGAATTAGAATACGAGTAATTAGAATAGCAAAGAAGAATACTCGTATATAATTATAAAATAACAATCTCGTGAATAAATAGTCATTTTTTGCCATTATATTGTTGTGAGCGGTGATAACATTAGCTCAACGCTCTAAATTGTTCAACTCGCTTACGTTATACCTCCGCCTTAAGTCAAAATACAAAAATTCTTTTTATAATCACTAATGGCACATTTTCTCTGTTAAATGTTACCAATTCCTGCTTTCTAGCATTTACAGAAATGGAGCTATGAGCGTTTAAATATTACATCAAGAGCATCTTCAAATTTTTCTGTCTTAACTCCGCAGATGGAAGAACGTAATTCAACGTTAGTAATCCAAAGCTGTGATAGGCCTTCAATCTACGATATAACGAAAATTTGAGTAAGACTTCTTACAACTTAAAAAAAAATATATATATATTATCTCACAGGATAAGATTACAAATACAGATAAACCTTCAAATGTATGCGTCATTATCCCTAATAGAGAGAGTTTTCGTTGATCGTAGATGTATTTCTTAAGGGAGAAGTTGGTCGGGGGAGAGGGGGGGGAGAAGGGAGTTAAAGGAGGGGGGAGGGGTGAGGTCAAAAGTAACACTTTAATAAGTAAACTTATATATTTTGTGCCAACGTTTCGGCCTAAGTTTTAGGCCATCTTCAGGGCTAAAAACATAACAAATTAACAACAATGAAAAACGACGGAGGTAATACCAGTAACAGTGAAAAATGATAAAAACAGAAATTACAAGCAAGATAAAAAAAATGTGAAGTATAAAAAGAAAAAGATAACACTAAATTACATAATACAAGTGATTAATGAAAAATAAATAAATAAAATATGATATAAAAATTAATTTAAATTAAAATAATCCGTTATTTACACAGGGAATAGTAAAATATATGAAACCTATTAATTAAAAAGACAAATAGTATGAAGGTTTGGTAATGTGTAAAGCATATAGAGATAGTTGTGATGTGACAAGTTATGCAAAAGATGACAATGATGTTAAAGAAGTTGACATTGTTGTAATTAAAATAATTATGAGATGAAGGAGTAAAATATAAAGTAATGTAAGCCCCAAAAACAAAAATAGGTCAAAATTCTATGTGGTGAAGAAATTAGAAGGATACAAACAATGAGGAAGAGGAAATGTAAAGAAAACGTAATAATTACATACCAGAGAGGCATGTGGTCGAGCACTAACTGAATGTCATATATTCTAAATTCATATCATTATTCCTAATGATAAGAATGCTGTTTGCCAACGTTTCGGCCTAAATTGTTGCCATTCATCAGGGGGTATAAAATACCTTGATATGAGAAAAGTATAAGTGAGAAGAGTAAATCGAGTGAGACCATTTATTAGTCGAACAAGAGTATCAAAATCATAAATCATACATACATATACGTAAATCGTAAAAAGGACAATGGGCGTGATCCTGAAATTGAAAGGTTCACAAGAAACGAAAACAAAATTATAAACAGTTTTCATAGCATTTTTTCGAACTAATCTTAATCTTTTAAGAAATAAAAAGCATTATGGGCTATCACATAAAGTTTACGTCCGTTTGCAACGGAGGAAATCGAGAGGAAATGTTTTTAGCAAAAAAATCATTTTCAATTATTTTGAGGGATACCACTATTAACCATGTACCGGTGATATATATATATATATATATATATATATTTCCGATAAAAAGCATTATTTTCTGAAATCAAGATTATATGAAAATTAAAAAATAAATAATAAGACTCAGAAAACTCCCAATTTAACTTTTCTTGATCTATTTATTATTTAGGATGGAGGGAGTTATTGTTGACCGTATATTTATATTTAAAGGGAGAAGTTGATCGGGGGTGCGGTCAAAGAAATAGACTTAATAAGTGTGGTCTTATATAATTGTGCCTACGTTTCGGCCTAAATTTTAGGCCATCTTCAGGGCTAAAATGAAAACAAAATAACAACAATGAAAAAATAGAAAAGAGGCAGTACCAGTAACAGTAAAAATGATAAATGATAAAAACAGAAAATACAAGTAAGATAAAAAGTATAAAGAATAAAAAGAAAAGGATAACACTAAATTACATAATACAAAAGACAATTGAAAAAATAAAATCAAATAAAATAAATGAAATAACAATGTAAAAATTAAAAATTAAAAACAATGCGATATTTACACAGGGAATAGTGAAATATATGAAATCTATTAATTAAAAAGACACATAATATGAAGGTTTGGTAATGTGTAAAGCATACATGCATAGCAAAGCATAAAGCATAAATGCATACAGTATATAAAAGCATACAGAGATAGTTGTAAGTTATGCAAAAGATGACTATGATGTTAAAGAAGTTGACATTGTTGTAATTGATTTTTGTAATTATGAGATGAAGGAGTAAAATATAAAATAATGTAAGCCCCAAAAACAAAAATAGATAAAAAAACCTATGTGGTGAAGAAAGAAGAAGGATAGAAAAGAATGAGGAGGAGGAAATGTAAAGAAAACGTGATAATTACATACCAGCGAGGCGTGTGGTCTAGCGCCAACTGAATATTAATAATGGATTACCGGGAATTAGGAAAACCGTTAAAACAATGTTACCAACTCCCTGATTTGAAATAAAACTAACACTAAATTTAAATGCGGTGTGATCAAAAGACATAACAATTGATTTGAAAACTGTAAAAACGTATTGATATAAGTATATTTAGAAAACTATATATATAAAAAAAAAAAAAAAAAAAAAACTAATTTTAAAAATTAAATTTGAAAAAAAAAACTTAAAGTTAAGTTAAATGTAAGTATAAGTTAAATAATATTACGGGTTAAATTTACTAAGGAAAAAAAATAAATAAATAAAAAATATAAAAAATAAATAAATACTTTGTATAAGGAGTCGTTGCGGGTGACGAGTTAAAAAAATAATATAATAATAAAATTAAAGTTAAGTAAACAATAAGTATAAGTTAAATAATAACAATAGGGGTTTAATTTACTACGGAAATTTTTTAAATAAATACTTTGTATAAGGAGTTGTCACGGGGAGGGAAAAAGAAAAAAGAAAAAAAAATAAAAAAAAAATAAAATAAATAAATAAATAAAAATAAATAAAAATAAAAAATAAAAAAAAGAGGGGGGGTAATGAAAAGTTATGTTTTTTTTAATAAATTGAATACTTGGGAGTAGGTTAGAGAAAGATTTTGTATATCAGTTTTTTGATTGACGGGAAGGGATTCTAATTGGATGAAGATGCTTTCTGAGAGGAGTCGTTTGTCATGGTTAGGGACTGTGGCGAGGATTGAAGTACTGTCAAAATCAAAAGTATGGTTTAAGGATAAAGCGTGTTCTGAGAGTTTAGAGGAGAGTTTACCTCCTTATTTATATTACATCTAATTTAATATGTATAATAATACCAAACTATATTTTGAATTGATAATTTTGAATTTTTTGTGTGTTTTTAGAATTGAGGATGAACATATAACATAACATTCGAATATAGTATAACATTCGAAACTAGTTTTCAATAAAACAAATTTATAGAAGTGGCAAATAATTTATCAATCCCTATTACTTATTTAGGAATTGATCTTATCATATAAAAATTTGTATTTTTATAGTATAACATTCGAAACTAGTTTTCAATAAAACAAATTTATAGAAGTGGCAAATAATTTATCAATCCCTATTACTTATTTAGGAATTGATCTTATCATATAAAAATTTGTATTCAATTTTTGAATGCCTTAGTAACTTAATAATGGAAGATAAACATTTTGCGGTGGGATTTATATGTATAAACTAGCAATATCCTGGAATGAGAGGTCTTGGAAGACAGTTGAAGGATAAAGACAACGCCCCTAACGGTACTCACTTGTTAGGAGTGTCCTTAAAAGCTCCTGGAACTTTGCTAAGGATTGACGTATCTTGGCCATAGAATAGACTGAATTCCTCTTTTTTCATCATTCACTGATTCAGTAAATAAAGTTCGTCAAGTCAGCGTCAATGTGCTCCCAATATTGTTTTATTTCACAAAATAAATGAGTACATTGATTATGTATTCAATGAGACATATAGTACCATAAGAAATAATAAGTTACATCTATTTATTGCTTGAAGTTATTACTTGGTTATTTTAAATATTTATTGAAATAAAGAATTGTATTTCTGAAATAATCATTACCGAAATAAAACTACAGTTGTGAAATACAGTATAGAATCCACGTATACTATGATATATCATATATCAAATATATGACCCTCAAAGCAGGAGTGAACGAATATTTTTGACATTTTCATTTTAAATACATTAGCATATACTTTCCTACTATTTTTTACCTATAAATACTTTTAAAAAAATAAAATTAAATCTGATGTGTTGTCCAACATGACTTCCTCGTACGCCTATTAGACTATAAATCGATATCTCAAAAACGACACCCGGCGTCGCGACATCCATCTACTGACACACACACAAGATGTTGTTTCTGGAGGTCTCATTCCATTATTATATTACGTTTTCTCCCAGTAGGTAACAAGTTCTCAAGAGATTTCTTCGTGTTTCTTGACAACATTAGAACTGTATATGCTACTAGATAAAGCATTGGAAATCGACGGTTTCAACATTTTAAGCGGAAGATGTTAACTTAACTTATATCTTATTCTCCTCCTGCAGCCTTGTTCATCTCACAAATGGGGAGGAAAATCAGTATTTTACATTCAATTTTAATACTTAATAACCAAGTAATAAAAATGTTTAATTAGAGTGAAAAAAATCGCCTTTGTAATCTTTATTACAGAACCATATGATCTCTGTATTTAATTTTAATATAATTTTTAATGTAAGTTTGTTATGGCCTTCAAGTAAAGTACCCCTTTCGGCTCTTCCATTTCAACCAAAATCCATTATATTATTTATATTGATATAGAAGTCTAATTTACCAAATTTGAGATGTTTTGCATTATATTTTAATACAATTTTTGATGAAAGTTTATTATGACCTTCAAATGAAGTACGGCTTCCGGTTTCCCAATTTAGACCAAAATCTATTATGTTATTTAAATCAATATATAAAACATAAATACTAAATTTGAGTAGCTTTGCGTTATATTTTAATATAGTATTTGATAGAAATCAGTTATGATCTTCAAGTAAATTTCCACTTACGGTGATCATGCTATGACCGAAAAAGGAGGTTCATAACTAGATTTTACAGTAATCCTAAATACAAAATTTTAACTTTCTACGGCAAACTGTTTTTGAGTTATTCGAGGTACGAACGTATGTACGTACAGACGTCACGACGAAACTAGTCAAAATGGATTCAGGGATGGTCAGAATGGATATTTCCATATATTCCATATATTTTACAATACTTCTTTTACTGCGTACAGGGAAGTAAAAACAAGAAAATAAAGAAATATTTTTTATTTAATTTTAGTAGCCAACGTCAAGCTGCTCTAGTCTAAAAGTTTTGCTGACTCTCCTGATCCTCGTACCTTACTAATTTCCTTTTCATCCCTCGAGGTGGAGGACGGACGAGGAGATCGCCTGGGTGGGATCATGCTCGGGCGGCTGGCGGGGACGGACATCGCGGATCTGTTCTTCAGGCCGGCCACGGAGGCCGCTCTTCTCCCTCCCATCAGGCCGGTAAGGAGTTTCCTCACCCAGGTAATGTCCTT
Source organism: Rhaphigaster nebulosa (assembly GCA_948150685.1). Classification (NCBI taxonomy): domain Eukaryota; kingdom Metazoa; phylum Arthropoda; class Insecta; order Hemiptera; family Pentatomidae; genus Rhaphigaster; species Rhaphigaster nebulosa. Next base: position 3,642,327 of record OX411309.1, read on the forward strand.
GTTCTATGTCTATGTCTTTGTTATACGTACATTATAACATATATGTAAACAGTATATGAGTTGTGTATTGTCAATGTCTATGTTCTGCATCACTTGTCAAAAACTCAGTCTTATAATAAATTATAGCGTGATTATTTAAAATTCATTCCTGCAGGAATGGGATTACAGAGGAAGAAGCCCGAGCCCACCAGAGAGCAGGACCAAGTCTTCACTCAGCATCGAGACCCTGGTAGCCGAGGAGGAGCAAAGACCCCTACCGAGGTATCCTGTTCGTCACAAGACCAGAGAGGACTTCATGTCAGTACTCGAAGAAGTATAATACATACCTTAATCTAGTAAAGTTTATCTTTATCTAGCTCTATCCACCCATACAATCCTTTTGAAGACTGAAACAGCAGTGGCCCCGAGACCTTATGTACTTCTTTCTATTAGAGTACAGACAATGGTCAACTTCTCCATTCATGTTCTTAGCATCTCTGGCTAAAGCGCTCTTCACTCAGCCTCCATTGGCTTTCGATACCAGTTTCACAATAAAATCTGTGAACAGCAGAACTCCGTCACTATAGTCGTATTTTCACTAAAATAAAATTTTTTTAAAAACGGGGGATTGAGAAAAAAAGTTCCCTAACATACCGAAATTCTCCCATATTTTCATTATATTATTCTGCCCCTCCAAAGACCTTCGATACAGAAAACACTTCATACCATTGAATCCACATTGTACACATTGAACCGTTGAAATAACCATATGTTTGCTAATACTGGTCCGATTTCGATGAAACCTCTTTTGTTTTTTAGGTAATTTAATTTCCTTTAAAATGCTACAGGTTTTTAGCTTCCTAACTCAATTCGGAGGGGTTTGAAAGGTGCGCAAACATTTTAAAAAATCGAAAAAAACGGGAGATTGGGGGACCAAGTTGATAACCCCAAAAGATACTTCCCTAAAACGAACTCAATTAACATACAAATTTTGAGCCCTATAAACTAATATGGTGGAGATGTAGAGATGCGCAAACTTCAAAAAAGCCGAAATTTCAGGTAAACATACCGAAATTTTGACTGGAATTTACCCATTCCTTAATGGTATCGTCCTGCCTGGAAGAAAGCCTTATATACCGAATTTCAGCTATTTGGCCTAAAGGGGACCGCTGGAGGTGTTCAAATGAAATATATATATATATATTTTTTCGGTTGGCTCTATAGACCTTGTAGATCTTTGGCCGCGCGATGTGGTGTTCTTACAGACATTTATTGCTTGCGGGAGCACAGACAGTCTGGAGGGGGTCACCCAACCTCACGTTGCTGCGAACCATGGTTTCCATGGTGCAGCGGCAGGCTGCCCATTGCTCCATAACCGGTCCCTTTGGAGCCAATTCGGCAGTGTCCTTCCCACCGACTCACTCGGGTTAAAGGACAGTGACAAATCGGTCTAGATCCACGGATTATTGCTGTTCGGAGTCAGCAGGCGCACGAGGACCTATATTTCTTTCCCCGAGACAGACCGTCCATGGACCAAACCTCCGGGCGGCTATTTTATGCCCTGGAAAAACACAACGCGATTCACAATTAAGGTACACAGGGTAGGGCCTCATTCCTACGCCCTATATATATATATATATATATATATATATATATATATATATATATATATATATATATATATATATATATATATATATATATATATATATCAGACATCTCCAAACCTTTCATAATCGTGCTCTATGGGTTATGAAACGGATAGAAAACGCAGTCCCGCCGCTCATCGGCAACCTTCGACCCACTGCAATAGTCTTTTTTTTCGGAGAAAATACGACTAAAAAAATGAAACTAGATTTATACAAGAAATAAAGTGCTCGAAATTTGTATCTTACTTTATATTTTTTTAATTTTAAAGTTGTGCCAAACATCCATTAAGAATCCTGTTCACTAGTTTTAGAAGAAAACATGTACTCCAATGTATTTAGGATTATACCTAGAAATCAAGATACAATGGATGAAATTAAAAAAAAATATATATATATATATATATATATTTGGATATATATATATATATATATATATATATATATATATATATATATATATATATATATATATATATATATATATATCAATCGTCATCCATCCTTAGGTTTTGAAATAGCAGAGAAAAGTTGAAAAAACTTCCTTTTATAGTAATGACTACAGGTGAATCAGTTCTATAACAGAAGTGGCACTAAGCGTTCACAAACAGTAACAGTCAATAAGTCGATTCTAATATCGAGTCCTATCTGACAAAGCTTTGAGCCGATCAGTTTATCGTTCGTTCATCTCGAATACTTCTGTTATAGAATCGATTCTATTGGTCAGTAATTGCTAGGCTTTGTTATTGCGCGGTGACCTTTTAAGCTTTGACGGGCTCAGTGGGTTCTGAAGAGATAATAGTGAATGTGAAAAACAAAACAAATAAACCTAGAGTGTGCACTTGGATGAATCGCATGCGATATATCAATCGATATATCACTCACTAATCGATTTCACTCTTCTTGGCTATGAGAGCGTGGTTTAAAACATTAATATGAATGGTCTGCATCAGGCTAATTTTTTAGATTAATAATTTTAATTTAATTTAAGTTCTTCTTGATTGTGGCAGATTTTAGTATCTGTCGTTTCAGTACTGTCCTAACACGAAAAAAACTATCTATAAGAATGTTAGTATATTTGTTGTAATAAATATTGATGTACAATTGTATGTTATTCATTGCGAACAATTTGCCCCAAATATTTTTTCTTCATTCAAGTAATAAAATTTTATTTTATTATAGGGCAATATATAACTTTCAGGTATAATCTTCTTCTTTATTATATTAACGCTACGGAGAAATACTTCCTCATCATCTTTACTCTTCTGTTTATTTCTCTTCCACTGACCATAATTAAAATTTCTGCATAAATTATTCAACATATTTCTGGGAGTGTTAACTATAATTAAAAAATCATTTAATAGCTTACTAATTAAAAACCTAGTACTAATTAAAAATCAAAACAACAAACTCAAACTATAGGAAATTGCAAATTTTACAAAATAAATGCTTGAGGTTAGTTGAAAATTTCTCAAAATGGACTCCAATAGATTTAATTCATTATACTTTAAACGTGCCCAGCATTCCCGCCTTTATTTACAAACTAACAATAGACTTTTTTAATTCATGTGAGGCTAGTTCTCATAGACATATAAGGAAAATTGTCAACTATATATATATTTATGACAATATATATATATATGACAATATATATTGTCAACTATTGTTTTTTTCCGAAAAGCTCTCTATCCAAGCAGCCCTTATCCTTGATTTTTAGCCTATCTAGCTCCTCTTTTATTTGTTTCACATAACCACCTATAATCTTATAGCTTAAGACTCTGTCGAAAATGTTTTTGTTCAGCCTTTCATTGCTCATTTTGTTTTGTTAGAGGTTTTTTGTTATTTTTTTATCCTCATGTATTTAATTATTGTAGACCATAACATTAAGAATTATAACAAAACCAGAGGTAGTATGTATAAAAGCTCACAGCTTGAAACATATAATTATATAATAAAAAAAAACTACTATGACGAATACAGAGATAAATACAGGATGAGTACAATATCAAATAGGATTATACTTTAGCTAACTGTTAGTCAATTTTAATTATGGACAATGGGAGAGAAATAAACAGAAGAGGTATTGTTAAATTATAGATAATATTAAATAATTAATATGGCTTATATATATATATATATATATATATGTTATGTTTTAGTTGGGATATGTTAAAATTATGAAATGTGTTGATAGATGCAATAATTGTTAATTTTAGAAGAGAATATTCTGATGATGAGTAAGTATTTTCCCGAAACGTTAATTGAATAAAGAAGAATATTATATCTGGAATATATTGTCCTATAATAAAATAATTACAGGAACTTTCCATGAAATTATAAGAAAGATGACAACAAAATTTTAATATTACATTTTAAGAATTTACACTTTAAACTCTATTATTTGCTGACAGGCAAGATGTGAGAAGGGCCGAACAGACTGAAAACTACATCGCGGTCCAACGTTTCTACATGAGGTCATTTGACTCATTCGCTCAAATCAACGCTTTATTTAAGGTTAAATATCATCTCTTGATTAATTTCATATTGTATATTTTATTATTATTATTGTATAATAGTTATTAAAAACTCCTGTGCAGGTGGATCGGGAAGAGATCGGTGGCAGACCAGATGATCCGGGGCTCAAAATGGAGTTTGTATACGCCGTCAATGATGCCATCAAGAACATGGTATGTCCATTCTAATAATATATTAATATATTACAATATGCTAATACAAATATATATATATATATATATATATATATATATATATATCAGTTTTGTATTCCTAATTAAATGTTTTGCCATTACAGTGACCTGTATATAAAGCAAAAAAACTGTATATAAAGATTTTATTGGAACATTCCAAAAACAAAGCCATTCAAATAACAATAAATAACTAACTAGTCAACGTTTCGACAATTCAAGAAAAAAATAAGATCTCATAAATGCAGATCGCATCATAGTGCACATCACACATCAACAGCCTACAAAAGGCTTACCAAATAGAGATAGTACATTATTCCAACACGTGCTGAAGGAAAAGAGAGGTAGCATTAATAAATCTGAGAGAGGTTATATTGAAATAGCTGATCAGCAAAAAAAATAAAATACACACACGATATAAACCAAAAAATATTTTATTAGACCGTGTAGTTTATATATATATATATATATATATATATATATATATATATATATATTGTTTTAGGTGAATACTTTAATATATAAAAATAAAGGCAGGCTGTTGATATTATTGCTATTTGATTTTTAAATTTTGATGCTGTATATTTCGTCTTGGTCCAGATTGGACTTAAATATGACAGTTTATGTATTTTAAATAATTTTAAGATGCCTGAGGATGGCTTGTAGGCCGAAAATTTGCATCATAATAAATAAATTGGTGAAATAGCAACAGCCTGCCTGCCTGCCTTTATTTATATATATATATATATATATATATATATATATATATATATATATATATATATATAGTGAAGGAAAAGAGAGTTAATAGTAGCATAACTGCTATCTAATTAGATTAATCTAAAATTCTTAACGTTTCAAATTCTAACATTTGCTGTCATTCTAACATAACTATCATAGAAGTTCACTTAAAGTAAAAGCATGCACGTACAAGAACTAAAGTTATTTTTTACTGATTTATAATTATAATGAGACGCCTTATTCCAACTCCAATGCAAACTTTCCTTGGAATAGATACTCATTAAATACCAAAAGATATTCTCTTCTTAAAATATTAATGTCTAGAGACAGTTCGTTCCGAACTATCACGAAAATTCTAAGACTGACAATGCTTTTCCGAAACTGCCCAAAAGGATAGACTGATGAAGTTAAAACAAACAATGTAGACAGGATGTCACGAACTTTGGAAATAAATAATTTAAGAGCATTCTCTTAGTTATGGGGATTTTAGAAGCCTCACATTCGTGAGGAAGACCATACGGCATCAAAGATTAATATCAGCCATAGCGTGTCCTTTTACTATTTAATATTTAGCTATCGAATACTTTTTTCTATCAATTATTTACAAAACAAGCCAAGTTTGAGAGAAATTCTTTCTATAAAATCTGTCTGAACTATAATTTTTATTATTCTTTTACATACTATAACATTTTTTCTTGTCCTAAAAAAAAACACATCCTGTTTCAGCCTTCCATTGTCCACAAGACGATCCTCAAATCAATTATAAATGCCTTACTGGAAGAAGAAAGGCTGTAAGTATACTTTGTATTTCAATGAGCTTAATTATTTACCTGTGCTTAATTATTTACCTGAGCTTAATTATTTACTTATCGATGTTTCTTGATCGATCGACTATGATGTGATTATGATGAAATAAATAATCAGGATGCAGCCAACAAAGTATATATATTTTATTATACAAGCCGACGTTCCGGCTGCATGGGAGCCATCATCAGGGCTAAAATTAAATAAAAGATAAAATGAACAGTGGAAAAAATAAATACTAGGAATAAAGGTGAAATACTGATAAATAACTTAAAAATAAAGGATGTAAATAACACAGGCCAAAAAAAAAATTTTTTTTGAATTTTTTTTAACTTTAATAGTTAATCTTTATAGATTTTTATGTGCTGAATCTAAATCTGGCCTTAGTTTTTTTGTATCACCCATAGTTTTCCGTAGGTTTCAGGCTCATCAAACATTTTAAACTTCTGTAACATGTTAGCTACAATAGAAACATACTCTGGATCTTTTTCATTTTCCAAGAACTTTGTAACGACTTGCTTGAATGATACCCATACTTCCTTTTCATTTAAGGTCATTGTGGATTCAAATTTAACATCAAACATCATTTTTGTAATGTCAGGTCCGACAAAGACGCCTTGTTTTAGTTTAGCTTTTGAAAGGCGTGGAAACATTTGGCAGAGATACTTGAAACATGGTCCATCTTTAGGCAAAGCCTTTACAAATTGTTTCATGAGGCCTAACTTAAGGCCTAATTGTTTCATGAGGCCTAAGACTGAAAGCTGTTCAATTCTTTAAAAATCGCTTAATTTAATAAATGTAACTATAAAATGTGAAGAAATTCAGCTTTTTTAATATCATATTTGGATTCAGCACCCTAAAAACTATAGGAATAAGGTATTTTCAGTACAAAAGTTTTTTCATCGTTGGCCTGTGTAATATTATAACACAGGTAATAATAATGCTATATTAATATATCGAAGACGTTTTTCGAAAAAGGCTTAAGCGCCAAAAATTGCAAATTTAGCTTCCAATTTATTTTGGCTCATAAACACCAGATCTATCGATTCCCACTCACGATATGTCGAAAAGATAATGGTCTTAAAATCGACTATTGATGATGTAAGCACCAAATACTGAGGACTCTCAGTCGTCGCTCTGGCTTTGATAAACACCTACTGTAAACAAAATAGAATAAAATATATATATATATATATATATATATATATATATATATATATATATATATATATTTCATTTATTTCACTGTATTTCACTTTTATTTTTTTATTTTTTTTATCTTGTATCTTTGATTAAATTTCAGCCCTGATGATGGCACACATGATTGAGCCGAAACGTCTGCCTATATAATAAAAAATATATACTTTGTTGACTTCATCTTGATTATTTATTTCATCTTTTCATTATTGTTCAATAATTTTCTATTATTATATAATTTTTTCATCTTAATATTTTCTTATCTTGTAAATATCATATGGTATAATAGAAAATTTTCATTTACTATAAGAGTTATAACATAATAACAATAATCTTTTGAGTGAAAATTATGTTTTTTTTATAGTAATTTTTCTTATTTACATTTTAATTGAATTAATATTAAGGGCGATCCGTCCATTACCTTGTAAGTGACTAGTGTAAATGTTAACATATTTACAACAAAAAAAAAACTCTTTTTTTTTTTAAATATGTTTTAAATTAAAAATTTTAAATGTTATAATATAAAGCTATACATTAAAAATGCACTCCTCGCTGATTAGTTCTTGGTATTTTTCATTATGTTATTAATTTACATATTTTTTCTTATTAATTTATATTGACATGAAATGAGGAAAAAATCGATATAAGCCAAAGAGGTATAAAATACAATACGCAGCAGTTACGTAAGAAAAGCTCGGTCAGCGATGACGTAATGAGCAGAGTTGCCAGTGTGATTAACTTTGTCTGATTGTTGCCTAGTTACGTCTAATTATTTCTCAGTTATAATTAAGGTTCACCTTTTCAAAATGTTACAATTTACTTTTATACCGGTTAGCAGTAATTTGATCGAAAAACACCCAAAGAATTTCTAGGCAATGCAAGTTATACGGACCCACTCTCCTTTTCAATTCAATACACTTTATTGTATAAACAAAAAATGTCTGTATTACGCAGTTCCGTTGATTTTCTCAAAGCAGTTTTCGGCAGAATATATCTACAACAGTATCGCACTCTTCTCTAAATTCGAAACACTTAACAGAATTGACGGTCGCAATGAACAAATTGAAAAATTATAAAAATATATGGCCTATTATTCAACGTATTGATTGAGACGGTGAATTTTTCAATATTGTTTTTCATATAAAACACTAAATTTAAAATTTAAGTAAAAAAAATAAAACTATAGTCGAACCCCTATATTCGAGCATGAATAAAAAATATCCTTGAAAAAAAAATCGATATATGGAAATTTCGATATATAGAACGATTGCAATTTTTCACACTTTTCAGGATAAAAACAACTACATCAATTATTTAGGGCTAAAGAGGTCTCAAAAGCAATTTTTGGAGATTAATGATGGTAATTTTTTAGAGTTAAAAAAAAAACTGAACGATCAATAGCACTTATTTGAAAAATTATAATTAGGGATTGATAAATTATTTGCCACTTCTATAAATTTGTTTTATAGAAAAATATTTTCGATGTTATACATTCATCTTCAGTTCTAAAAACACACAAAAAATTCAAAAATAAGCAATTCAAAATATAGTTTGGTATTATTATACATATTAAATTAGATGTAATATAAATACCTATTTTTATAATTAGTTAATTAACTATTAATTTATAATAGTCAATATAAATGTATATTTATATTACATCTAATTTAATACGTATAATAATACCAAACTATATTTTGAATTGCTTATTTTTGAATTTTTTGTGTGTTTTTAGAACTGAATATGAATGTATAGCATTCGAAACTAGTTTTCAATAAAACAAATGTATAGAAGTGGCAAATAATTTATCAATCTCCAATTAGATTGATCCTTCTATACCATCATGCGGATGTCAACTGAAAAATTATATATGTGATTGCAGATTTTTTTACAAATTTACATTTATAATTTAATAAAAACGTATATTAAAAATATGCAAACATAGATAAAAATTAATTTATTTTTATTTTCGCGCGAAATAGCTTCTACCGTTTTTTGTGTATAATTCAGCCATGTTTAGGAGCACTGCTCACAACAAGAATGGCAAAGTTAAACTGAATCTAAAATGAAAATTTCTGTCAGGAAAGAGATTCAGAGAATTTAGGTACTTCTCTGCTTCTTCTGAAACAATATCTTCCCTGAATTTCGGTTGCTTTGCAAACCAGTGGATGTTTCTAATTTAATTATTAACCATTCTTATGAACGTAAACTAAGGGCTCTTTTTGATTACAATAAAATTTTATATTTTTTTAAGCGGGAATTTATTGTTCGATATATAGAAATTTTATTCGATAAACAGAATATTATTATCTAATAAAAATGAATGGCTCCTAAAAAAAGTTCGATATATAGAGATTTTCGATTTATGGAAGTTCGATATATAGAGGCTCGACTGTACTTAGACTTTACTCACATATGAAAGGCGAGGCCCTTAGGCAGTAAGTAAGAGGCCCTTCATTGTCTTAAGGATAATCCGGAACTGCGTTTAAACTTAAAAAAGAATTTTTAAAAAATTTCAGAGCTCCATAATGTAGTTATTATTATTGTTATGTTATTAGTTATAGTTGTGATAATCAAATAACCCACTTTCTCGAGACCATATTTATATAATTTTCTAAATACAATTTTTTTAAAAATTAAATTAATCAGTCAAATTCTATATTTTTCAAAAAATATCAGGCCCTAATTGCTGGGGTACCTATCAGCAATAGTCCATTCTTGTGCGGTGTTCTGAAGCAGGGCTGGAACTATGATTTTTGCTGGGGGCAAGGCTAATTTTTCCACCTCTTCTTCTACTTCTCATCCCCAATGAAAGTCAACATTTTTATTAAATTATTTTAAGGTAATATATTTCGTAATAAATACCAAATCATTGAATGAATTAAGGCCAAAACAATCAAAAAGCAGAAACTTATATTTTCTCCTGACGCTAAAAATAAAATTTCCCTTGAAATTTGCCGCCCACTGAATTCTGGCGGTTTCGGCCCTGTCACTAAGCTCTCCAATGTATTTTAACTGGATATTAATAATTCGAAATTTCGTCCGGTGGCTCTCTGACTATATTCAATGTCAGCTTTCATTGCCACAGTAACTATGGCTTCGACCGAATAGCCTTAATTTTGAATAAGGCTTAAGCGACAAAATTCGAAATTTAAGTTTCAATTTATTATGCGACGTAAACACCTCCTATATCGATTCCTGCTCACGATGTATCGAAAAGATAATTGGTAATTGTTTAAAAATCGATTATTGATGACGTAAGCACTAAATACTAACGACTCTCAGTCGTCACTCTGTCTTAGACAGTGCTAGAAGCCTAAAAAATATATTTTAATTATAAATATTTTGCCATATTAAAAAACTCCTAATGTACACAATCAAGAATAATATTTTAAAAAATATATATTTTCTTATTTGGGAAAAAAACCTTTTTTGTGTTTCCAATGAAGTTTGCTAAATGTCGCTTATGCCTTTTTCAAAAACGACGTCGATATCGTAAATTTTTTAAATTTTTTGGAAAGTTCTTAATCACTAGGGTTTTGCAGTCATCACCAAAGATTTATAATTGCTTCCAAAATGCTAGTGTAACGATTTTTCTTATATCCAAAAATTCGAAAATGTGATACAAAAATATATTTAATATAAAATACCATTATTAGAAATCATAGGAAGTACTTTTGATAAAATTGTCCAACCAGAATAGATAAGTGTGCAATGTTATTAAGAAATATAATGTACTTATATTTAATTTTACGATGTATCGAAAAGATAATTGGTCATTGTTTAAAAATCGACTATTGATGACGTAAGAACTAAATACTAACGACTCTCAGTCGTCACTCTGTCTTAGACAGTGAGTGCTAGAAGCCTAAAAAATATAATTGTAATTATAAAGATTTCTCCTCTTTATTAAACTCATGCTGTAAATAATAAATAATAAAATTTAAATATATATATATATATATATATATATATATATATATATATATATATATATATATTTATATATTGTTAGGTATTTGGATAAAAATCGTTTCATGTGTTTTCTCTAATGTTTATGAAATGGCGCTCACATCTTTTTCAAATAGATAGATCATTCGATAAGTATTGTCTTGTAGATGTGCACAAAAACAAAAAAAATTGTTCACATATTTTTTTTCGTAAAGGCAGTTAAATCGTCTTTGTTTCTGACTTTTACATGATTAGCTCTTGAACTAGTTGGCCGATTTTGTTACTTTCTTTTTCTATGTTAGGGTTTGGGCTCTACGTGCCTGTGTACCAAATGGAGCATTCTGTGCGCCATAGCGACTGCGCAATAGCCGAAAAAAAGTGTTTTTCTATTAACTGTAGCACCAAAACGTCCGAGACGATTTTAATGAAACTTTCCCTAAGTCTTCTCCTTAAAGCCATTTAATTATCCATGTTTCTTTTGCACATAACTCGAAAATTATAAGTTTTTGCTTACAAGGCGAGTGCAGAACGTGCGCGTCACCGGGTTTGACAAACATTTTTTTTTTTGTGATTCTACATTTAATTTATTAATTTAATTTAGGATAATTAAATTAAAAAAATAAACAACATAATTTTTTCTGCTTATTTTAGTTGTAAAAATAAATCACAAAACTATAATAATATTGTTTTTCTGTTCGAATTTCGCCAAGTGGGCGATCCTAGTAACTAAACGTCAGCGGACGAGATGTGACGTAAGATGCTGTATTTAACTAATTACAAGGATCGATAGTTGACAGCTGCCCGTTCTTCGCTCAATAGTTATTTTCTTCTTCATCTTCTCTCTTCCTTCTTCAATGCTTATAGTTCTCTTATAATCTCATAATTCCTTTAGTTCTTTATCATAAATGGCTACGATAAATTTAATAAAATATTTAAATTATGACAGAACATTTCATTTATTCATATATATTCCGGATAATATATTTGTAAGAACGGGCCATATTGATATAAAAAACGGTTAAACAATGAAGCAAGACTCACTCCACGGTTTTTGAAAAGGGCGTAAGCGGCATTTAGTAAACTTTACTGAAAACACATGAAACGTTTTTCGCCCAAATAACAATATATTTTTTATTAATTTTGTTCTTTATTGTGTACAGAAGGAGTGTATTAAATGGGAAAAACCTTTATAATTACAATATATTTTTAAAGTTTTTAGCGCTGGTTAAGGCCAGAGTGACGACTGAGAGTCGTTAGTGTTTGGTGCTTACGCTATCAATAGTCGATTTTTAGACAGTTACCAATTATCTTTTCAATACATCGTAAAATTAAATAGAAGTACATTATTTTTCTCAATAACAGTGTACACTTATCTATTCTGGTTGGACAATTTTATCAAAAGTATTTCTCATGATTTCTAATAATGGTATTTTATATTTGATGGTATAGAAGGATCAATCTAATTAGGGATTGATACATTATTTGCCACTTCTATAAATTTGTTGTATTGAAAACTAGTTTCGAATGTTATGCATTCATCTTCAGTTCTAAAAACACTCTAAAAATTCAAAAATAAGCACTTCAAAATATAGTTTGGTATTATTATACAAATTAAATTATATGTAATCAACTTAAATGTAATTAGATATGCATTACATCTAATTTAATTTGTATAATAATACCAAAGTATATTTTGAATTGCTTATTATTGAATTTTTTGTGTGTTTTTAGAACTGAAGATGAATGTATAACATTCGAAACTAGTTTTCAATAAAATAAATTTATAGAATTGGCAAATAATATATCAATCCCTAATTATTTAATATAAAATACCATTATTAGAAATCATGAGAAATACTTTTGATAAAATTGTCCAACCAGAATAGATAAGTGTGGATTGTTATTGAGCTAAATAATGTACTTAGTTTATCGAAGAGAAACTATTATCTAAGGAAATTCACAGCCATCATTCATTAAAACGCAAAACAGAAAAATAAGCACATTTAAATTAAATTAAATTACATTATTTAGTTGAATAACAGTGCACACTTATCTATTCTGGTCGAACAATTTTATCAAAAGTATTTCTCATGATTTCTAATAATAGTATTTTATATTAAATAAGTAATAACGGATGGAAGGATGAACTAATTTAATTTTTATGAATTCTATATATATATATATATATATATATATATATATATATATATATATATATATATATATATATATATATATTTTTTTTTTTTTTTTTTTTTTTTTTTTATTATAAACAATATATGAAAACATAAATCATACAATAAATATATTGATATTTGGCAGACTATTTCCTAAAGACGATGTGCGAGCCCTGTACATCCTGATCCAGAATCCTGTGTTCTCTGCGCAGTCTTCGTACACCATCTTCGCTCACCTCCTCAAGCAGATTGTAGCTCTCTCGGGCTCAGATCATCAGCTGCTGGTACAATGGTTCCAATTGTGAGTATTGCTTCTAATAGTCCAATCAGCTATTCAATAACAATAGCTCGACAATCTTGGAATGCTCACTTCTTTACAGATGAACCGTGAAAAACTAAATATAGAAACATACTAGTTTAATAATAATAAAAATCAATAAAAATCTACTAAAAAAAATAAAATATGTGATGTGGGCAACACATGACTTCCTTGTACGCCTATTAAACTATAAATCGTTGGCTCAAAAAGTCGTCCCTGAATTTGGTTACTATTTTCCGAAGATCGCAGTATCTCAAAAACGACACTCTGCTTCGCGCCATCCATCTATTGACACACACACAAATGGAGAGGAAAACCAATATTTTACACTCAATTTTAACACTTAAAATAAGTAATAAAAATGTTTAATTTGATTGGAAACCAAATTACGATTGTAACCTTTATTACCGAAACATATGATTTATGTATTTAATTTAAATATAATTTTTGATGTAAGCTTATTATGACCTTCAAGTAAAGTACCCTTTTCGGCTCACCAGTTTGACCCAAAATATAGTAAATACATTCATATCGATATAAAAGTCCTATTTACCAAATTTCAGATGTTTTACATTATATTTTAATATAATTTTTGATGAAAGTCTAATATGACCTTCAAGTAAAGTATAGCTTCCGGTTTCCCAATATAGACCAAAATGTAGTATGTTATTTAAATCAATATATAAGTTATAAATACTAAATTTGAGAAGTTTCGCATAGTATTTTAATATAATTTTTTATGGAAATCAATTATGACCTATATTGGTCTTATATACCAAATTTAAGAAGCTTAAAACTATTACGAACTTCAAATAAGTACCATAATTATAAAATTATAGTATGTAATATAATTTTTGATGAAAGGCTATTATGACCTTCAGGTAAAGTACCAATTTCGGTTTTCCAATTTTAACCAAAATCTAGGATGTTATACATATTAATATATTATATTAAGTATATACCGAATTTGAGAAGTTACGTATTATATTTATATATATTTTTTATGAAAATCTTTCATGACCTTCAAGTAAAGTACCACTTTCGGTTTTCCTCCAATTTTAACCAAAATCTAGTATGTTATATATATATATATATATATTAATATATAATTCTTATATACCGAATTTGAGAAGTTTCGCATTATATTTTAATATTATTATTTATGAAAATCTTTTATGACCTTCAAGTAAAGTACCACTTTCGGTTTTCCTCCAATTTTAACCAAAATCTAGTATGTTATATATATATATATATATATATATATATATATATATATATATATATATATATATATATATATATTAATATATAAGTCTTATATACCGAATTTGAGAAGTTTCGCATTATATTTTAATGTATTTTTTTATGAAAATCTATTATGGTCTTCAAGTAAAGTACCACTTTCAGTGATCTTGTAGTGACCGAAAAATAAGCTACACAACTAAATGTTAGAATAATCCTAAATACAAATTTCAACTTTCTACGGCTAACCATTTATGAGTATATGATATTGCGTGCAAACGTCACGACTAAACTAGTCAAAATGGATTCAAGGATCTTCAAAATTGATGGATATTTTCGTTGAAAACATTTATTAATATTAAATATTTTACATTGATTATGTTTACTGTAATGTAATATATCGATTCTTAGCATCGATAAAAGAGTAATTAATTGCTCCTGAAACGAGGCTTCGATTGAGATCCGATTTTGTGATTAGCTGTCAGTTCTGGTACAAGTGGGTCAGGATGACACAATACTTTCCTTGACGTTTTTATGTCCCGTTAGAACAATACGATGAACCTTGACGAAGATTAATTGGTAGGAGTCACTGTTCCTAGTTGGAATCCAAACTTTTCCAGGACTACTTATTCAACATTTTTTTTTTTGTATTTAGACACAGAATCCGATAATTTTATTCAATCTGTCCTTATCTGTTTTTTTATTTTTAACTTGACTAATTAAAAGTAAATTCACAACTCTTATAGATCGGATTTCTTTCAGCCACAACTTTAAAAACCGTCTTTCCCATCCACAGTATTCCAATAGCATTAATAGTATTTTTTTTATTAATGCCTCGAAATCGTACCAATTTCAGCATTAGATTTATATTAACAAAATATCTGATGTGGACAACACATGACTTCCTTGTACGCCTATTAAACTATAAATCGGTGGTTCAAAACGTAGTCCTGAATTTGGTTACTAGTTTTCGAAGATTGCAGTATCTCAAAAACGTCACTCGGCGTCGCGACATCCATCTATTGACACACACATACAAATGGGGAGGAAAACCAGTATTTTAGACTCAATTTTAAGACTTAAAAAAAGTAATAAAAATGTTTAATTGGATTGTAAACCAAATTACGATTGTAACCATTATTACTGAAACATATGATTTATGTATTTAATTTAAATATAATTTTTGATGTAAGCTTATTATGACCTTCAAGTAAAGTACCCTTTTCGGCTCACCAATTTTAACCAAAACATAGTAAATACATTCATATCTATATAAAAGTCATATTTACCAAATTTGAGATGTTTTAAATTATATTTTAATATAATTTTTTATGAAAGTCTAATATGACCTTCTAGTAAAATACCGCTTCCGGTTTTCCAATTTAGACGAAAATCTGGTATGTAATTTAAATCAATATATAAGTTATAAATTCTAAATTTTAGAAGTTTTTCATAGTATTTTAATATAATTTTTGATGGAAATCAATTATGACCTTCAAGTAAAGCACCACTTCCGGTAATCAAGCAGTGACCTAAAAGAGAGGTTCACAACTAAATTTTACAACTATCCTAAATACAAAATTTCAACTTTCTACGGCTAACCGTTTTTGAGTTATGCGAAATACGTACGTATGTACAGACGCCACGACGAAACTAGTCAAAATGGATTTAGGGATGGTCAAAATTGATATTTATTCAAAATCTGAAAACCGAAAATTTTCGCGATTACAATACTACCTTTACTTTGTGCAAGGAAGTAAAAAGAAAATTGAAAAATGGCTTTGGAAAGATATGTAGATGATTTTCTTTTTGATAGAGTGTTTTGAAGATTTGAATACAACATAGCTTAGATATAGTTAATTCTTTTTATTTAGTAGGTTGTGAATATTCTTGGATAATTAAAGGATAGTGGTTTATGAGTTAGGTTTAGCGTCTTGAAAAAAAAATCAAAATATTTATTTCAAAATAAAAACGAGTTAAACCACCCGCGAATGTTACCATTCATAAAAAAAAAAAATCTGTATTTCTATTGTAAAATTGAAATTATATCTTTATCCGACATTGTTTTTGCATGAAGTTTTACCAAGCTGGCTGATTTTTCGGCTGTTAAGCCTATTAAAAGAAACCAAATGTAAACCAAACTCACGAATGTTACTACAAACCCAACAAAAAACAAATTTATATTTTTTAACGACTATCCGGTTTCGAAAACTTTGTACAATTAATGACAAATCTAAAGAAATAGTAACATTCCCGAGATTTTGATGTATTAATGTGAATTACTATTTCCTAGAACAAAAGAAGATAGATTTGTAGAATGTGTATTTTATACCCGAAACAGTTTAGCACTTAAATCTGAATTACTTATTTTTAAAGTAAATAAAAAAATGGTAATATTCGTGAATGTAAATACCATGATAAAACCATGATTTTAGGGTCACAAACCTTCCACCCGGGTGTATCATGCATAACTGAATACACTAAGCGTCGGGTAAAACTGGTACATTTGATTTGTTAGCCCACCCATTCTCTCACTTTAAGTGTGTCTCTAAACCGGCGGTAACACTCGTGAGGTGACTGTTGTAAGGATTATAGGAGACTTCCCTTTAAATTTTGTACACTTTTTTAAAGGCGTCAAATTTAAGTCTAAATTGCCGATTTTTGAGTTACATTAATTTTAAGAGTCGATAAATTTTGTTTTTTTACTTATATTCGAAATAGCTGAAAGTTTTCAAACAGCCTGGTAGCAGTAAAAGTCGTGAGATTTTACTTTTGAATTTTATTTTTCAACATTTAATTTTCATGCCGTTATTTATTTGGTATCCAATCTAT
This sequence comes from Rhaphigaster nebulosa, assembly GCA_948150685.1. Taxonomy (NCBI): domain Eukaryota; kingdom Metazoa; phylum Arthropoda; class Insecta; order Hemiptera; family Pentatomidae; genus Rhaphigaster; species Rhaphigaster nebulosa. The sequence continues at coordinate 3,659,920 of OX411309.1, forward strand.
GAGCCATTTCCTCACAAATTAACATCGGAGTACGAAGAGAGAAAATGTGCAAAAAAAAATATTTTCATCCATATTGCTTATTAGCTACAGCAACGTAAATTTAATATTTTTTCAGGTAATGCATTTGAAGTTGTACTAATTTCAGTGAAACTATTATAAATAACACGATTGGCCTTGAAATGATACTCTCAACTCTCAACTAGTTATAATCATTGCATAATCATATGCATTCAAAAATCATGATTTTAAAGTTATTGATTTCCTGTCCCAACCTAATTCATAATTCATAACCATTTTATAATACTGTGAGTACCAACATTTATTTGATTTCTTATCTTAGTTGGACTCATAATTCATAAATGTTTTTTTAGTTCTGATTTGTATTAAATTTGTATAATGTGTATTAATTAATGTGTATAATAGTACCGGGCTGTATTTTGAATTGCTTGAGGATGAATGTATAACATTCGAAACTAGTTTTCAATAAAACAAATTTATAGAGATGGCAAATAATTTATCAATCCCTAATTAGATTGACCCTTTTATACCATCATGCGGATGTCAACTAATAAATATATGATTAATATTAAAATTATAATAAGATATGGATGAAAAATAAAAAAAAACAAGTTATAAAAAAAAAGGAACTAGCTCTATTTTATTACAAAACCACACGCACACATATTTACAAAAACTACTAAATAACATTATCCATTAAGTTGAGTTCGGGAAGCCATTGCGGCGTTGTCCCTCAGCGACTCGAGATGCTCCACGTGGCTGTTGAGATCCTCGATCTTTTCCTGGTATTCTTGGGCAGAACGCAGTTCGTGCGTGGCATCAGGAGGTACCACGAAGAACCCGGACTGTTCGAAGGGCTTCAGGATGTCTTCGGCCTGCCTTCCGTGGCCGTACACCTGTTGGTAATAGGTCATCTGAGGATATCCATCGACGCAAGGAGCCGGTCCCGGGATGTGAGCTATGTCGTTGACCACGATCTGCTTCTGGCCGATGATCGGAGTCAGCCTGTAACCGCTGATGTACGGCAAGGAAGCGGAGTAGCTGGAAGGTGCGTGGGGTACGGCGAAGTGGCCCTCAGAGACCGGGACTCCGTTGGATGGTATGCACGGGATCTGGAACAAAAGGTCACAGGTGTAATATTAGCAAGGACGGTCGCAATAATATATTATATTATAATAATAATAATAACGGATTGTTGACTGAAAGGTAGGAGTTAGCTAGGAAAGGGGATATACTGAGATCTAGATAGCTATTAGCGATACCTGTACTGGCAGAGATGGTATGCACGGGATCTGGAACACAGGGATACGCATGTAATATTAACAATGTAATATTACATATTCAACATTACATTATAATAGTAATGAAGTATAAGATATAGTAAAAACAGCATTACATTACAGAAAAAACTTCGCATACAGCCAATCATATGTTTGCTGTTGATAACATACTTAATAACTAGAGTCCGGATTCTCGTGCAATTGCTCTTTTTTTCGGTTGCTTGAAATCGATCGGGGACAAGTTATTTACACAAATTAAGGCATCCGGATTAACATATGTAAGTTTTATTTTGCACGAAATTGCACATTTTAAACAATTTTGGATAAATTGCATGTTAAAACGTTTTCACTGCATTAAATTGCTCATTTAGCCGTAATTAAAAAAATATTTGTAAATATAAATATTGAACCAAAATTACATGCGACAGATTCACGAAGTAATATTTTTAATTTAATATTTGTAACGAATTAATTATAATTTAATTTTCTGGAAAAATATGGAACTGAAACTGAAAATTGAAGTTTGTTTTGCTCTTTTTAGATTTGTGGAAAGCCAGTTAATCCTTAACAATCCATCCACTTCTTTTTATGTTCTACAGTGCTATACTTAGTCTATAGATGACAAAATATTAAGCATACGCACAGTTTTTCGGACAAAAATTGGTTCAATAATTTATTGAAAACAAATTAATTAGTGGATATGATAGCAAACAACATACCGCATACATTTTTACGAATGAAGGGAATTAAAAATCCGTACAACCTAATTAAATCAAATATCGGAAATTAATGAGAAAAAAAAATTATTCATGCTGTTAATTCTTCTCATGGTTTTAATCTAATTAATTATATCTTATTCATATATAAACCAAAAAAGGGAAAAAGGATCATAATTGAAAGACAATCCACCAAAATGGATCGTAAATCCAAAGAGTTTAAGTTCTACCGGCAAAGATGAATGGTTCTTGTCCAACTTTTTCGACTAGAATTGAGTTATCGATATACCGGTTGAAATTTGGGATTGTCGCAGTTGACCATACGATACGTTATTAAAATAAATTGGCAATAAAAAATCACTACAAAAAATAGTAATTTATGAAATAAAATAAAATATGTAGATCTTTTTTTTTTTTTAAGCATAAACGAAGTAAATGTCGGAATTTTATTTTTCTTTGCACTTTTTTGCACGTTTTGGCATTTTTATTACATAAAATCCGGGCTCTATTGATAATAAACTATCCAAGACATAAGTTAAACCAGGCAGGCCCTAAAGGAAAAACCTCAATGTAATTATTTAAATTACACAGGATGCAATAAACGTAAGACGCATTTCGAGGCTATAATAAAATCCAAACTAAGTACATATATGATTTTTTTTTCTGTTTATGAATTTCGCTACGGTTGGAATTGGTTTGTTAAGTTGTTGGACTTAATAATAAATAAATTACTAGAAGTGTAATGTACTGAACTGACATGTAAATGCCAGACAATTTTTCTTTATCTTCACCAAGTTTTATTGTATTTCATTGTAAAACATCTGGTCACTTTATATATATATTTATATATATATACATATAATATTTATATATTATATATAATGATAATATATATTTATTATCAGATACATATAGATTTATTCAAGGTCATAATAACTAGTAAATGGACCTTTATTGCTCGTAGTGTTGTGGTCTTGACCCTAGCTCACCGAACCATCCCTGACCCTTAATAAATAGGAATTGTCATTGTCCGTTAGGCCTATCGTATCTGTTGTAACTATATATCCTCAGTACCGTTCATAGGAAATAATTTAAAAAAAAACAAAATCAATCAATTTAGATTAAGATATAATAGACCTAATTAATCCCACAATACATTTGTTAACAAAAATTTATTTATTCTACCAGTAGAAGCTGTACTATTTTATCCATGGAGCATAACCCATATAAATATTGGCACTACTCTTTCAAAAAGAGACAAAAATTTAGTCATTTTTGTTTGTGTGAAAGATATGCTTTTAGAGTTATAAGAAAAGTATACTAATTATTCGACCATATTTAAAACGCATGCTGAAGTTGGATGTGCTGTGGTTATTGAAACAGTTAGTATCGAATTCATTTTGCCAGAAATCAGTGGAGAACTATTTTCAATACAATCTGTACCTCTACAACCCGTGGCTACCTTACGGGAGCCATGGATGCCTTACGGGAGCCATGGATACCACACTTCTGTGACAAATGCCATACAACACTAACACCAAAGCACATTAACATCATGCACACTATACACTGACACCAGAACAAGACATAACATACCTTCCAAAATAACAGAAGCGTTATGTAACAATGAAGAACAAGCTACAAGAACATTAAAATTTCTAGGTGGCATAAAAATGTTGAACAACATTTAACTTTATGAAGTATGGCCCACTAATGACTCGAAAGGGTAGATGCGGATAAATATAAAATATAAACCAATTTATATAGTCAATATATTATTCTTTTGTAATGTTTCGGTCGTATTAAATACATTTTTTGGCAATTTTAAAACTATTGTATCACCTACGTCCTATATTAAAATATTATTAACCTTCTACTAAAATTAGTATTTGTAATTAATTTTCAAAGCGCTGAACTTTCACATATTCTATTATATTTTGGCACATTGGATAATATATCTTCTCCCGGTGGCATGGCATTCATAGAAAGTATTTGGAAACAATTATTTTATAACAAAAATCCAATTATTCTAATATTTTAAAAAACTATAATTAATACAGATGTAGCTCGTATATAATAAAATTTAATTTAATAAATAATAAAAACCCCGACCACGGAAATAACTTTTATATCTTACAATCCTATTCATCCTAACGGACGGAGTGCACTTAAGCGCATTAGTGGGTTGTAAGTGAAGTTGACGCCCATGAATATTGAACCTTAGTGTACTAGCCGGGTGCCTTCCATTTCACGTTACGGCCTCCTGTAAGTAAATTCCGTCCTATTCATCTGTGCATGTCAAAATACAAAAAGCTCCTTGCATATGTGGATGTAATCCTACAGAAAGTAAATTAATGTATTAAGTAAATAAGAGTCTTCATTTTCGTTTGGGTGTGGATTTTTATTTCTGAATTTTTTGTATTGAATCTTGGATTTGTATTTCATTACTATTTTGAGCTCAGGATGTTTTAAAACATTCACGGGATCACAACGAATAATTATGAGCCATAAAATTTGAAAATCCGTTGAGCCGTTCGTTAAAAAAAAAATCGTTAGAAACTTACTAACGGTCAAGCTGAACACATCACCTTCCTAGTGGCCAATCGGGTAAAAACGTGGAGCTTATTTTGTTTTCTTTTGAAAAGTAAATCGTTTAATTAATATGCGGCCCAATAAAGTTTTGATATTTTGTCATATGACCCTCTACTTCGAAAATATTGCTAACTTCTACTCAAAGAAATTAGAAAAGATATCCTATAGAATGGAAAAAAAAATGTTAAGAATCTCGGTGTACTCTTAGATTCTAAATTGACATACACAAAGCATATAAATAATCAGTGCGATTTTATCGATCGGGTTACTGCAAACATTGTTTCCGGTCATGAATAGGAAGTCAGGTTTTAATCTGGGAAATAGGAGGCTAATCTATTATCTATTCATAACACCTATTCTCATATATGCATGCTCAATATGGTCAAATACATGTGCCACTAATTATAAAAAGTTACAAATCATATAAATATATATATATATATATATATATATATATATATATATATATATATATATATATTCACAAATAAATACATGAGATTTATTGGATCCTTTCCTAGAAGAACCCCAATGAACATGTATGAAGTATTAGGTATTCCAAAAATTCAAGACTATGTTTTAAAGCTTGTAATTGATTTCTTTGAACATATAAACACAATAGTAAATTACTCCCGTGATAATTTGTATTATAAAAAATATAAGCGTGAAAGACTGAAGCATGTAGTACTTTAACTTTATAATCAGTATCATAAGATTGTTTTATTTTATGTCTAGAAAGTGGATTTTTTTTTCAGATTTTTTACCCAAGTTGTAATATTCTTTGTTTAATTTAAATCTGAAAAATGTTAAAGTTGTAAGTTATAAAAGCAAATGCTTGAATTACTTTCTTCTGTCATTTAAATTGTATATTTGTAAATAAACATGTAAATAAAGAATTAAAAACAAAAATAAATAGGGCATAAACTACCTGAAATAATAGAACTCACCGCAGGACCAGGCTTGGTGGGCCAGGATGGTTGTGGTTGTGGTTGTGGTTGTTGTGGTGGTGGTGGAGGCGGCGCTGGAGCTGGAGGATAGGCTGGAAGCTGCGGAGGGTGGAAGAGGTGGTGCTTCGGCATCGAGTTGAACATCTCATCCTGCCTCACCACTCTCTTCATACCCTGAAGTCCCTCTTTATCCATCAGGACTTCCTCCGGCTTTTCCGCTTCCTTCGAGACCACTTCTTCCGCGCCGACGAGCGCCGCTCCGATCAGCAGGAGTATCAAGAACATGACTGCGATTCGTCGCCTAGCGCCTTGAGGTTATATATAGTCAGCGGTATTTCATGTTTATATTCAAACGTCAGCGGTATTGCTCGATGTTTTGTACCCTGTCCTAATTTCCTTATTTGGTCAATGTTCATTTTACTATTAAAAGATTCCGGGTTATCTAATATTTTTAAAAAAATCATCATTTATGACTTATCCACTCATTAAGAACTGACTTTGATCAACTTTTATGAATTATTAATGATTAATGTTGATGAAAGTAATATTGAGCGATTGACTTTTTTTAGTGTAGTAAAAACATTGTAAAACTTGCAATAAAACAACCAAAACGTTCAAAAAATAATATCTTGCTATTCACTTCTTTTATTAGGAAAAAAATTAGATATGCATATTTAGTTGACATCCGCATGATGGTATAGAAGGATCAATCTAATTAGGGATTGATAATTTATTTGCCACTTCTATAAATTTGTTTTATTGAAAACTAGTTTCGAATGTTATACATTCATCCTCATTTCTAAAAACTCACAAAAAATTCAAAAATAAGCAATTCAAAATGTAGTTTGGTATTATTATACATATTAAATTAGATCTAATATTGAATATAATATTAAATTTAAATCACATCTAAATTAATATGTATAATAATACCAAACTACATTTTGAATTGCTTATTTTTGAATTTTTTGTGTGTATTTAGAACTGAGGATGAATGTATAACATTCGAAACTAATTTTCAATGAAACAAATTTATAGAAGTGGCAAATAATTTATCAATCCCTAATATACATATTTTGTTTTCTTATATAAATTGCCATTTTTACTTTCTTGTGCGCAGTCAAGGAAGCATTGTAGTCGCCAACATTTTCGGTTTTCAGATTTCAACCTGAAATATCCATTTTGAGCATCCCTGAATCCATTTTGACTAGATTCGTCGTTCGTAACTTGTATAACTCAAAAATATGAGATTATTTTTAATTTCAGTTATTTATTTTTTATTTTTGTAGCTACGCTTAGGCAAACTTACATTTCTTTTGTATATAATTGTTTATAATTTTTTTTTTCGAATTTACTTTTAAATCTGACGATATTTAGCTTCTTTTTTAGTTTAAATTATTTTATATTCTGTTTCGTTTTTGCAAATGTATTTTTCTTTCTATATAGATTTGTAAACTAATCATTATCATTTTGTGTTGTCTTTATTTTGTTATTTTTACTTCCCTGTACGCAGTAAAGGAAGTATTGTAATCGCAAACATTTTCGGTTTTCAGATTTCAACGGAAATATCCATTTTGACCATCCCTGAATCCATTTTGACTATATTCTTCATTCGTATCTTGTCTAACTCAAAAACGGTTTGCCGTAGAAAGTTGAAATTTCGTATTTAGGGTTGTTGTACCATCTAGTTGTTTTTTGGTCATTACATAATCACCGGAAGTGATATTTTACTTAAAGGTCATAATAGATTTTCATACAAAATTATATTAAAATATAATGAAAAACTTTTCATATTTAATATAAATAACATACTAGATTTCGGTCAACATTAACTAGCCGAAAGTGGCAATTTAATTGAAGGTCGCAATAAAATTCCATCAAAGATTATATTTACAAATGATGTAAAACATCCCAAATTTGGTAAATAGTACTTTTATATCAATTGAGAAAGTATTTACTAGATTTTGGTTAGAATTGATGAGCCGAAAAGGGTACTTTACTTGAAGGTCATAATAAACTTACATCTAAAATTATATTAATATTAAATACAGAGATCATATGGTTCGGTAATAAAGATTACAAACATGATTTAAATAATTTAAATAATATACTGAAAATATTAAATATGTATTGAAAATCTTTCGACAATTTTCCAGAAAACTGGATCTTATTTAGTGGGTTAGAAGCAGCTACATATTACTTCATGAAACTTTCCTTTGTAATTTGTTTTTTATGTTTACATTATCAAGCAATTTACATTTTTTTTAATTTTTATTTCGACTAAATATGCAATTTTCTACAGTAAAAATATAAAACGTGGAATTTCATTTAAAAGAAAATTTACACTTGTTAATCAGAAAGCTTTAATTCGCGTAATTAAATGGTTCTTGATGAATTTCAAGCCAGCAAAAAAGAAATGCAATTTCAGGAAAATCCGGACGCTCTAATCAAAACCAATCTTTTTTAATTTAAACGGTTTACTCTCCAAGAGCTACTGTAAATAAAAATATTTTTAAAAATGTCGTTTCGACTATATCTTACCCTGTTTCTAAAGGCCTCGTTTTATAATATATCTTATTTTTTTCGATGTATACATAATCTGAATTTTTTTTCTTCATATCTGTGATCATCAGCCTGTTATGTAAATTGCTAAGTAGGATCTCTAATCCTTAAATTGATAACTAACTTCTGATATGGAAGACATCCTTAAATCTAACTGAACCTAATTCCTTGGACTATGGAGGACAGAAAAATATTCGAATCTTCTCGAACAGGAAGAAAATAAGAAGACAGGTCGAATCCAAAGTTTTGAAAAATATTGAGTGTCAACAAGAACCTTCATAATTATCTCAATATCGTCCTTGACTTCATACTTTACAAATTTTCGAAATTTCATTGTAACAACGAACCATTCTAATTGTAAAGTTCACTTACTACTATATATATATATATATATATATATATATATATATATATATATATATATATATATATATATATATATATATATATATATAGATAGATAGATAGATAGATAGATAAAAGAACTTTATTCTGGGACTAGGTCCTTTAAGAATAACATGAAGGAACCAATTAAACAATAACATTATCTGGCCATAAGACTATAGAATACAGACCAATTAATTTTTACAATATCTTCTGTAAAATAAATAAACAAATAAATAAGTTTTTTTTATCGAAAAAATATAATTGATTTGAGCAAAACAAAAAAAAAGAGAAAAAAAGTAAAAAAACACAGAGAAAATGAAAAATACAAAAATAATGAATTGATAAGCAAAGTTTGTACATTAAAAACCATTATTCACTTCTGATCCAGATGTTATTCCTAAACTGAAATTTCGCAATTAAAGAGCATCATTTTGGAGAGAAAGAAGGTGTTGGAAAAGGAGGGATTTGAATGAGGATAGAGAAGAAGCATGGCGGATATTAGAAGGAAAGGAATTCCAAAGGGTAGAGGAGCGGGCGAGGAAGGAGCGTTCGAAAGTTTTGGTTCTGTGGGAGGGAGTATGGAGGTCAGAAAGGCGAGATCTTGTTTCCAGTGTGTGGAACGAGGATTTGAATTGTAGGAGGCTGTAGATGTAGGAAGGATGGTGGGTGGTGATGGTTTGGTATAGAAAAGATCCGAGGAAATATTGTCTACGGTTGGAGGGGAAGAGCCACTCTAACTCGCCGTAAAGGTGGGAGACATGGGTCTTGTGTCTTGTGTCGCCCGTCTCGAGGTGCCGAAGACAAATCTTAAAAAGCAGTTCATTTATATACTATATAGTAATTACACTATATATATATATATATATATATATATATATATATATATATATATATATATATATGTATATATATATATAGTAATTATATATAGTTAAAGTATACCATTCCAACGTATTTTACAGCAACTGCATTGATAATGTCATAACAGGACCGGATTTAATAGTAAAGGGGGCACTTGTCCCGAGCGGCAGAATTTAGGGGGCGGCAAATTTCCAGCGAAATTTTATTTTAGGTTAGGTAAAAAATATTTCTTTAAGTTATAAGATTGTATTGGTATTAATTCAGTCACTAAAATTAATTAATGGTAGTAATTTAGAAATATAACTTTTACCTAAAATACCGTTATAAAACTATTGACTTTTATGGACGGAGGTGTTGAAATACGGTGTGAAAAAATTTAGCTTGCCCTTCTGGCAAAATCCTAGTTCCAAGTCTAAGACTGGGCATAGGTGATATATTAGAAAAATTCTTACTTATATAGTTTATTTTATCAGTATTAATGGTGAATGAATTCCAATTATCAATGAAATATCAATATGGAAGGTAATAACAAAAAATTATCCAGGTGTCAAGGATCCTAAAACAGCTGTTACGCAATAAGGTTCATGGCCTACAATGTAAACATAAAAATAAATAAATAGTTGTTCAAACAATTCTGGAAAACCATAACATTGGTTCAGAAACCTTCCGTCAATGGAATTTACCATATAGATGTACACTTTTAATAAATTATTATATTACATAATTATTAAACATAATAATGATTCGTTTTTAAAAAGTTGGTAGCACGTGTTCTCCGGCAACCCCTGACCAATTTATTAAACTTATCTAGGGCAAAATATACCCACAGCAATAATAATGATTCCATTTATTATAAGTGATAGATAGTTTGATCGTGGTGGTGATTCTAAAATATCTGATGTGGACAGCACATGACTTCCTTGTACGCCTATTAAACTATAAATCGGTGGCTCAAAAAGTGATCCTGAATTTGGTTACTAGTTTCCGAAGATTGCAGTATCTCAAAAACGACACTCGGCGCCGCGACATCCATCTATTGACACACATACACACCCAAATGAGGAAAAAACCCATTATTTTACACTCAATTTTAACACTTAAAACAAGTAATAAAAATGTTTAATTGGATTGGAAGCCAAATTGCGTTTATAACCTTTATTATCGAAACATATGACCTCTCTATTTAATTTCAATATAATTTTTGATGTAAGTTTATCGAGGCCTTCAAGTAAAGTACCCTTTTCAGCTCACTAATTTTAACCAAAATATAGTAAATACATTCATACTGATATAGAAGTCCTATTCATCAAATGTGTGATGTTTTATATTATATTTTAATATAACTTTTGATGAAAGTTTATTATGACCTTGAAGTAAAGTACAGCTTCCGGTTTTCCAATTTAGACCAAAATCTAGTATGTTATTTAAATCAATATATAAGTTATAAATACTAAATTTGAGAAGTTTCGCATAGTATTTTAATATAATTTTTTATGGAAATCAATTATGACCTTCAAGTAAAGTACCACTTCCGGTGATCAAGCAGTGACCAAAAAATGAGGTTCACAACTAGATTTTACAACAATCCTAAATACAAAATTTTAACTTTCTACGGCTAACAGTTTTGGAGTTATGCGATATACGAACGTACGTACGTACAGACGCCACGAGTTAATGTTGACCGAAATCTAGTATGTTATTTATATTAAATATGAAAAGTTTTTCATTATATTTTAATATAATTTTGTATGAAATTCTATTATGACCATAAGAAAAAGTATCACTTCCGGTGATTATATAGTGACCAAAAAACAACTAGAAAGTACAACAACCCTAAATACGAAATTTCAACTTTCTACGGCAAACCGTTTATGAGTTAGACAAGGTACGAATGAAGAATATAGTCAAAATGGATTCAGAGATGGTCAAAATGGATATTTCTGTTGAAATCTGAAAACCGAAAATTTTCGCGATCACAATACTTCCTTTACTTCGTACAAGGAAGTAAAAATGATTTGATCCAAATCACTTTATATTTTTCCTCTATCTTCATAAATGGTCGAGATACGAGCGTATAAAACGGTCGCCATTTTGGAACGAAATAACGGATAGTAAGGTGATCGTCCTGAGGTGGGGTGATCTGCGACTTTGGTACAGTTCAAAGTTAATTTGATTCTAAAAACCTAACTGTGAAGTACATATATATATATATATTTATCCGTAGAAATAATCGCGTGTAAACATACGCCAGAGATCTCTGGAGGCGGCGGTCCCAGAGAAAATAGTGCCAAATTTTCTTCTTGTGTAAACGTCTTTGACAGAGTTCTGAAGCAAAAACTCTAGTATGTACGAAGACCTAAATGCCTCTCTATTCTTTAATAATTTATTTCTTAGAACTGAAAGTTTAAATTTAAAGCTCCAACAATGTTTTGTTACAGATTGGAAGTGGAGAGAATACGATCCATCGTGAGGAACATCATCCAATTCATCACAATGAGGCAGTTCCCGCCAGGTGACAAATCTTTGCCTCCGTTGAACAAGACGAGGTGGTGGATACCAACAGCGACCAAGACATTGGCGCTCATTAGTAAGTTAAAATATATTATTAATAACAGAATGTACTAAGAAATAGAGATGTGAATATCGAAAAAATATATCGATATAAAATCGAAATAGTAGTACGATATATCGAAAAATATATATTGACATTTTGAATTGTCGGGTCTCGATATTTTTTAAATCTTTTATTCTATTAAAGGGGGCTTAAAGATTTAAACACACACACACACACACACACACATATATATATATATATATATATATATATATATATATATATATATATATATAGAGAGAGAGAGAGAGAGAGAGAGAGAGAGAGAGAGAGAGTGAGAGAGAGAGAGTTTTCGCAATAGCAGTTCGATATATCAATAAAAGTATCGTTATTTTTAACCTATAAAGAAGAGAAAAAGAGTTTACATTGAATTGAAGGTTAGGTAGGTATGTTTTTACAATTTGTTGAATAGGACAAAATCTAAAACTTCCCAACTATAATAAATATTTTAATTTTCCCAACTATTAAAATATTGTAATTTTCCAAAACTTTTTTGGTTTGCAACTTTTCACTTACCTTTTACGAATGTTGACACAACAATAATTTATTTTTTTTCTATTCAAGCACAATGTTACATCAATAAAATATCAATTTCTTAACTAAAAAGGTAGAAATGTGGGTCTCGAAAAAATAAATCGATATATGTCGTATCGATAGTTTTGAATATATGGAAATAGTTGTTCGATATATCGAAAAAATATATCGATATTTCAGGCATCGATATTTTAAACCTTTTAAACGGGCACAAACATATTGACATTTCTGTGCCGATATAATTAAATTATTGTTTTTTCAATATCAATGTTTCTTGGACGATATAATTAAGATGTTGTTTGAATAATATCGATATATCTGTACCGATATGATTAAGATATTGTTTTGTATTAAGTTCATTTACAGCGGACTTTAAATATAAAGAAAATGCTTATATCTTAAGCTCCTTCCGATTCCTAATTTTTTTTTTTTTTAGTTTAATTTGATATAAAGAATTGATGATATTTTGAAATATCGATATTTCTCTGCTGATATTATTAAGATATTATTGTTATAATATCGATATTGCTCTATCGATATCATTATGATATTGTTTTTATGAAGTTCATTTACAGTTGGATTTATATAATAAGAATGAGTTCATCTCTTAAACTTCTTCCGATTCGTTTACTATTATTATTATTATTTTAAATTTGATAAAATAATTAACGATGTTTTGAAATATCGATATTTTGTTTTTATCAAATATCAAGAAACAGGTTATCTCCTAATCTTCCAATTCGTTTAGACTTTTTCTTTTTTAATTTTATAAAAATATTAACGATATTTTTATTCCGATATTATCAATGTATCGATATTGACATGAATATCGAAAATTTATATTCGAGAACATATTTATAAGAACACAGCCACTGTAGATAGTAACCGGAACTCACAATACCACAAGTTTTTATGGTTGTCTGTCGAACCCATAGTGTTTGTAGAATTTTTTTATTTTATATTTGTTTCTCTTTTTTGTTGAAAAAATATCGTTTTTCGATATTCAAATTTTAATATCGATATATCGTAAAAAATATCGATTATTTCAACATCCTTAGGCACTTATCTCAAACTTTTCAGTCTCTTGCCAGCGCTCTGCTTTCTCCAGAACTCCGATACACGGTAGTCGTGTATTCCTTTGCGATTCCTTCGTTTCTTGCTCACTATGAGCAAGAAATTGCTCTTTGGCTATTATAAATCATTCTTTTTCGGGTGAATTTCTTCCATGAATGTTGCAATATTCTACAGATTCATGATCCACTTCTTCCTACGTTAAATCTGTTTCGCAGATGCTGCAAACAACGCCTCCAGCCCGCCGCTCCTCGACTACACAGAGTTCTACAACTCCGCCTTGGACCACATGGACCTGATGCAGGATTACCTCAGCTGGCAGTCTTCGCAGAGGCCTGGCCAGTTCTCCTACTGCCAGTATCCTTTCATTCTCAGCATCGTCGCGAAGAGGATGATACTTACCAAGGTAATCTGGGCAGACAGTTATGCTTAAGATATATACATTTATGTTATTATTATAATATAATTATATATTATATAGGATTCAGAACAACAGATGATACTGACAGCCCGTAGATCGCTGGTGGCCAAAGTGGCAAGGCACCAAGCGCCACAGATTGATATTTTCTTTCTCAACGTATGCGTTAGGCGAGTACATCTCGTTTACGACTCACTGAATGAGGTAATATTTATTAAGTAAATATATTTTATATAATATTTTTTTCTAATTAGATAGATTTTAATATGATGAGTGATTGAATAGTGAAAAAAATTCTTCCTTATTAGGTATTGATAAATTATTTGCCACTTCTATAATTTGGTTTCATTGAAATCTAGTTTCGAATGTAATACATTCATCTTCAGTTCTAAAAACACACAAAAATTCAAAAGTAAGCAATTCAAAATACAGTTTGGTATTATTACACATACTAAATTAGATGTAATATAAATCAGTATTATAAAACATTTATAATTTATGAATTTAATTAAGACAAGAAATCAAATACATGTTGGTACTTACCAAGGTTTAAATGGATTATATCAAACAGAAATGTTTGTACTGGTTTCTTCTCGCATTGAATTAACAATGAACGAAAGGTAGATAGGATGTTTATAGGTAAACGTTTTTAAGGGTAAGGATTTTTTCAGTAATGCCGGTGAGTAATTGGTTTTTCTGTTATTAGATGGGAATAAATTTAAGATTGGACTATTGGAGATATTTATTTGGTCATCTAAACAAAAATCTAGATTGGATTTGAAGGATTTTATTGTTTCAAGTGCTTCATATATATTTAATTTGAGGCTGCTTTCAACATTAATGTTCCTTTAATCTCTGATTTAGTGATCTTCCAGTTTTTTCCGTGTATTTGGCTGCACAAAAATTACAATTTAGTTCGTATACTCCGCTTTGTTGGAAAGGGTTTATTTTGTCTTAAGGAGAAGAGAAATATGAGAATAAGGGTTTTTCTATTTTAAATGCAGGGTTTAATCTTAGTTTTTTTTCAATTCATTTCCGACTTTGGTGGATATAGGGCCGTAATTTGGAATCAAGGCATAATGTTTCGGGATAAACTGTCTTTTTTTGTATTTGGTTATTTTTTGCTATGACATATATTATTTCAACTTCTTTATTACAGTTCTTTTCATTTAATGGTACATTCAAAAGGTAAATCATGCTATTAAAGCCTACGAGTTTATGTGCTATCGGTCTCCTAGCAAATTCTTTCTTGTTAATTTTTATTTCAACGTAATTTTTTGGAATAGGCTTTAACGCCAAAAATTCGAAATTTAGGTTTCAACTTATTATGGGACCTAAACACCGCCTCTATCGATTCCCGCTCACGATATTGAAATATATCACGAACTGAAAATTGGAAATGGTCTTAACTAGAGTATTGATGACGTAAACAACAAATACTAACGACTCTCAGTCGTTACTCTGGCCTAAACTAGTGCTAGAAGTCTTAAAAATATATTGTAATTATAAAGGTTTTACCACCTTAATAAACTTCTACTGTATATAATAAAGAATACAATTAAAAAAAAAAAATATATTGGTATTTGGGGAAAAATCATTTCATTTGTTTCCTATCAAATTTGCTAAATGGCGCCCCCGCCTTTTTCAATAAACGACGTCTATTTGCTATGTTAACCATATCGGCGAAGCAGGCACGTGAGAAAAACATTTAAAAGTAAAAACATTTCCTTTACAAAGATTTTAGGTTTATTTTCAAAGGACAAACAATTTCAAAAAATAAACTTATAAGGTACATTCTTATTTCCTCTCTAAAAATAAAACTCAATTACACAGGCAGACATAAATACACCTCTCTTTGCTTTTACAGAGGCGGATTAAGCGGTAAGCGACCGCGTGTGGTCCCGCATACTAAAAAGCCTCGAATTCTTAAAATATTTCAACTTAAATATTTTGGAAATGTACAAAAGGGTTAAAAAAAAAACCTCCACAAAATAATCCAACAAATCTCAAAAAATTTGAATTTATGGTCTCTAAATTAAAAACGTTTTTGGGGTGAGCCGGAATTTTTGATACGTTGAATCATAAACATTTTTCATTTTATTCAGACATTGCGAACGTCAAATACGTTAAGTTTTACAAAAAATTTATAATTTTTCAAATTTACATAGTTGGATTGTACAGAAAAATGCCTGAGAAAATCGACGATACTGCATACGTAGTAAAGGCATTTAAAAAAATGTGGAACAGAGAAGAGATGTCTTAATTATGGGAAAGTTAAAGTTTTGAAAACATGATTTTATATTTGAATATTTCTGATGCAATGTTCTGGTTAATAATGGTGATTTTTTTTTATTCGAATTAAATGCCATTTCCTATCCTTCTAATGCAAACAGGATGGGTTATCCTATAGGTTACTAACCTATTCTATCCAGAATGGGAAGATCGAGATTCATTACGTGGGGGACCGCTACGAAATAAATTTCAATACATCCAGGCCGGATTCGAACCGGAGCCATAGCAGTATCGAGATTGCTAAGGTGGCGCCTTAACACTCTCGGCCACCCTAGGCGATTAGATAATAATGATGTGTCACAGTAAAGTTAATCGAGAAATAGATCATTGCCATAACATTACTTTATTTTCGAGCATTACATAAATTGCCTTACATTACAATAATTATCAATGCCTATGATTAGTTTTGTTTTATAAATGACATACTTTCGTACCGATATATTAAAATTTGGTGTAGATATAAAATTCAATTAAATGTTACCTACTTACTAAATTATAATTAATTATTATAAAACCTGTATTAAAGCGGACTAGGTCAGGGTGATGGACTCTATGACAGATTAGGGGTCTTTTCCGTTTCGAGTACCGCAGTTACTAACCGGTGATTTCTGTGATAATGTCTATTATTTTGCATGCTTAATTTTAAACATCTGTTGTTATTATCAACTAACCTCGTTATCCGCTTTGCTTACACTACAAAGTTCTAAATTCGGATAAAATAAATATATCTACACTTGTTACTGATTTTAATACCGAGGATAGTTGTGTTCGTTATTATACAGATCAGGGTGTCATACCTCATAGAAAACTGTGTCCAAATGGTCACAAATTAGATATTAAATGTGTAGTTTACTTCATTTTGCCTCTATTTTTGTTTATGCAATAAAATTTACTTTTGAATTGAAAAAGGTGAGTGGGGCCTCGAGATTTGAATTGCCTAGAGAACCCTACTTGGCTTAATCCGGCCCTGCTTGTTCATCCTCCTTTATAAATTACTTATTTGTTTATATTAATATATCTTAATATTATAATATCTACTATTCGGCTCACTCTTCATTTTTAATTGTTGTCCTGTTCGCAGATAGCCAGCAAGCAGAAGGACCTGAAGAAGAAACTGAAGGTGTCCTTCATCGGTGAGCCCGGTCTGGACATGGGAGGCCTCACCAAAGAATGGTTCCTCCTCCTCATAAGACAAATCTTCCACCCCGACTACGGCATGTTCGTCTACCACCAACACTCCAGATGCTATTGGTTCTCCACCGATCAAGAAGGCAATTTGAGAGAGTATAACCTGATAGGTCAGTTGCTCTTATTTGGATTAAGCAATCATAGGGCGTAGTTACACAAGACGATAGTTCGACCTATTTACGGTCTCTCAAGTACTCTCCACGAGCTGCACGTACGAGTCCCATATTAACACCAAATCTAAATAATAACTGGTGATTTGATACAATAAGTTGATCTTAGCACTCTTACAACAACGTCATAACACGAAAATCATTACTTTTGAGTTAACACCATAGGGGCAATTGCAATGATCTGAACTATTAGAGTATTATTTCTGATCATTCAAGTCCAATTCTTTTTTTTTTTTGTTATTGTTACCCAGAACTTAATTCAATAGTTAAATCATCAAACGCATCCCTTGAAAAAATGTAAATTTTGAATTATGACGCACAGTGGTCTATTTTTGAAAAAACCTGGCTTAATCTATCTAATTAAATTTTATTATTTGAAATCTTTCGTATACTCGTATTACTTAAATTTTGATATTATATATATATATATATATATATATATATATATATATATATATATATATATATATATATATTGATAATATATTGCTTAATATATTGATAATATCAGCATGAAAATATCGTTAATATTTTTATCAAATTAAAAAAGAAAAAGTCTAAACGAATTGGAAGATTAGGAGATAACCTGTTTCTTGATATTTGATAACAACAAAATATCGATATTTCAAAACATCGTAAATGTAATATAAATGTAAATGAGCATTATAAAAACAACATCATAATGATATCGACAGAGCAATATCGGTATTATAACAATAATATCTATTACTCATGCCTTCAGACTCTCATCATATTACTAGTATTTATCATTAAAAAGAATTTTTTAAGAGTAATTTATGCATCGCATTTATGCAAAGCAATATAACTTATCTTTTGTGATGATTCATTAATTATATTTAACATGCAAGAACCCATCTATATTTTTTTTTTATTGGAGTATGTTTGGTTGACCGTAGATATAGTTAATGAAGAAGTTGATCGGTTAATACTCAACGGTTGTGAGGGTTTTTATGGGTCGAAACGACTTACATGGTCGGACGCACCTAAACATTTTTTTTGCCATACATTGAAAATATCTTTAAATTTAAATAAGCATCTACATCAGACATGTCAAACTCAACTAAAGCCGCGTGTCATATCATATTTCCCAACTCCAATTAAGGCAGATAGGACCCAATATTTTGATTTTAGGAAAAATAGTTAATTGCTTATCATTCAGAGTAACTAAAAGTGGCAATAAAAATCTTTTGTTAAATAAAAAAAATATTATGGAAGAAGGGTGTCGAGGGGTGCGGTCAAAGACTAACACACTAATAAGTGTGACTTATTTATTTGATGTCAACGTTTCGGGTTAAGTTTTAGACCATCATCAGGGCTAAAAGAAAAAACGAAGTGACAATTCTAATTTTATAACAATTGTAATTCTAACAGGTTTTCTTTTAGACCTGATGATGATCTAAAACTTAGGCCGAAACGTTGGCATAAAATAAATAAGTCACACTTATTAGTGTGTTAGTCTTTGACCGCACCCCTCGACAACCTTCTTCCTTAATATTTTTTTTATTTCTCAAAAAAATTGTATTGCCACTTTTAGTTATTCTGAATGATATGCAATTAACTATTTTTGCTAAAATCAAAATATTGGGCCCTGTCTGCCTTAATTGGAGTTGATAAATATAATATGACACGCGGCTTTAATTGAGTTTGCGTTAATTGAGTGACATGTCTGATGTAGATGCTTATTTAAATTTAAAGATATTTTCATGGGAGTCACAAAAGACAAGCTATTTAACTTTGCATAAATGCGATGCAAATATGCATATTTCTCTGAAAAAAATTCGTTTTAATGGTAATATGATGGGAGTCTGAAGGCATGGATGATCTCAATATTAGGTAATCTAAGAAAGACTTCAAATAATAAAATTTGATTAGATAGATTAAGCCTCTGTGCCAAAAATTGACCACTGTGCGCCGTAATTCAAAATTTACAATTTTTCAAGTAATGCGTTTTATGTTTTAAATACTATTTTAATTTCCGTGTAACTATAACAAAAAAAAAGTAGGCACTATTGGACTTGAAGTCTCAGAAATATTGTAATATTCTAATAGTTCAGATCATTTTAAAGATATTTTCTTTGAGTTGCATTAATTGAGTGACAAGTCTGATGTATGGTAAAGAAAATCTTAGGTACGTCCGACCATGTAAGTCGTTTCGACCATCAAAACCCTCACAACCGTTGAGTACTGCGGGTACAGTATGGCCTCTCCCGAGTTTATTTCTAGTTAATATCAATAGAAAAGTTGTGAATATGAAGGGCCACACTTTTAAAAGTTAATGAGTATTTTCTACAAAATGTTACTTTGTTTCTATAGTTAGCTCTTAATTATATTAGTTGGGTACAATTTATGAGATAATAGGATTATCTAATGGATTGTACTCAAACTATCATAATAATAAGCTATATAAAGAGAGAAAAAATTAGCACTAATACAAAATACTCATTATGTTTTAAATTGTGGCTTGTCACATTCTTGCCCGGAGGTCTTCATAGAGAGAATATCTGTTGACCACTTTATTTCGATCGTCCTCGGTACGATAATATCCTCTAGTATATTATCAAATATTATAAAATTTAAACTGTCATAATTGAATTTTAAATATTATTTAATTCCATCAAATTAATGGGTTTAGTAAAACAAATTTTATTTACAAAAAGTAAATTAAATTGATAAATGTTATTATATCAGTCAAGATGAGACCGCTAGTTTGTTTCGTTTAAACTCGCGTGTAGAGTAACTACGCCATTTTCCATTCTAATTTCCAAAAAAAGTAAACATTATTTCCAAATTACCTATAGGATTACGCTTTCACTATCCTTGTGTGGTCAAAAAGAAATCTTTCCAACAAAATATTACATAATCACAAATAATTATACAAAAACCGAATCTCTCTTGAATTATATCATACCTTAAAGCTGACTTATCTTCATCTTCTGTAAAACCGACGAAGAAACTAGAATATATAATGGGAGGTGGGGCTAATCATTACATTAGCTAGTCCATTACGATGGCTTCCAATTTCCTATGCCATTGCGAAAATTGCTATCGATTTTATCGATTCGACAAAAAATTATCGGACGAACGCTCTCCTACAATTTAAGACTTTAAATATTACAAGTCCTTTTTACTTCCTTGAACAAAGTAAAGGAAGTATTGTAATCGCGAACAGTTTCTGTTTTCATATTTCAACGGAAATATCCGTTTTGACCATCCCTGAATCCATTTTGACTAGTTTCGTCGTGACGTCTGTACGTACGTACGTTCATATCTCGCATAATTCAAAAACGATTAGCCGTAGAAAGTTAAAATTATGCATTTAGGATTGTTGTAAAATCTAGTTGTGAACCTCCCTTTTTGATCACTACATGATTACCGGAAGTGGTACTTTACTTGAAGGTCGTTATTGATTTTCATCAAAAATTATATTAAAATATAATGCAAAAGTAATTAAATTTGGTATATAAAACTTACATATTAATATAAATAGCATAATTGGCAAACTGGAAGTGGTAGTTTACTTGAAGGTCATATCAGAATTTCATAAAAAATCATATAAAAATATAACATCCAAATTTGGTTAATTGGACTTTTATATCAATATGAATGTATTTACTAGATTTTGGTTAAAATTCGTGAGCCGAAAAGAGTACTTTACTTGAAGGTCATAATAAGCTTACATCAAATTATATAACCATTAATCATATTACAATTAAATACAGAGATCATATGGTTAGGTAATAAAGGTTATAAACGCGATTTAGTTTCCACTTTAATTAAAGCTTTTTACTTCCTTGTACGAAGTAAAGGAAGTATTGTAATCGCGAAAATTTTCGGTTTTCAGATTTCAACGGTACTATCCATTTTGACCATCCCTGAATCCATTTTGACTAGTTTCGTCGTTGCGTCTGTACGTACGTACGTTCGTATCTCGCATAACTCAAAAACGGTTAGCCGTAGATAGTTGAAACTTTGTATTTAGAATTGTAAAATCTAGTTGTGAACCTCCCTTTTTGGTCACTGCTTAATCACCGGAAGTGTTGCTTTACTTGAAGGTCATAATTTATTTTCATCAAAAATTATATTAAAATACTATGGAGAACATCTCACATTTGGTAAATAGGACTTTTATATCGATATGCATGTATTTACTATATTTTGGTTAAAATCGATGAGCCGAAAAGGGTACTTTACTTGAATGTCATAATGAGCTTAAATCAAAAATTATATTTAAATTAAATACATAAATCATATGTTTCGGTAATAAAGGTTAGAAACGCAATTTGGTTTCCAATCTAATTAAGTGTTAAAATTGAGTGTAAAATACTGGTTTCCCTCCTTATTTGTGGGTGTGTGTGCATCAATGGATGGATGTCGCGACGCCGAGTGTCGTTTTTGAGATACTGCAATCTAGTAAAACTAGTGAAAACTAGTAACCAAATTCAGGATCACTTTTTGAGCCGATTTATAGTTTAATAGGCGTACAAGGGAATCATGTGTTGTCCACATCAGATATTTTAGTATTATTCTAGGTACTTATAGATAGATTAACTGTTATTGATGTTTAAAAATCAATGTGTAGTACAACCACTTCAATTAATAACTCATTTAAAGCCTTTAAAAAAAAAATTAAAATCTATGTAGTAAATTTGGAAAATAATAGGTAGAATATTAATAATTTTATTAGTCGAAATTACTGAATTAAACACATGTGTTTGTGTACGTACACGTTTCTTGTGTATTGTAGTACACTTCTTCCAAATGAACGATACTTTGAGTGCACTCCATTTTCTATGAATAATCGCTTCCAATTTAGTCCAGATCCCGACGCACTGTGTGGTCTTGTATATTGCATACGCACTCAAAACTTTAGTTTTGATTTATATTTATTTTGACAAAATAATCATATTAAACAGAACTAGAACAAAGATCAAAACCGAAAATGTAAATAATAGGCACATTGATTCTTAGCATTTATCATTTAA
Source organism: Rhaphigaster nebulosa (assembly GCA_948150685.1). Classification (NCBI taxonomy): domain Eukaryota; kingdom Metazoa; phylum Arthropoda; class Insecta; order Hemiptera; family Pentatomidae; genus Rhaphigaster; species Rhaphigaster nebulosa. Next base: position 3,682,573 of record OX411309.1, read on the forward strand.
TCGAAATCTAAATTTTAGGACTCTATTTGGTTATTCGCCTACGGTGCATTCTATCGAAAACGTTATAATATGTTAAATTAAAGAGCATTAAATTCTGGGTCAAATGAGTACCACAACATAATACCTTGGTTAATTGGTTTGGTCGGAAACCACCGTATGAGTCGGCAGCTTGGAAATGAGTATTACGAGAGAAAAACTTTTTTGACACAAAAATTTTTGAATTCGCTTAAGTGCACCTCTCGAAATTGGCAGTATCCTGATCTCCGACAATTGGCATATTATCCCAGTAGAGATATAATTTTGGTCTGCAAAACAATGGAGTAATTTTTATTTTCAGGTATGTTGTACGTATTTCTTCTCTTGTAAAAAATTCATGTTTTCGACTATCTCATTTTTGTGCGTTTTTCGCTATCTAGAAAAACCTTTTAGAAAAAGCTTTTTTTTTTTTTTTTAGTTTTCCTCAGTGGCTCGCTTCCAGTGCATTTAAGATAAACATATGTCATCACCAATTTTAAAGAAAATTAAATTTCCTGCGTTTTGTCTGTTATATTTTTGAAAATTAGGAATATACGAGGCTACGAAAATTTGCAAAAATGTCCAAAAAATTCAAAACGTTGGATGGCAGTGGTTTCACATTAGATACGATTTATTTAAAGCACCCGCAAAACTACAGACCCCATGCGTTCCACCGGCAGAAAAAATTCAAAATCACCGCGGTTCCGTTAGGATGACAGCGTATCCCATGAGCCTCACAAAAGAAACCCAATGGCGGCAAATTTGAATTTTGCCTGTGGGAAAAAATGTATTGTTACTCATTTTTAATTCCCTATAGTATTGAGTCAAAAATAAATAAATTTGTTACTCTAAAGAGCGTATATTTATCAAACTATAACAGACACAAAAAAAACAATAGAAACATTATCATAGGAAATTTAATGCTCTTAAATTTTTAAACATAACATGTTTTAAGATACGATCAACCGTTTTTGAGATTTAAACTAAAAGCTGATAAACGTGACCTTCTCTCTCTCCTCTCCCCATTTCTTTGCCTCTGCTCCTCTAGATCCCAGAGGACTAGTCAAAACGTAGTCCTGAAGTCTATTCTGGCCGTCCCGTCATTTCCATCTGCATCCCCATTTTCAGCATTCATTGACTGGACTATACAGTTTTATAATCACTGTGGTACATAACAGAGGAATTGTGTTCCTGTACAATAATTCGCCAAAGAGATCATTCAAACATGCCTTTATAATTACAGGAGTGCTGATGGGGCTGGCTGTCTACAACTCGATCATCCTCGACTTGCACTTCCCTTCGATTTGCTACCGGAAGCTCCTTTCGCCGCCGGTAGTTCCGCCCGTCGACACAAGCGGGGTCGGTGTTGTCAGGAATCCGACCATTGACGATCTTGCGGAAATATTACCAGTATGTTACCCCCAACGCATATATATATATATATATATATATATATATATATATATATATATATATATATATATATATATATATATATATAATATATATAATATATATAATATATAATATATATATATATATATATATAAATATATATATATATATATATATATATATATATATATATATATATATATATATATATAATACATATTTGGTAATAAGTTCTAAATTATTGACATTGACTTAATTGATTTTGTTTCAAGGACGTCGCAAAAGGACTGAAAGAACTCCTTACCTATGAAGGCAACGTCGAAGAAGACATGTATATGAATTTTCAGGTAAATACTTTTAAACTGTTTTAATTACTACTGTCACCATTTACATTTGAAATCCTCATGCTAGTTACCTCCTTGAGTTACCTCCACTTTGACGAAGATATCTGGAAGTGGCGTACGCGGAGGGGGGATCCGGGAGATATATCACACCCCGAAATTTGCGAAAAAAAAATAATTTTCATACCCACCAACATAAAATTTGTATTTTGAGTAATATTTTTGGTTATTTTAACAATAGTTTTTGATCCGATTTTCATGCTTTTCCTTAAAACTGATGCCAGATTTGATGATTATAGACATTCGGGTGATTATTTGCCTTCTTCTTATTATAACCCTCCCGCTGAAAAAAAATTTAAATCTCCCTCTGGAAAAAATTCTGCGTACGCCCCTGGTCTTTGGGGAAATAACGGCCTGACAAGGATTTTCTTTTGTTTCACGATTTTCTGAAAAGTTTAACTACCCTTTGCACAATTGAACTATTTTCTGAAATTTATTATTTCCTAGCTTCGATTTATTATCTATCAATTTATTTTCTATTGTCTGTCGGCAATACGAGTTTGGGCAGAAATAGCAGTTTATATGTTACCTTTACAGATAAATACATCATTACTTACTTACTCCGTGGCTCTATAGTCCTTGTTGTTATCCTTGTTGGCCTTCTCAACAATGCCTCTCCAATCCTCCTTATCAGCAGCTCTATTTCTCCATTGTCCAATTCCCATCCTCTGCAGACCGTCTTCTACGCCATCGATCCATCGCAGCCTGGACTCCTCTCCTTCTTTTGCATCCTGGTTTGCCATAGAATAGTTTTTTCTACGTATCAAAGCCGTCTTATACGGCTTGATTTGGAATAAATGACTCTGTCCGGTTCATAATATAGTTCGATTAGCCCATAATATAGTTCTCCATTATTTCTTATCTTTCATTGGCCATCTATACATACTGGCCCAAAGATCTGCCGAAGTACCTTCCTTACCCCGATCCGCAAGATCTCGCATTTTCAGGTGAGGACCCAGGTTTCATCTTTGTATGTGATAATTGGCCTTAAGATCGTTTTATAAATAAGCCGCTTTGCTTTACAGGGTCCGAAAATGCAATGTTTTTCGCACTGCAAAAAGACATCTAATTACGGATTGATAAATTATTTGCCACTTCTATAAATTTGTTTTATTGAAAACTAGTTTCGAATGTTATACATTCATCCTCAGTTCTAAAAAGACACAAAAAATTCAAAAATAAGCAATTCAAAATATAGTTGGTATTATTATTCATATTAAATTATATAAATTTATAAGGAGTTAAATTAATACATCACGTTGAAAACAGCCTCAAATTAAATATATGTGAAGCACTTGAAATAATAAAAACCTTCAAATCCAATCCAGATTTTTGCTTAAATGACCAAATAAATATCTCCAATAGTCCAATCTTAAATTTATTCCCATCTATAACAGAAAAAACAATTACACACCGGCCTTACTGGGAAAACCCTGACCCTTAAACCGTTTACCTAAAAACATCCTGCCTATCTCTCGTTCATTGCCAGTACAATGCGAGAAGAAACCAGTACAAACTTTTCTGTTTGATATAATCCATTTAAACCTTGGTGAGTACCAACATGTATTTGATTTCTTGTCTTAATTAAATTCATAATTCATAAATGTTTTATAATACTGATTTATATAATTTAATATGTGTAATAATACCAACTATATTTTGAATTGCTTATTTTTGAAGTTTTTGTGTGTTTTTAGAACTGAGGATGAATGTATAACATTCGAAACTAGTTTTCAATAAAACAAATTTATAGAAGTGGCAAATAATTTATCAATCCCTCATTAGATTGATCCTTCTATATCATCATGCGGATGTCAACTGAAAAAGACATCTGCTGCCTGCTACGATTCTTGCATTTATTTCCGCTCTGGTATCATTTTGTCCCGTCACTAAAGCCCCTAGGTATTTGAAGATGTCCACTTTCTTAAATGTATGGTGCAGTAGTCGCACGTGGTTCTGCCCTTCCATATATTGCGCTTTTTCCTTATTTTTCTGCTCTTGTAAATAAAGTTCTTGTAAGTGCCGATTTTGTTCTTGAAGTTATTACCACGTCATCAGCATACTCCAAGTGTTATATATTATTCCTCCTGGGTTCGTCCTTATTGATCTGGTCGCTTGTTCTAGCGAAATATTGAATAGTAGGGGGTAGCGCGGGTCTCCCTTATGGTAAACCATTCTCTACCTCAAACTCTTCTGATAGGGTGTTTTGGATCTCCACTCTTCATTTGGTGTTTTCTAGGGTCATCGCACTTATATCTGACTAGCTTTTCTGAACCCTAATTATTTTCATAACTTTAAGTAGTTCATTCTGATTTTTCTTTCAGTCTTGCTGATCCAGAAAGGCCTCGATCTTTCCTTATCCGATCATCGAACTGGTATTCTATTCCTTATTCTTACCGTCGCACATAGGAGTATTAGAGCCTTGAAACCGGACAAAAGTCCGAATCAGAAAATTCGCCCACCATTCTTCAAGCTTGATAACTGGCTCATCAAACGGTAATCGAATAATTTCTCCCACTCTTGCTACTTCTTGTAAAGTCAATCGGAACTCAGAAATCGTCAGAATTTCAAGGGTCATAGTTATCGGTTGTTTCATCCGTGTTAGTTGTTCCCCAGACTGAATAGTGTGTTTATTTATGTACTTTACTTTGAAATTATCATTTTATGACTTACTGTTTCATTGTTCGTTTACGAACCATGTTTATGAAGAATGTTTAGATTTTTTTTTTACTTAATGTTATCTGATAAAGATGTTTTTGTTTGTGTGTCGGGTCTTAAATGTATTAATTTTAACTCCTGAGTTTTTGGTGAATTTATTTGTTTTGTTTTTTTCATTTAAATGAATTGCAAAGACAGATAATTCTCCAACTTTGCAATCCATTTAAATGAAAAAAACAAAAAACAAATCCATCAAAGACTCAGGAATTAAATTAATACATCACGTTAAAAACAGCCTCAAATTAAATATATATGAAGCACTTGAAATAATAAAATCCATCAAATCCAATCCAGATTTTTGCTTAAATGACCAAATAAATATCTCCAATAGTCCAATCTTAAATTTATTCCCTTATATAACAGAAAAACCAATTACTCACCGACATTACTGGAAAAATCCCGACCCTTAAACAGTTTACCTACAACCATCCCAGCTTTCTTTCATTGTTAGTTCAGTGCTAGAAGAAACCAGTACAAACTTTTTTGTTTGATATAATCCATTTAAACCTTGGTGAATACCAACATATATTTGATTTCTTGTCTTAAATAAATTAATAATTCATAAATGTTTAATAATACTGATGTATATTACATCTAATTTAATATGTATACTAATACCAAACTAAATTTTGAATTGCTTATTTTTGAATTGTTTGTGTGTTTTTAGGACTGAAGACGAATGTATAACATTTGAAACTAGTTTTCAATAAAACAAAATTATAGAAGTGGCAAATAATTTATCAATCCCTAATTAAATACGAATTTATTTTTATTTAAAAAAAAAATAGTTTTAATTAAGGAAAATGCCAAATCAACATATTTGGCTGTTACTATTGTTCGCCGACCTGAAATTGTAAGGTAATATTTATCAAACCATATTGAATGAAATCAATATTAATAAAAACCTCATAAGAATTATTCGTGAAAATTTATTCATTTTCTGCACATCGAGTACCATCGATTGATTTAACCAAACTATCAATATTCGGTAAAATAGAAATAATAGAAAATATTGGCTATCGATATTTCTCCACTTCTAAAGATGCCTTTACAGATTTTCCAAGCCTAGACAAATCAAATCTGTAAAGGGAGTAGTTTTGCTTGGCTTCTATGTTTTGAGTACGAATCGGTTCTTTCGGAAAGTGCCACATCAGCGCTAGTGTCGCATCCACATATTTGTGTATTTATATAAATTGCATATTTATATGTTTTCATTTTATATTTTTAATTGTTTCTTTATTAAATGAAACTATTTTAAACCAAAATTAACTACTGGCAAAAGTTGGAATAGCCGGAATAGTAGCGTGTGGATAGGTTAGTTTGCTAAGCTTCTATAAACCCTCTTTACATGTTTGCCGTTTGGCTTGCTTAGGCTTGGCAAATGTGTAAAGGCACTTAATAACATATAATAAACAGGAAACTGAAAACACAATAGACTGGGTGTGCCTTTCCTGGCTTTAGCCTAAATTATTTAAACTGAAGATAATTTTTGAGGATGCTTTCATGAACGTCATGTTTTTGTATTTTTCAATTAGGAATCCTTTAGTTAAATGATAGTGTGAAGTGTACTCCTAGTTTACTTTATCGTCCTTAATTGCCTTCCTTTATCAATTGAAGAAGCGAAATTCTTAAGGAATTGGACCCAATTTTCCCATTTCCTTAAATATCATTTTAAATGATTCTTAAATCTTTGCCCCATCAGCTAAAAAAGAGTGTAGAATTCCTGTTTCAAGGAAAAATGCTTACTATTCTTGAACTGTGACCAAGATTAAATAAACAGCTGTAGATGGTATTATCGATGACTCAGTAATATTGTTTTGAACAAGCTTTTACTTTTATAACTAAAATGATTCATTCAGTAATATATAGAGAGGATTCTTTTTAATTAAAAGTATAATGGTTATTTTAAAAACGTTACTAATTGTTGGATAACTTCTTCAACGTAAATATCAATTCCAATGACCATAATTTTAATTATTTTATATATCGACGTCGGTAATAAAAAGACGTAAGCGCCATCTAGAAAACTTTACAGGAAACACATGAAACGATTTTTCCCTAAATAACAATATATTTTTTTTAATTTCATTCTTTATTGTATACAGTAGGAGTTTATTAATCTGGCAAAACCTTTATAATTACAATATATTTTAAAGGCTTCTGGCACTGGTTAAGGCCAGACTGATGAATGAGAGTCGTTAGTATTTGATACTTATGTAATCAATATTCGATTTTTAGAGCATTTCCAATTTTTTTTCTCGCTAAATCGTGAGCGGGAATCGATAGAGGTGGTGTTTACGTCCCAAAATCAATTGAAACATAAATTTCGAATTTTTGGCGCTTAAGCCTTTTTTCAAAAAACGACGTCCAAGAATCCAAGGCAAGTGGAGGCTGGCAACAAAACAACCGGTTAGCTACAAAAATTTTGACTGTAAATATTCCAAAGCAAAAAAAGATGAAAATTTTCCTCGGTAATCAACTGCATTCTTAAGAATTTATCTGATTTATCTAGATGTTTTCCAGGAATATGATCAAAACGACAATCAATTTGTCAAAACGGCAATAAAACTTCACATTTTTACTCTTTGTTTCCCCTTAAACTCCGATTTTATTAACAAATGATGCTTTCACACAATAATTTCACCTTTGTTAAAATGTTTTTGCAGTGAACTTTCCTCCACGTGTATGATGTTGTCATGACAACGATTACAAAATTACCTATTTTTACTTCCTTGTACGAAGTAAAGGAAGTATTGTAATCGCGAAAATTTTCGGTTTTCTGATTTCAACGGAAATATCCATTTTGACCATCCCTGAATCCATTTTGACTAGTTTCGTCTTGGAGTCTGTAAGTACGTTCGTTCGTATTTCGCATAACTCAAAAACGGTTAGCCGTAGAAAGTTGAAATTTTGTATTTAGAATTGTTGTAAAATCTAGTTGTGAACCTTCCTTTTTGGTCACTGCTTAATCACCGAAAGTGGTACTTTACTTGAAGGTCATAATTGATTTCCATAAAAAATTATATTAAAATACTTTGCAAAACTTCTCAAATTTGGTATTTATAACTTATATATTGATATAAATAACATGTTAGATTTTGGTCTAAATTGGAAAACCGGATGCGGTACTTTACTTGAAGGTCATATTAGACTTTCATCAAAAATTATATTAAAATATAATGTAAAACATCTCAAATTTGATAAATAGGACTTTTATATTGATGTGAATGTATTTACTATATTTTGGATAAAATTGGTGAGCCGAAAACGGTATTTTTCTTGAAGGTTACATAAGCTTACATCAAACATTATATTTAAATTAAAAGAGAAATCATATGTTTCGGTAATAAAGGTTACAAACGCAATTTGGTTTCCAATCCAATTAAACATTTTTATTACTTGTTTTAAGTGTTAAAAGTTAGTGTAAAATACTGGTTTTCCATTCCATTTGTGTGTGTGTGTCAATAGATGGATGTCACGACGCCGAGTGTCGTTTTTGAGATACTGCAATCTTCGGAAACTAGTAACCAAATTCAGGATCACTTTTTGAGCCACCGATTTATAGTTTAATAGGCGTACAAGGAAGTCATGTGTTGTCCACATCAGATATTTTTAAAACAGTTTCTGCCCATATATATATATAATATATAAAATTGATTTAGAGGATATTTCACGTTAAATCACGTGGAGGCAGACATTATTACCGCTGTTGGTTGATTTGCCATACTTTGATTAGTCTCCTAATTTATAAATGTGTATATATACATTCATTGTACTCAGTGGCGTACGCAGAGGGGAGGGGGTCAGAGGAGCATCCCTCCTCTCCTCCGAAACGTACGATATACTATAGAATATAATATTTTTGGTAATTTTAACAATAGTTTTTGATCCAATTTTCATGTTTATCCTTAAAACTTACGCCAAATTTGGAAATAATTGACATTTATGGGATTATTTGTCTTATACTTAATAAATCCTTCCTCCCGAAAAAAATGCTGCATACGCCCCTGCTTGTACTATTTCTTTTTTTTAAATTTTATAGAAGTCTCTTTATTTGTGTAAAATCGTTTTTTGTTTTTTCATGTTAAATTTTCCATGAATGAATCCACTGGTTGGCTCCGAAACTACTTAACCAATAGTCATGCTGTTTTTTTTTTTAAGTTATAGAGGACATCACGGAGCGGGTTTTAGATATACATTTAGTCCGATAAAATTAATAATTAATTAGTTATTAATTAAAATAAAAACTTCCTTTTTAACGTTTACATGTGAATTATATAATTAGATCCTATGCTATATTAAGTGTTGAAAAAGTAAAATAAATTCTTACAGTTTCGTTCGATACGGTGTTTTCGTTACCAAAATTAACTAACTACAGTCACACACAAGTAAACTATCTTTAGATTCCGCCTTCTGCCTTCTGCCACCAAGCATTAAATATTGTAAATCATTTGAAATGCCACCCAATAAATCAAACATTGAAGGGTCGACAAGACTGAAACATCTGAAGAACGAGACACGCTGGGAAACTGACCGGATCAGAGCCTCTACTTCATGAGCTGCTGAAACGTTTCAAGAGCGAGAACCTTCGAGTTCGAGCTTCTACTTCAAGAACTGCTGCAACACCCGAATAAATGATCACGGTAGAGTCGATCAAGAACGAGAATCGATCTCAAGAAAACGGCGTTCAATTACAATAACGATTGCGATTACCGAATGCATCGCGATGTTGCCGTTGGTCCAAGGATTATCTTTTATTTCATTGTCACGCTTTGAAGTTTCATAAAGAAACGCTTTGCTCCAATAGCAAAGTTAATTTGTCACCTCTGGTTGAGCTACCAGTACCGCTCAACTTATGTGGCTGGAGCCATCCGGGAGTACAAACACTGTCTAAGGCATATTCGGAAATACAACTCATACTTTCAAATGACATCGTTTGGAGCAACGGATGTTATGAGATATGGTAATTTAATGCCCACATTCAAAGCCCAAGGGCAAATGTATCATCAAATTGTTCGCTTCTTCCAGTGCTTCTTCGGGCACTGCAGTTTTTGTAAATTTATTTCATGGGCAAGAAATCTAGATTAAATACAGATAATTTATTTCATACATACAAAGGTAGATAAATATACACAGGCAGGACAACGTCTGCCGGGTTTTGCTAGCATAATATAAAATCTCAATGCTATAAATTCTATCTTTTGTTAATTTTATCATTATTCTAAAGCCGGAATAAATCAATTATATCGTTATTACTATACTTGATCAGTTGCATAGAAATGATTTTTTTTTGGGGGGGGGAGGGGGAGAGGGATTGCCCTAGCCCAGCATAGTATATTAAATAAAAATAATTTTGATTTCAAAAACACAAAAATTTTAAATAGGGGAAAAATATAAAAATGTTTGAAGCAGTATATATAACCAAAAACATAAACAAATACTGTTAACATCACGGCAGATACTAAAAATATTATAATTCACTATGCAGATATTATTAATAAATTAACTATTTGACTAAAAATATTAATTTTCATAATTTAATTTTTTTTTAAATAACAATTAAGAATTTATTGCAAAAGTTAAATATTGACAAAAACAAAAGATAAAGAGTGGGGAAAATAAAATATAAAAAGAAATAGGATTAGACTGTATATAATATATATGATAGTGAAAATTAAAAGCATTTGGTTCTTTATGAAGATTTAAATATTAACATGTATAAAAATTGAAAAAATATATATTTATATGGATTATTAAAACAAAACAAAAAAAAAATTAAAAGGAATATAGATGTAATTATATTTATTGTATAGTATAGAAACTGGAATGTATTAAATACAATTTGGCGAGTTAGAATTTTGTATTCCTATTTGATGTATGTTGTAGTTGAGTGCAATATTTTTAATTTTATTTATATATATATATATAATTGAATATTTAGTTATTGGACCCTGATGATGTGGTGATAGCCACGAAATATTAGTTCTGATGTGAAATTGACTGATAAAATTTTTTAAGGATATATAGTTTCACATTTAACCTGATAATCCAAAAGATTTTTTTTTTTATTATTAATCTTAGACATTAAAATTGTCCTGTTTATTTCCTAATTGAGAATACTTACGCAATCTGAAAATATTTACAGCCTGTCCTACTTTTCACCAGTAAAAAAACAAACAAAAAACAATATATCTTTGTAAAAATTCAATTCCATTGATTGCAGGTCTCGCTGGAAGAATACGGTGAGATGAAGACATTCATGCTGAAGCCTTCTGGAGAACACGTTCCAGTAACAAACGATAATAGGCATGAATACGTCACTTTGTACCTGGACTGGGTTCTAAACACGGCAATATACGAACAGTTCAGGGCGTTTTATCTCGGATTCCATAGCGTTTGCGCTTCCAATGCCTTAATTGTACGGTTTTTTTTTTTTTTTAAATATGATCTCATTCATATGATATTATTACTTAAGATGGAGTAAAAATTTAAGTGATCAACTTACAGATGCTGAGGCCAGAGGAGGTGGAAATGCTGGTATGTGGATCTCCTGCCTTGGATCTCAACGAACTCCGCAAAGTGACGGAATATGACGGCTACAAACCTGAGCAGTCTTTGATAGTGTAAGCATGATATAAAAAAAGATGTCTATTATCATAAAATATTATTTAATTCCTAACAAATTCAGCCAACAATTGGGTGGTAAGCCCTAGACCAGAAATTCTCAGACTGTGGTACGAAAGGACTACTTTAATAAGCGATGACAATTTAAAAAAAAAAAAATATTGAATGTATCAATTATAAGATCAATAAACATGATTTAAAATTAATAAAAATATTCAGGATGTTTACCATAGAAAAGACGAAAGCACCCAGTGCTAAAGAAGACTTAAGACTCTAGTTGAGTTCCATCAAGCATAACTTTGATACTCTGATTGTAAATAAACAACAACATGGTTCCAAGTGAAAAATATTGATTCTTTTCTTCACAATGTCCAATTTTTTTTACTTTTGTTGGATACACTTTTATTTACAGAATTGTAGGTATTGTTGTTTAATGTGCACCAATTCATAAATTGAGCTATAAAGTGGCTACCATGCCTATAATATGACTATAATATATGACCCGATAATTTGGCCCGTCTTACACGGTAAATATTACACAGGCCAACGATGAAAAAACTTTTGTACTGAAAATACCTTGGATGATATGTGGTGATTTAAAATTAACATGCATGCTCCTTGGTCAGCAAGGTGGTTTTACCAAATTTCCATGTTTCCTGACAGTAGGGATCAACATTGATGGAGAAAGAACTGGCCTGTGTGAAAGTCTTTAAAAACTGGTGAGAAGAATATTCTACGCAAAAACCTCGTAGATCCTTTGAATACAAACCATGCTTATGATGTAACATAAGTGTTTCATTAATTCTCCCGTATACCGTATAGGGGTTTTAAATAGGGGTTTATACTATATAATACAAAGCATATTGCTGGAAAACTGTGGGTGATGCAAAAAAACTAAGGCCAGATTTAGATTCAGCACATAAAAATCTATATAGATCAGCTATTAAAGTTAAAAAAGTTTTCAAAAAAATTTTTTTTGTTGGCCTGTTTTATTGAAGCAATGAATCCCTCTGACGGTCAATATATTGATGGGATTCGATATTGACTCAATAATATTGTTTTATTTGCTAAGTAAAGTTTCGTAAATCCATTTGTATTTTTTTATGAAGACGAATCAGTAATACTAATATCGTAAGATCGGATAGTGGCACGCCCATTTATCTGAAAAGTGGAAGTTGTACGCAGTAGCATTTAGTCTGTGAATCTCTGCTCTAGACGTTCAATCATTTGATCAACAGAATGAGTCAATCATGATTTACCTTGTGGGAACCCGTTTGACGCTTTAGCTAAGCATTTATGGTGATTGATAGAAAGTTCGATTGAGGCATATGTTTGACCATGCAGACGGTTTTGATCTAACTCTCTTTCAATCTCGTTATCTGCAGTAACTATGGAGGACTCCACACTCCCTTCCTAAACCGTGAATGTGAGATTACAAGCCTTTTAATCGATTTATACAAGGATTGCACAAAGCCTTGAAAAAATAAAAGTAAAGATTACTATAATAAAAATAAAAGAAGTGCGGAGAAACCAGGCCCGGTTCATAGAGTGCCCGGAGCGTCAGCGGATGATATCCCGTAATCGTCGCTCGAGTATTAGTGTTGATTGACGGGTTACTTGAAGCGCGAGTCAATGCTTGAATCAATCTTTTGATCAAATTATTGATCATCTAAGATCTCTTTTAGATCGTGACGGACCAGTAAATCACACTAACTAGTTTACATGTTTAAAACTGCCTAATTTGTTGATTTCATAATGGGGGAATTGAGAAACAATTTAGAAAAGAACCTTGTGGGCGGAGCATAGACTGTGGCGTTATGCTCACGTAGGGGAATGCCTTCTCCTCTACATAATTTCGGACAGCTGCCCTTTCAAATATACCACCTTTCCGAACCTCTCTCGAAAACAAGGGTTGTTCTTCAGAGTCACAGCGGGCCACGAATACCTACAGAAACACTTGCATCAGATTGGGATTGCTAAAATTCAAATGATTTTTTTTTAGTTTTGTATTGTTTTACATAAATCAATTTTCGTAAGTTGATTGTTATTTCAATAAAAAAAGGAGACACTAAATTAGAGATGTGAATATCGAAAAAATATGTGGATTTTTTTAAATATTGGGCCCCGATATTTTTAATCCTTTAAATGATCTTTAAAGCACACAAACGTATCGATTTATCTGTGCCGATATAATTAAGTTCATTTATAACAGACTTTAAATATTAAGAAACAGGTTATCTCCTATCCTCCATCCGATTCGTTTAGGTTTTTTTTTTTTTTAATATGATAAAAGAATTAACGATATTTTGAAATATTGATATTTTTGTGCTGATTCTATAATTAAGCTATTGTTTTTATTATGTTCATTTCCAGCCTGATTTAAATATCATCAGGTTATCTCCCAATCTTCCTCCAATTCGTTTAGACTTTTTTTTTCATAAAAACACTAACGATATTTTTAAATATTTAAATTTATATGCCGATGTTATCAAGATATCGATATTGTTAGCCCATATCGATATCAATAGATAGTAATACGAACATACCACTCCACAAGCTTTTATGGTTCTTTGTTTGTTTAGCCCTCTGTCCTTGTAGAATTTTTTTATTTTATATTTTTTCTCTTTTTTTTAAAAAATATCCGTTTTCGATACTCAAATTTTAATATTGATATTAAAATATATCGAGAAAAAATATCGACATATTTTTAAGAATATATCGATATACCAATTTTTTTTTTTATCCCTACACTAAATGGTGCTTAGCATGCCCTCCATTGGATTGGGGGATAAACCTAGCTGTGGAACGTGGATGATCACCAAATTAACTCCTTGTATAATTATTGATCAAGAAACAATATCCCCGTGCAAATTAATGAACAAAAGACTGAACTGAGCTTTTATTGACGGAGGGAACTTGTCCGGTAATTGGGCCTTTTTGCTATTGGTTACCCACTAACCAGAGTGAGAGTGTCAAGATTTATTTCTAGGGACCGCCGCGAAATAAACATCACTTGAACCAGGTGGGAATGGAACCCATACAATCCCTACCGAGTATTCTGGGACCCTCACCAAAACGTACTCGGCTATCAAGGTCCCTGCAAAGGGGGGAAGACAATCTGGAGAATTAGCAATCCCAATCTGATGCAAGTGTTTCTGTAAGTAATTGTGGCCCGTTGTGACTCTGAAGCAGACAACCCTGATTTTTGAGAGAGATTCGGAGGGATGAGTTTTTCTTTATCTAATAATATAACCCACCTCATCCCTTCAACCATTTCAGAATGTCCATGCCTTAAGTGGTCTGTGAACATACCATTGTCAGATTCAAAATGGAGAGCTCGATGAGGTTGGTCCATCTTCGATTACTTTTTTGCGAGCTTGTCAGCCTCTTTATTTCCATAAATTCCACAGTGGCCTGGAACCCATTGGAGTACTAATTCAGACTCATTTAACATCAGGCAGAATAACTGCCTGAGTGTCGACCAAAAGTACCATTTTGTCGTGGGTTGTAGTGGTGGTATGGGTTTATTTTATTTTTATAAATTCATATAAATATAAAAAAACCGCAAATGCAGTCCAATGACTAATCATTGTTTTTTTTTTAATTTGTAGAGATTTTTGGGATGTGGTGATGTCTTTGGACGACGAGTTGAAGAAGAAATTCCTTTTGTTCACAACTGGCTCTGACAGAGTCCCAGTTGGAGGGATGGGTGAAATGACGTTCAAAGTTACCAAAACAAATCAAGACCCAGCCAACTTACCAGAAGCTCATACCTGCTTTAACCAACTTGTTCTTCCTCAATACGAGACCAAAGAGAAATTGAAAGAAAAGCTCATTATTGCGATATCCAATGCTGAAGGTTTTGGGTTAGAATAATGGGATTTGTTATTACGTAGTATTTAAAATTTCATTTATTTCGATAATTGATGGTTGTTATTGTGAAGGCTGTTTCGCAAAGCTTTCGAGCTTTGCGTCGTTGTTAAGAACCAATTGTATTAATGAGTTTATACTTGTGATATTATGTTTCACTTTATTATTTTTGAATGTTCAAAGCATTTTTAAACTAGGCATCACTGAATTAGAATAGAAATTGAATTTTAATTTTTCAATGTTTGAAGTCAGATATGTATATATAAATTTTATTTTTGAAAAGTATAATGTCCACCAAAGCTACAGAGTTTTAGCTTTTGAAGTAAACATATATTTGAATCTAAATTTTATTCCTTTTAAATTTAACATTAAGGAAAACTTAAGAAGATATCCTCAACATATAAAAACATCATGATTTAAGTCATTCTAAGAAATAAAACGATTGTTTCTATTTTATTTTTGTTATTTATTTCAATATTTGAGAATTGATAGTGTAGTTGTTATATCTTTAACTTCGATCCTAAATTATTTCCATGCACTGATAAAAAAAGGAAAGTATATAAATACAAATAGCATTTTTTTTTAAAACCTTTCCCCCCCCCCCCCCCCCCTCCCGGCCAAAATTATATTTTACCAGAAAATATGTTGTTGTTGATTGTTTATAATTTTTATTATTTATGGATAAATAATGTCTATTCTTTCAAATATGTTGTTAGAAAATTAATACATTTTAAAGAATAAAGTGTTTTATTAAATTTAACTTATAACAAAAAAAAAAAGGAATAAAAAAACTAGAATAATGATAATTTACAAAGCCTATTGCACCAGAAATTATTTCAAAATCTGAAAGTTATAATAGCAAGTAATAAAATAATAATGTTATATTATACAACAAAAATTACATTAAGAAATAACATTAATTAATGTAAAATTCATAAGTTCTTGCTTCTAAAGAATAATAGATGATAAGATTTCTATATCCTGTATTATTGTTTTTAATGGCAAATGCTAACACAGCAGTTTGCTAAGATAAAAATCCAACAAAGTATATTTTTCAATAAAAATTTGATACATTGTTAAAGCATATCTATAAACAATGCCACTATTAATAATTGTAATTAGTTTTATTTCAGCTGTTGAAAATAAAACAACTGTTAATTAATTACAATATGTTGAATTAAATAAAATTAGTATTGTTGTTTATTTTTTTATAAAAATTATTTATAAATCATGTTTATTTATTTGTATTATTTTAAGTGTATAAGTTTGTACATACATCTTACAATGATCAGTTTAACTTTAAGATGTTTTAAATTTTATAAAAATTGTTTAAAACAAAAATATATATACATATATTAACAAATGATAATTTTCTTGTATTGAACTCATTTTTTCAATGTTTATGTCAGGCACTGAAAACATTTGATGTGGTCTGAGTGTCATTTACTGTGAACAACTCTATTGATTAGCACTAATAAACCCTAATTGAGAAATGTACGGTTCTGCTTTTTGAAGATGAATAAACTGCTTGTTTAACTGGTGTCTTTCTTAGTTGATGCAGTAGCTTGCAGTAAGTGCTCTGTGCACGACCCCTCTCTCAGTGTAGTGTTAGAGCTTTTCAACTCAACATGTCTCTCATATGAACTTTGTCATTCAGCATTTATATACTTGCATATGTACCTGTATTCAATTTCTAACCTATATTTTAATAAATAATTTTTATAAATATTTGTTATCAAGGACAAATTTTAAAAACTTTCTTTTAATCTATTTATGGAGAAATCTTTAGTGTTTTTTTATCTTGTGGTGGCATTGTCGTATTTCAAGTAAGTAACAGAAAAGATTTTTAAATTTTTTAAAAATTTATCTATCTAATATCAAATGAATAGGAATGGAGTAAATGGACAAATAATAGGATTCAGAGTGGAGTCCAGTTCTGGTGTGGATTTTGTCGAAGATCTGATACCAGAATTTCAAGAGGGCAGTTATATTGTACTGAGATTTTTCGGACGTTTTCAAAAAGGTGATGAAATCGGTCTGACAGACCACGACTCGACATGTAATTTCTTAATGAAGGATGATTTTCCTGTAAGTATATAAAATGAATTTTTTTTACAGAGATATCAGATGTTTTCTTATTAAAAATATCAATTATTTTTTACCATCAAAAATTTTGTACTATCAAAATTGACATTGAGCAATATGTCAGTTGGGCCTCACCATTCCAAATAAGCCTTAAATATATAACTTATTTGATTTCTTAAAATTAGGCCTATGCAATAAATATAATATGAACATTAGTACGGAATAAATCAATTACTTTTACGGCTAAGGTAATATTTTAATAGTACAAAGAAATAAAATTGAAACAAATCTTAATTATAAATGTAAACTAGATTGCAAAATTAATGAAATTTTAAGGACTATAATTTGATATTAATGAATACTCTTAATGCAATGTTTGATTCACTTAACTTAAATTAACACAAATTTAAAAAATAAAATAAAAAATTAATTAGAACTTTCATTAATAAAAATTAGGTATGTAAAATATTATAAAACAAAAGACACCAACCATAATTTCATAAAATTGCGGTAGAAAATTACTGCTTTTTGTAGATATATTATTACAACATTTAAAATTAAATTCTTTAAGAGAATTATTTTTACTTAAATTATGTGCAGTATTTTTTATATTTACAGCAGGTTTTCCATGAATTATCTCGTATTTCGATTACTCATTCTTAAATTAATTACTCATAATTTTTAATTTAGTTATTTATCTAATTTTAATTTATTTATGACATTGATATTAGCAAATGGATATTTATACAAAACTTAACTAATTAAGTATAGTTACAGTTATAATTCCTTATTCTTTTTGTACTTAAAAATACTCCTTGTTGGAATATTGTACCACATCAGTTTTAAATTATCGTTCATTTGGAAGAAGAATGCAACAATACAATTTTTTTTTTTTACTTATTTTTTGCTTGGAAAGCTTCCAGTGACCTATAATTCTTGGAGAAGAAATATCATATTTTTAATTTCAATGTTTATCGCCATAAACAATCATTGTTAGTCTAGCAATTATAAGTTTACTAGTCAAACATAATGACTTCCTTTAAACTGTGAATAAAGATTAACTTTATAAATAGTTAGTAATATTATTCTTATTCCAATAAGGTGAGTAAATAGTATCAACATTTTACTTCTGAATAATTAAAAACATCAGTGTTCAAAGTATTATTTTGCACTTTAACTCATTCAATAAAATATTTTGAGTTGATTTGTTTTTTTTTGTTTTTTTTTTTCAAATTCATATTCTTGTTTGTTTTGTTTTTTCAAAAATGTTTCTTTATTATACATAAACTTAAAAAAGAGCTTGTACTGTTTTTTTTATGAAAAACTGTCACAATTTCATTCATGATTAATGATAAAAAAAAAAAATTAACTTCTGGTTGTTCATGTTTTATCAGTAAATTGAGGGACAGCAATTTTTTGCCTAATTAGTCAAATTTCAAATGCTTCTGTAAAATTCCACTTTTTTGTATTGTGGCAGTCTTCTTCCAAATGAACGATATGACTTTTTTTAGAAAATAGTCAAAGATCTTAAAAAAAGAGGTAATCAATGACTGATTGGTCTAAAAACATTAAAGAACTTCAATTTTTTGCTTGGAGGTTTTGCTTGGCCAATCTCAAAATATATTATCATTAATCATGTAAAATTGACCACACATGCTTAAATTACATGTCTCTCTCCCAAAACTTACATTTCACGTGATACATTCATTCAATAAGTCATACACGTAATAGCATAAAAAAAATTATTAATTTTTTTTTTCTTCAATAATTAATTATTTGTTTTCAATAATAATTTAAGTTTTTGTTTTCTTAATGTTTAGATTACAGTAGAATCACCCGAATTAGCGAAAGTATCTTTGGAGCTACCAATATTATCACAGCACAGAACAGCTGTTTACTTCTGCTTGAAAAGGGGCCCGAATTGGACACATCAAGGCACGGCACAATGGCTAAAACTTTATGTGAGGCACCCGCTGGTGCCGATGTGGATAAACATGGTTGTCATGGTAGTTGCCATACTTCTGTCTTCGCTGTTCAACGGTTTAGCACTTGGTCTGCTATCGCTGAGCGTTACAGATCTCAAAGTAATAGCAAATGCAGGTGAAAAAAATGAGAAGAAATACGCTCAAACAATTTTACCCGTCCGGCAGATGGGAAATTATCTGCTTTGTTCTATATTACTTGGTTCAACAGCTTTTAACTCAGTATTTACAGTAATTCTGGATGAATACTTGAGCAATTGGATAACTATAGTCACTTCAACATTAATTATTGTGATTGGGTGTGAAGTGATGCCATGTTCTATTGTACCGAGATTTGGTTTGATGATGGGTGCAAAAACAATATGGCTGACTCGTATGATAATGATCATCACAGCACCGGTATCTTATCCTTTGGGAAAATTTTTAGACGCAATACTCGGAGAAGAAGTTACTATGTATACCAAAGAAAAATTCAAAGAGCTGTTAAAGGTAAGTATTAAAAAATAATAATAATAATAATTTTTACTTCAATATAGTCTAAATTAATATAATAACAAGTATGTCACATTATAAAATATACATCAACAATCATTTTAAACTGGTAACATTAAAAAAAAAATTCAAACTAAATTTTAATATTTTTAATATTAGTGTTAAGCAATTGTGTGATTCCATCCACCATCACCAAAAAAATAATAATAATAAAAAAAAATTAGATACCTATTTAGTTAGTCATTTCAAATCAAATTAATTTTTTTTAAATAAATAATGACTCAGAAAAAATTATGGACTTTTCTACTTACTCCATTATTACATCTTACATACTTAAAGCTAATGAGTGTTAAGTTAAAAATTCATTATAATATAATATTATGCTAACAATTTTAATAATGATGCAAACAAATCAAATTCAATAAATTGACAAAAAATATAGTTATAGGTAAGTTAGAAGTATTTTACTAGTATCTTTAGATCCTGTGGTATGCCCTAGCGCTAGTTCTGTAACTGGGATTAATAATGTGAGAAAGTGATAAGGAATTTTTTTTTTTTTAACAGAAGAGATTCATTCATATGTTAGCGAAAATATTATTAATATATATATAATAATAATATTAATATAATATAATATTATTATTAATAATAATATTATTAATATATATAATAATAATATTAATATAATATTATTATTAATAATAATATTATTAATATATATAATAATAATATTAATACAGTAGAGCGTTGATTATCCGAACTAATTATGTCAGTGGTGGTTCGGATAATCGAAATTCACGCACTCGCACACTATATATATATAAATTAATTTATTTTTTTATATATAATAAGGAAAAGGAAGATCTAAAACAACAACTTTGTAAAAAAAAACATGTTTATTTATATAAATATAGTATGTATTTGCATAGTGAAAAAACCGGTGTCATAAAGTACGTATAAATTGTTTGATTTAGTCACATGTACATAATGAAATGAACAAAAATATGTATTTATGTGTTTGCAAAAAAATAATCAAAGTGTATCTAATCAAAGCTTTATCAAAATTAATGCTGTGGCATATAAAATGCCATGATCAAATTAATTAAAATTACACACATAAAAAAAAACAAAAAAAAAACAACCATTCCGATAATCGAACGTTCGGATAACTGACGTTCAGATAATCAACGCTCCACTGTATATATAATATAAATATTATTATTAATACAATATTTTATAATTATTTTTAATTTTCTTTTATGCATTGTTAGGATTTTTTCATTTAGCTCTGAATTAAATTTTTTTTTGATGAATCAAACAGGATTCAAAATAAATTTTTAACAAAATTAATTATCCATTAAATCTACAAAGCATCAAATATTTGAACTAAAAATGGTTGTGTTTATAATTATGTTTGTAAATAAGCTTATATTAATATTAAAGTGTAGGTCTTTTAAAGAACTACATAAAAAAAAAATATATATATTTACAAGAGAATTTGATAATAATATTTTTGATAGCTTACAAGTGAATATTCCCATGTCAAGAATGATGAGATCGCTATAATATCTGGAGCTTTAGAAATGAATTCGAAAAAAGTGGAAGATGTTATGACTCCCTTAGAAGATGTGTACATGCTACCGATAACTTCCTATTTGGATTTTGAAACAGTAGCAGGAATAATGAAATCAGGTAAAACCTATTGATTGTAGTCAGAGACTGAATTTTTATTATATTATATTATTATATCTAGTATATCAATTATATACAATGTGGGGTGGTTATTATGTACAAAAATAACTGACACATTTTGAAGGGCAGTAAAAAAACAAAACAACTGGCTCTAAAAAAAAAAATGGTTTTATTTCCAAAAATTCTATTGAAAATAGTTTTATTTCAGAGGGTTCTGAAAATAACATTTTCCAAATGTCGGTTGTTATCGACTATGCATTTCCGAAGAAGTTCCTCTAACATCCATATGTTGGAGACTATCCTACGCCCTAAGTTGGATGAAATTGACGCAGAGATGTATGATTCCAACAACATGGAGAAACGGCTTACGCATCTCGACATTCTCTTGGAGTTTTGAGGGATATGTTCTCTGACAGATTGATTTCTTCGAGGAGGAACTTAGGCTTGCGATTTTTTTTTCTGGGTATATCTCAAGGACAAAATAAGATAATTTTGAAAATAAGATAAATACAATTTTTAATAATAATAAAAAAAATTTTCTAGAGACATTGGTTTATTTATGATAGACCTTCAAATGCATCAGTTATTTCTGCTCCATCCTGTATTTAGTTAGACATTTTTTGGTGCTGTTTTTTTAAGCAATTGCCCAATTATTAATAGAACTAGACACAATTAAACAAATTTTTACTTACTATATAGAGGATAATTCATAATTTTTTATTTAAAAACATTTTCAAACAAGAATAAATACTAGTAGAAAAAAAAACAAATACAGTAATACACCACTCTTACACTTCAGATGATGTTGAAAAATTTAACTAATGAAACTCTGAGTAAAGTGACTTAAGGTTTAATTTTAGTAAAATTAATACCTAATACCATTTGTATAATTAATTTTAAAGCAGAACATTTTGAAAACAGTAATTAAGTTTTATTATTTTTTTTTTTAATATTGCTATATTTTACATAAAGGAAGAAGTTGGTCAGCAGGTGCAGTCAAAGACTAAGACACTAATAAGTATGACTTATTTATTTTGTGCCGTTATACTTTATTTTTACAGTTTTTAATATTATATTTACATTTTTTTCTTTTTATATTTCATATATTTTTATCTAGCTTGTCATTTCTGTTTTTTCTCATTTTTTACTCTTACTGGTACTACCTCTGTTATTTTGTTTTTTCTTTTTAACCTGATTATGGCCTAGTGGTTAGTGGTAGCAACACTAACGCTAGGTCCCGAGGCAGTTTACCTTGTTCTTTCGATTAGGGTCCAAGTAGCCTCAAGGGTCCACTTGGCCATTCTCCTCATTCCTTAGTAACCTAAATTCATCATCTTGTAAGTAATTTTTTTTTCCAAATAAAAGAAAACTGGGTTATCACCCGTTGAAGCCGATTCCTTTATCATTATTATTTTAATAGTCAGCAAGAAATGGGATTTTCTTCTAAAACCCAGGGCCATAACAACCACTTCTGCAGCCCCCACGTAATAGGAGATCCCAGGTTTTGTTGGGAGAGGGGGAAACGGAGGGCTTACTTATTTTAAAAGCATTTTATTTGAAAAATAACTGGCAAACAACTAGACAGACCATGTGACCCAAAATCTACTATTTATGGATTTTTAAGGAGGATATCCCAAATATCAAGAAATTAATAGTTCTAAAGACAAAAGTATATCTATTATTTTTTATTTGAAGTAAAAAATTATATTTTTGATTAAAATATCGATATTTGAGACAAACCAATAAATGACAAACTTCTGTGCATGAAATTTGGTAGCTAAGTGTTAGCGAACATGCCAAGAAATGATTTTGATGAAAATTTCGCCGGATAAGTAACATTTTATTCAATAGCGCTAAGTTACAGTATTTAAGTTGATTTTTGTTCTTAATGGTTTCTGAAAACTGAAAATTGCTCACTTCAGTTTAAATAATAATAATAAATAAATATTTATTTGAAATTTTCTACAAAAGCCTTGTCTTCTTCTGCGCCTGATAATAGACACTTACTCATAGCAGTTATTTTATTAAATCAAAATGTTTTATAAAAAAAAATATTTTTATGGATTTTATATATATACTACAAAATAGGAGTGAAATAGCGAGTTATGTTATATGAACAAATTAAAGTGAAAAATGTGTATTAACAAGTGTACTCCTGAAGATGTAGATAACATAAACAATGTGAATATATATATATATATTTATATTCATTCACATTTTTTATGTTTATATATATATATATATATATATATATATATATATATATATATATATACATATATAAATATATTTTATATAAATATAAAAAATATATGTTATACATATAATATGAGTGGATACATTTATAACAATATATTATTATTTTTGTCGAAAGGTTATTCCAGAATCCCAATTTACGATGGAGAGAAGTCTAATGTTGTAGCCCTCATTTTTACAAGAGACCTAGCTTTATTAGATCCAGACGACAAGACTCAAATAAGACTATTGGTAGAAATTTATAACCATGAAGTTGTCTACATGACGGCTGACACTACATTAGATGTAGCTTTCAATATGTTCAAAGAAGGTAATCAATTTTTTAATAGAAAAAAAGAACTATCAATTTTTATTGAATTCTTAAACTTTATTTTATAAAATTTATGTAATCATAAACAAAAATTATCAAGGTAGAAGAGGTCACCTGGCCTTTGTTACTACGCTCAAAGATGGTGAAAAAAGACCTGAAGTAATAGGACTAGTGACATTAGAAGATGTCATTGAAGAGTTGATACAAGCTGAGATTGTTGATGAATTTGACTGTATAGGTAAGATCAACATTAGTAAAAAAACTATTAACACATAACAACGTTGGTAATAGTAATATCATTGTATGTTTTTTGTATTTAATAGTTGATAACCGATCAAAGAGAAAAAGAGAGAGAGCTAAAATGGCCAGTGATTTTTTGACTGTTTTTGCAGAGAAATTTGAAAGTCGTACAGTATACATCTCACCACAGTTGAGAATAGCAGCCTTTCAGTATTTAGAATTTGGTAAGCTATTTCATTTCAGATAAGGAAGAGTGTTGAATTGGGATAATTAAGATTGAAGGGTAATTAATTAACATGTTTCAGCAGCAGTCAGGCCTTGATGACCAGTTTAAATTAATTGATGCTAATGATTTAATTTCCTAAGTATAGCCATTCTCTTAACAAGTCAACAAATAATTTTTGACAGACCAATTAAAAACGGGCTATGACAATGTCAGTAAAAACTCAATTCTCACAAAATATCAACATTAATTTCTTAAATGGTTTGTTTGCTATTTAAATTTTAAAAAAATAGTATATTCTAAACAAAAGGAAAAAAAAACGGACTAATAAATATGTATTAACACGTAAAATAATGCAGAAAAGCATGAGAATGTTCAAAGTGCATAATTTTTTTTATATGGCAGCTATTAAATAATTTATTATTAACAAACATCCTAACAATGAAAAGAGAACTTTAAAAAGATATAGCAAAATAATAGGCATCACATAGGGGCTATATTGAATGAATTTTAATGAAACAATAAAAAAAACATAATTTCAGAATTAATATCCTTTTGTAAAGATATAAAGGGTGAGATTTATACTTGAACTTTACTTAAATAAAAAGAAGAATAAATGAAGTTTACTAAAGATCAATAATAAAATCTATTGAATAAAAAAATGTATTTAAATAATTTTGCAATTACCTTTGCAATCGACAAAGAAAAAAAAATTAACTCCATCCCCTTCAACATTAGAGAGGGACTTTACTTTTCAAAAAAGTACTATCCAAAAATCGAATAAAAAATCCATGTCTACAGCTTTTCTGAACTAGAATACTGTAAAAGTTCAATAGACTTACAAATAATTATATAGACTAAAAATGCCAATATAAACAAATAACAATAAAAAAAAAAAAATCTTCGTCAAGCTGGGATAATTTTACCAGTTTAGATGTATGATAAATAAATAAAAAGATAGTAATATCTGTAAAAATACATTTTTTTTCAATTCATTTCAAGTAATTATAAATACTATAATTACTACTTAAAATATAACAGTAAATTTATATAGCAGAATAAAAGGAATAAACAAAATTTGTTTTTTTTTTTCGGTATATTCCTATCATTGTTATCATAATTACTCTTATTATCTTAACGGAAATTTAAAATGAAATAAAAATTGCACTAATACTATATCAAATAATTATATTAAAAAGAGCTTCCTGTTCTACCATGATAATATTTGTCAGTAAATGGAAAACTGAAAACATCAACTACTTTGAAAATTTGGTACCCATGCTGGTACCTCAAATAGGCACTGGCCATATCTGTCTCACAAAAAACAATTCTAAGCCTTTAAATGCATTTTTCTGTAGCTTCTGCCATCTAGTGGAATGTAACAAAACTATTTTGTATGTAAGATTCCCGCCTTTTGATAGGTGGGACAAATATGGTCACTACCGGTTAAAGAGTTAAAGGTTTCATATACCCATATATCGAAGATAGAGGAACAATAGTATTTTGGAATCATTATACCAAAGCCTTTATAAAAAAAAAATAATAACTATTTGGGATTAATAAAAAATAGTATAATAATGTTCAACAGTTTTTTTTTTCTAATACTACTGCTGTAGCATTTAAAAAATTAAATTTTTATTTTCATTTGTGTTTTTCCTTATGCTAAAATAAATACAATGGTGTGTGAGGTAATCCTGTGTTAAGACAAAAATTAATTTCTTAAAACTTCCTTAGAGATTTTTTGTCAAGTGATTAGCAATGCTTAAGATTATCACTAATGATTTTAAAAAATAATTTCTAACATGCTGTGGCACCACATCTAAATACTATGCAAAATAGGATCTTCCAATTACAGTCATTAAATCCCAAGGAAACACTTGCAAAAGGAACAGGAACTAGCAGAGGATACTAGAGGAGGCTGGACCTATGTTTTCTCGTTTAATTACAGCTTAGAATCCTTTAAAAACCGCTTAGAGTGAAGCTGTTTCCTTGTGTTTTAAAGATAAGGCTCTATTATAACAGTCACTGTACCTTTTTTTTGTCATAAATGAAGCTTATTTCATCCGAGTGTTCAGGCACCAGAAAAAACATTCAAACCCTTCTCATTGCAAAGAATACTAAATCAGACTAGGCACATATTAAAACAAAACTAAAATTTACTCAGAGTGATTATTGAAAACATTCTTGTAGAACTACACAATTTTAGGTTGTTCCATAGCCATTAACAGCACAAATTGGCTATTGGTATTTTATGAAACAATAGAAAATCGATTAAATCTAAACTAGCAAATAATTATCCACAAGTTTTTTTTAAAATACTTAATACATTTAAGATAATCAGAAACATGCAGTTATTAAGGAGAATACTTGTGAGCCACTTTGATTGCCATGTTCTCAACTGGTACTTTATAGAATACAAATGATAATATTCCAGTAATAAATGTGATAACACGCATCATTTTTATACATATTGCTTACAGAAGTGGAAGCATTTCATAAAGACAAACTGTCTCCAAATGTTTTGCGAAGACTGCTTTATCAAGGAGTTATATATCATGTTACTTCAAAGAAGAAAATGAAAGCTGATAAACCGATAATAACAACTGGGGTAAGATTAAAAATCTATTAACATTTTTTCTTTATTAAAATTAAACTATTTTCGGTATCATCCTCAAGGCTACCACAGCTACACTACCATTTAAAACTAAACTGTTAGTTTGTGTAGGAAGCAGCTCAGTCGTTTGTTATGGTGTTAGAGGGCAGAGTCGAGGTACAGCTATCGGGACCTGAAAAATTAAAATTCGAAAGCGGTCCATTTACTTGCTTCGGCCTCTGTGCACTCACATCAAGCACAGGCAGGTGAAAATTGAAATAATAATAGAAATTTGAAAATATGAATTAATAATTAAATCAATAGCCTTTTGATTGTCATTTACAGATCTCACAGAGAAATATGATTACACTGTTACTGCACTCGGAGAAGTGAGATTTTTGAAAATCTCAAATGAATTATATTTAGCAGCAAGAAGAGCTACGCAATATGAGTACAGCTCTAAGATCCCGGATTTGACGAAGGAGCCTTTCCCGGTATGATAAAAGTTAATAATTATTTTATAGTTTATAATGGAAACAATTAAACAAAATTGAACATGATTATTAGAGAATTTTGAAATATTGAAGTTTTCATAATTTGTAATTTTTTACAAATGACTAGATAAAAAAAAATCATACAAAGTACCTGGGCAATATTACGCCAAATAACAATTTTTCAAAATTTAATAATTTAATTTTATATAATCATACACAAATCCATAACCACAATTAAACTATTTATCATAAGGATTTACATGTAACAAAATTAATTAATTTACACAAATGCTTCTTGCAAAAGTAAACTTTGTGTGTAAGGTGCATAAGTCTAAAAAAGAATAATGTGTGATTATTTTTTTAAATTTCAATTATTCAAGAAAAAAATTGTTTGTTCCCTTTTTATAAAAACAAATTCTCTATAATAGTAGCTAAGATTTGAGAAATATTGGATATTAAAAATTTAATTTAGAAATATGCAAAAAAATGCATTGTTTTTTATCAAAGACCTCACAATCTAAGAAGAAAAAACAAGATGCAATTTTTATTTATTTTTGGTCATCGACAAAAAGAAAACCAAACTTAATGGTGAAATTCGCTATCAGCACCCCAAAACAAGTTGGAGTACCAAGTTTTAAAATCCTATTCATTAATGCAGGGTTCAAAGTAGAAAAAATAGTTTAGGGTCCCGAAAGTATATATCCATCAACTGAAAACAAAAGTAAAGGTTTCATAAAAACAAGGTTAGGACCATTTTACCACAGAGAGCGCCACCCATTTCATTCCCTTTGTTGGTTGTGATCCAATGCTCAAAAAATCAGTTTTGCCCATTTTTAATATCATACATAAATTTTAAAAAAATTTCAATTAATTTTTTTTTTTACTCACTGAATTAAAAACACAGACTAACTAGATAAGTAATGATAATCATTTGGTCAACCATGATACATCACTTAGTAATTATTTCGATATATATTTTTGAAATTTATCTTATAACTAAGATTATTTATATATTTTGATTTCAGGCCCTATTCACAGACAGTGATTCAGAAAAAGGAGCACAAAAAGAGGATGTATGACAGTAATTTTTTTTTTAAAATTGTATTTATTTTACTTAATCATTTAATGATAATAACTGTTTTAAAATAACATAAGACAAACATAAATCAATTTACATACATAGAATAAATAGATCAAAATACTATAGATAAGAAATTTACAAAAAAAAAAATAAAATAAATATATAAAACTTATTCTGTATATTTTATAAAAAAAAAAAAAAAATCTTTTAAATAAACTCTTTGAGTTTTTCTTACAACTTAAAAACATTTTGATATACATCCTTTATGGCCATATATCTCCTATCAGTTACTTGGTAAAGGATATGTTATTGAATCAGGTATATTTACAAAGAAATGTGTTACGATGGAATCATACAAAAAAACAGTGATGACGACTAAGGTCTTCGAAGAGTGCCAGCGTTGTGCCTGGATTGAATTTACACATAAATCGACAGCTCTAGGCACGCTATATAGGAAGAATTGCATAGCATTATCAAAGGCCCGTCACTTCGCAACAGCCATCATGTGATTGTTGAAAACTCTTGCAAAATCGACTGCAGATCTAGTGTTGAAAAATCGATACTTTGCCTCGTATCGCTCACAACATTTCTCACCTAAATATGAGAAGAATCTTAGATTAACAGTCTATTTTAAAGACAAAAAAAATTTTAACAAGCAATATTTTTAAATAAAATTAAAATTCATTTTTCATCACTAAATTGGTACCAAATAGCACTAAAACCATTGAAAAAATGCATATACTTACTAAATAATTAAATAATAGTTAAATAATTCATATTTATGATATATGAGGAGTTTGCTACCAAAAATGAAAGAAAAAAATAATTTTTCCATTCTTCGGAGATTCATTTTTTCATAAAAAAAAACAAAAACCCAATTCACTTTTCCATGGGTAAAAAATCTTTTGACAGAAGTGGAGCACAGCTTTGGGATATCTACCAGACCTAATTGATATCTGTTTCGATCGGAAGTGGAAATGTCTCCTTTTGGTAGCAAGCTCTTCACATGTAATTAATGCATTAAATTAACTTTCAATCAAATATACAATATGCAAGAAAACAGCCAAAATAACTGACATGACAAAACAGAGAGAAGCTAAAAAACTATATGGGCATTTAATCTGGACATCATTAACGACGATTATATTACCATCGTGGTGAAAAATGCTGAATGTCTGGGGTTTTCAGTATATCTTTCGTACTGATCCAAGCAGTCCTGGAGTTTTAAAGTAAGACTATCGTAACTTTTTCTAACGACTTCAAGAATCTAAAAAATAAAAAATCGATACATTTTGATATTAACTAAAAACAATACTTAAATTTATCTTAATTGTCTAACCTGCTCTTCTGTAGGAGTCGATAAACCTTGCCCGGCGAGCCATGCATCGATTTTTGGAGTAAAGTGATTTATAATGGCCCTTAAAAGTAAAATAATAATTAACATTAAATTAAAAAAAAAACTGCTGCAAATTACTATACTGTAGTTAATTATTCCCAAATAGTTATATAAAGTAATGTGGAGTAAGTAGGCACTAAATTGTACAGACTCGGAATCTGCCCTTAAAGCTTCAAAAAATTCTTTTTCATTGAATCCTCTGGCTATCAGCACCTTAATTTACTTAAAAACATTGTGAAGTGCTGGATGTAAGGTTCAATTTTTGTGGTTTCCGGGTCACTGTGGCATTAAAGGAAATGAGGTAGCCAATGATATGGCCAAAAATCAATTAAAGAAGGAGTCGCAAAAACATCTGCACTAAATAAAGAAATCATTACATTGGTAAAAGAAAAGGCATGTGAGAAATGGCAGTACATTTGGCCTGGAGTAAGTGAAAATAAATTAATAATAGTAGAACCATATGTACTACTACTATGTACTACTACGTCAAGCTGACCTCCAGCTTTCAAGAAGAGACGAGATAGAGCTAACCCACCTAAGGATAAGACATACAACAATCATCAACAGGTATCTTATGATAAGGGGTGCACCACCTCAATGTATCTCCTGCGGGGTACAATTAACAGTATCGCACATCTTGACGGAGTGTTCGGTGTATGAAGCTAAACGGGATGAAGGCTGAACTCGGGACTGATATAACGGAGACTTTAAAAAAAAAAAAACATTAAGACTGCAGCAAATTGATACTATTTCTTAAGAAAGTTGAAATTTATACTATGAGTAAAATTTAAAAATCTTTCCAGTCTAAAACTAAATTGTATGTCATTTTGTTGTGATTGAACTTAAATTTTGTAAATTACCAATGTCTGTAAGCTTAGTACACAGCAAAAATAACCCGAGTGGTTGAAGAGGCCAAAATTCTTAATAAATAAATAAATTTTACAAAGTTTGACTTTACATGATTGTAAAATATCGATTTTTGAAGCTAGATTTTTCCTCTTTTTTTTTTTTTAAATATTTCTAAGGCGATTATCCTTAAATATTACATCCAAGCACACGTTTCAATCACCTCCAATTTGATGAGACAAATAATTAAATTTAGTAGTACTTAGTACATATACCCTTATTTGTAATGTATAAGGCCTTCAAACATTTTTGGTGAAAACAGACTAATACAGGTGAAATTTCAAGGCCTATAATATTAGACAGTTTGTGCTGAGTATAAACAATTTCTGATTAATAGGCAAAATACATTTTTTACTGACGCTCAGCAAAGTTAACACCTTTTCAGAATCATTACGAGGCGATATCTCTAATTAATGTAAAATTGCTTTGGACTATAATTTAAATTATAATTTTTAACCAGTGGAATACATCTCTAAAAATAAAGAATGCCCTATTATTCATCTGGCTGTATCTACTTTTATCAAATCACTGATTAAAACAGATATATCATTACTTACCTTACATTAACTAGACTATTGGAAAGTTTCAATGCTGTATCCTTAAATTCTCCCTCCATTGCAGAGTAGCGATACGCTGGAAATAAATAAAGATACTGAATGATATAACTCTAAAATCGAACTTATAAATATAATACATTGATGAACAGAATACGTACCCATCGAGTAGACGTTATCGAAAACCTGGTGCATGCGTATTAATTCATAATACAGCTCATCGTAATTAGCAGGAGAATGAAGGAACGTATCGCCATATGTAATGAATAAATTGAAGATGTTAATTACCTGAAAAATTTAAACAGGTAAATATACAATTCATTCATTTATTTTTTTAATTTGAAAAGATTTATTAATTAGATATCTTAACTGCAACCATCTTACAAAAATAAATTTGTACATCATTATTTTTCAAAAATATTGTGAAAATACTTCTTTGAAAATCAGAACATAGAAATTAACAAGCAAGCAACATTTAAAATATATGATGAATTCAATATTTACGAACATAGCAAGTTATTTAAATAATTGTTAGTGAAACATATACATGGCCACAAAATTCATGTCGGGAAGAGAATACGAATGGCCTCTGGTGCAGAGTTATACAGATTTGATACCCACCTGGCTCACTTAAAATAATAATCTGCCCTGTGAAATTACAATAATAAAGCAAAATAAACAAGTTGTTTGTTTCTTTATTTTAGCATAAACTTAAGTCCATATGGGCAAAGTAGTTTAATGTTACATTCAAAATGTTAAATATTATATTCAAGCATACGTTTCAATCACGCCCATTTTTATGATACTGATAATTCAATTTAATAGTACCTAGTGCATATTTGCCCCTGCATTAATAAATCTTTCAGATATCACTATCCACTTATTAATAATAGAATTATAAAGTATAGACGAATGAAGTTTACATAGTGGAGCCTAACGCCTGTCTGATAGCGGGGTCCCACTCTATACAAAAATAGAAGTTGAACTATACAAATTTGCTTTTGAATGAAAAAAAAAAATCAGTGAACATTAACAATAATATTATTTAGATAAAGTAAGCAGCATATATTTAATTTTGAAACCATATATTTAAAATTACAATTAAAAATTCATTAGTTATAAACCAATGAATTAGTAAGTTAAAAGAAAAAACGCTGCAAACTGATAACATTGCATTATAAAATTTGATTAGGGATAGATAAATTATTTGCCACTTATATAAATTTGTTTTTTATTAAAAACTAGTTTCAAATGTTACACATTTATCTTCAGTTCTAAAAACAAACAAAAATCAGCAATTTAAAATATAGTTTGGTATAATTATACATATTAAATTTTCTTCCATTAGTCATTTCCATTTAATTTAATAAGTATATGCATTTTATCTATAATATGTATAATAATAGCAAACTGTATTTTAAATTGCTGATTTTTATGTGTTTTTACAACTGAAGATGAATGCATAACATTTGAAACTAGTTTTCAATAAAAACAAATGTACAGAAGTGGTAAATAATTTATTAATCCCTAATTATATTGATCCGTATATACCCTCATGCGTTAGTCAACTTGTTACAATTTGGTTTATTATTTCCAAATACTTCTATATCTAAAAATATATATATATATGCATATATATAATATTGTATTATTTCTCTATCTTCTCAAATGGCTGAGATATGGGCTTATGAAACTTTAATTGTCCGCCATTTTGAAACAAAAAAAGGATCATCTTGGGGTGACCTCGGTGCCAAATCTAAAAAAAATCGGTCCAATAGTCAAGGAGAAAAGCCACGTAGGCGGACAGTGGATAGACGGATTTTTATTTTAATACGATTTTTGGATTCTACATATCTTGAAACATAAGACATCAAATTTTGAGCAGGGATTAAACATTTTTTTTTCTAAGCCGATTACAAAGGTCCATTATTGAAAACAATAAATAAAAATTAGAAGTTTTATATAACAAAATTATCAACCCTCAACATCATGCTAATATTAAAGAAAGTACTAATTTCATTGATCGAAGCAATTTGCAAAAAAATTATTACGAAGAATATACTAAAACTATCAAAATAAACTCAGGACCAACTTAATACTTACTCATTTAAGATAGAAAACAGTAACTAAACAAAAAGTGGTCCAACATGCAACCAACTCTACAATTAATCAGCTCCTACAATTAAATGCATGCGGCTGACATGCTATTATTCAAATATGGCCTCGTCACAACCACTTACACTATTATATCAGTCTTTTTAATTGATCATCACACCTGATGGGCTAGATGAAAGACATTCATTTTCTTCGCCAGGTGCGCTTCATTCGTGATAATAAACTTCAAAAGTGCGATGAGGGAAGCCCATAGCTCCTTCCACTGATAGATGAGCCTCACTTTACACCTCTTTTGGTAACACAGAACGCGATGCATGACTCCGACGCACAACAAGTACAATTCCAATGGTAACTTCTTCATCATATGGCTCATTACAAACTCGACGAGTAAATCTGAAAAATATTGCAAGTTACAATTTCACTATGTTATAATAAGCAGCATGGATTAAAGACAACTACAAAAGACGAAACTATAGAATATGTGCTGGCGACCTGCAATGCTTCAAAACTGGCTAATCAGCAATCAATCCATATTCAAAGAGTCGCCAAATTAATATCAAGCAAAAACTTTTTGGGGAATTTCTAAAACCTCTGAGTTGCCAATGGATTACATAAACCTAATTGTATGATCCTTCAAGTTCATCAAGAATGGATTTTTAAAGTTGGCCGAAGCAACTAAAGCAATGGGAACGAGACACTCAGGAGAAATCCAAATACAAGCATTCAAAACCTGGAACAGAAATAGTCGTTGGAGAACCGGAAGTTATGTGTCCATTTACAATACAGAATTTGAATTATTTCACCTATCTAGAATAGTTGTATCTATATCTAATATAGTAAGTTGTGGAAATAGGATATCCCTCAAAACCCGTAAGTGAATCGTGAGGGCAAACAGGTGTAATTTTGGTTTCAGCAAACATCTCCTGCAGGACGAAATGTCTCCTCTACCTGACCCTTATCAGACCTGTCCTACTCTAAAGGATTGGGCAAGTGAACTCTCACAAGCAAGGAAGAGACGGATATCCTCATCAACTGTGTTAGGCTGGGCATGGGACCAGCATGCCAGAAGAGAGGATTCCAATAAAACTGCTTGATGGACAGCTACCGGACAAGAAGAAGAGGCAAACCCTTACTCACGGCTTAGATGGGAAGATGCTGTCATCAACGATACCAAAGACTTGGGAAAGGAAATGGCAAGAACAGAATACAAAAGGAATAACAGAATCAAGAGGTTTAGCATAACAATATATGAGTTTGAATTTTGGTATATGGCATGTCATCAGCACTTAAGGTATAATTCTACTTAACATTATTATTTAAAACTTAAACCAATTTTAGTAAGGCTTTTACCTAATAAAGTATTTGCAAGGGTCTGCGAAGGTTTTTCAGATATTATATATCTATGGCGCATTGGCAACCTATGAAGGTGAATTTTAAAGACTAGATTGACATCGTGCATCACAGAATTAGCATAATGATCTTCGGCTACGCATGTGAGAACAACAAAACACAGTTTGACCGTGTTCTGGCTTGCCTCACATTTTGTGTCTTGCATCACAATCGAACTAAAACAAGCCATCAATGGCATTTTGAATTAAAATAAACTCTCTAAAACAGATCTATGAAATAGGAAATAAACAAAATATAACACAAAAACCTTAAAAATATTAGTTACCAGTATTGAAAAAATGTTCCTAACAGGTTAGTAGGCTCAGGAACTGGTTCCGTCTCGCTGGGTGCGGTAACTTCGGCTTGCGTCTGCGCTAAAGTACTAACGAAATTCCTATTTAAGTGCACTGCTTCATAGAGTGCAACCAAAACACCATTATTAGCCCTAATATATGAAACAGAATTAATTTTTAAATAATGCAGCTTAAATAGTTTCAAAATATATGATCATTTTAATTAGGCAAATTAACCTGATCTGTTGATTTCTTGTGCCCGTATCTTCAGAGAGGAACATGTTACCGATGATGTTAGACAGTGATGAAAACCAATTTCCGCTTTGAGGTTCTTTCTGGTCCTGGCTGAAAGGACGGCAAAATTCTGATAGCGACCATGATATAACCTAAATTCATAACAAAAATAAAAATAACAAACAAGATAATGATCAGTATAAATGAGCAAAATCTCAGATTGAGACATAAATTAATTACTAGGATACAATCAGAAGCTTCCAAAGACAAGGTCTTAAGTCTCTCAAGTAATAGTAAATAACT
This sequence comes from Rhaphigaster nebulosa, assembly GCA_948150685.1. NCBI lineage: Eukaryota > Metazoa > Arthropoda > Insecta > Hemiptera > Pentatomidae > Rhaphigaster > Rhaphigaster nebulosa. Next base: position 3,718,234 of record OX411309.1, read on the forward strand.
AACCAGTCAATGTTTCATCAATTCAGGCGTCATCAGGGTACAAGTGATCCTCGTACTTACATCAGGTTCTGTTCCATGGAAAGTGATGTAAGTTATGATGTAAATATATATATACATACATAAAGTCATATTTTATGAGCTTTAAAGTATCTATAAAGTCTTTTGTATAATGTGCACTTATTTTTTTAAATTTATTTATTCATATTTTATTTTATAAACTATATCTCCCTGTAGTTCTCGGTAAAACTAATTTTTTTTTCCAGTTTGTTTTCGATAACCTCCCTCATTTGATTTTATGATTTATTTTTTTACTTCCAGCGTAATTGCATGCGGTTTCGGCAAAAAACTATCACAACAAACAATTTTATGATTCATTTTCTTTTTTAAAATAGCCTAAGTATATCAAACTTTACAAGGACTGGAAGCAACTGAAGAAATCGCATTACAAAGTAAGAAAAGAAAAGGATTCTTTGAATTCTTTTTCTACGGAGGTTATGTTACCTCCCTTTGAGTGGAAGTCGACAGTACAAATAATTTTAAATAATATCTAATTAAAGCAGTAATAATTTTAGTTTATAAAATTATAAATATAAAGTTATTTAGCACAAATGGGACTAGAGAGCGTTAGTTTGGCAAGTGCTATTGATAAGAAGGCTGCATTATAAAGTTGTAGCGTTATTTTTTTGTTTATTTAAATATTTAACTACTCACAAACTGAAGATATCCAGATCTTTATTAATGGTATATTTTATACCCGAGAACCGGATTTCAATGCAGTGAAAAACCTATAAATATTTCTTAAAAATTGCTTAAATAAGCCACAAAACAGTCTAAATATGCAATTTTTATTTTATGTTACAATTAAAAAGACCTAACAGCAAAATAGATAATTAAAAAATAATTCTTTACGAAAAAACAATTTTAATATAAAAATAATTAATAGGTATAACTTAATTTAGTAGGGCCAAGATGGCAGCAACTTCTGAACTGACTAATCAGGAATCGAGACTTATTTGACCTGCTATTTTTTATTTCGATGTTTTGGTTATATTATGTGGCTTTTAAGGAGGGGAAATGTTCGTTACTTATAGTCCCTTAAACAGATATTATGAAAATATATTGTTAAAGAAAGAAAAAAAAAGTAAAGCCAAAGTTTGTGTGTGTATTCTATCTACTGATTGTTGGGAGACAGAGAAATCATCTAAGTTTGAAAGGATCAATTACTTTCTGACTAAACTGTCAAACAATTATCTACTTTATACCTATATCTATACGATGCAACACCCATATACAGTGCTAAATGATTATTCTATGACTGAATTTGAGACTGGGTTAGGTACATTTACCAATCTCCTGTCACCCACAAGTTTTCCTTCTTGCTAAGTTTGTTGTGGGATAAATTAGCCCATTGAGTCCTTGCCTGAATATCTGTTTACTCTTTTCTCATCATGTACACACCTATTAATTTGTAGACATAATAACTTAATGTGTGTATAACTATCCTTGAGGGAGATAGGGCTGGATGGAGTGTTAAAAGATGTTAGAATGCTTCTCTACACCCAAACTTGGACAGGTACAGCAAAAGACAGAGTCTACTGACAAAGGCTGCTGGAGGAGGCTTAGACTTAGTAATGGATTGTTGCACCATAAGCATTAGTAATATTATGTATATATATGATTTTTTTTCAAAATCATATACTACTTACACACACATACTACTTTTTATATATAAATCATTTTTATTTTATTTTTATTTTTTTTATTCAATTTAACAGTTTCAATTTAAAAATTCAGTTTATTCAAGTTAAGCTTTTTATTTTTTCTTCTTTCTCATACTTGCTTCAATTTCTATGAACAAAATGTGTGTTGATCGTTATAAATAGTCATCCCAAAAACTCATATCTCTGTTCATAGTTCTCATGATGGTTAAAAATATGGGACGAAATGTCGACAAAACAATGAATATATTTGCATAAATAATGGAACATATTTTTTATTCATCTTTGCTCATCTCTGAATTTAAAAGTTTTCATAAAAAAATTGGAATAGAAACTATTATTTAAACTAAAATTATAAATCTTATTTAAAAACATATAAATTACTTTCAGCTCAATTACCTGACCATATCCATTCAAAGCAAGCTCATCATCGAGAATCGATAACTTGACAATGTAAGGATTGGCCGATTCGTGTTTTCGATAATTTATCAGAAGCGTAAGAAGAAGAACGACATCATGTCCATGGTGTATTCTGCTAAGCGTATCACATAGCAACTAAAATAAACAAAATATTATATAAATTTTACACGCACATATGCATTTCAAAATGTAAAAGTATAAAGAATATTGAATTTGTTTGTCTCCCGAAGAACTCTTGTTTTCTATCCATTACCATACTTCATTGAGAAGTAGAAATATGGCCATAAATCTAATATTGTCAAAATAAAAATTTGTATAAAGAGACAAATAAATTCAAAAATAAACATTAGAAGCAGAGTATATTACATTAACTTCATTAGCTTTTTATAAAAATTGAATTAACAATAATATCAAGTAAATAATGGATTCAATGACCAATTTCAAAGGACAAGGGGTAGGTGGACTTTGGATGTAAAGAAATACTTAATAATAATAAATAAATATTTTATTTGTGATCTTTTTTTTTATCACCTCCCGGACAATCTTATTCCTTCATAATGATTCTATAATAATTATAGTTGGTAGTAATAAAATAATTGTTGTTATAGCTATAATATTTTAATAGTAGAAAAGTCTTGAAAATGGTAATAGACTAAAACATCAAATCTTAATGACTGAATTTTAATTATTGAGACTTTTTCTCAGAATCAGAAATACTCAAGTTTAAATTACTATCTACTTTACTATCTAAGAGATCTGTTTATCAATGATGCTGGTTAATTGCTGATAAACTAAGCAGAAATAGAAAATTTACTACCAACACTTACCTGTATTAATGTTTCGAAAACACTGTTGAGCATTACGAATTCAAGTAATGTATTTTGACTAACATTATCGTTCCCAGTGACCATGAGAAGTAACAACTTTAAACACAGGGATTTCAGATTAGGCGCTGATTCTCCTAAAAACAAAAATAAATAAAAGAGACAAAAATTAAAAATACATCAAAAATATAAAAAATATTTTAAATAAACAAATTATTCAATTAAAACAATGATAAATTCATTTATTCTTTTCTATTCTGTTTACCATAATAGTAATAACTATCAATAACAGATCATAAAATTTACTAATGGATTCCTCTGACATTAACCATAATTATAAATATAGAGGTGCCTATAGTAAAGCAATTCAGAAAAAATAAATAAATCATGAGTATCATATAATAGTTGTATGCAAGTTAATTTTAAATACAAAGAATTAAAAAAAATTCCTCTGATTCTCGTCTGACTAGACATCTCTAGAAAGCTAATTAATTTAAATTTAAGAACTTTTGTTTTATACTTTATTTTATTATTATTATTTTTTTTTTTAAGCATTAGATAACACAGAGAATTGTAAAAGCTTCAGTTTATAAAAAATCTTCACATACATACTAAAAAACTGCCATATCATAAAATAAATATAATTTACGCTAGGAACAAAATAAATATGAATCTGCATGTTTCAAGGAATTTATAAAAATAAAACAGTAATTTTATTGTATAAGTGTAAATATGTACAAATTTATTAATTTTCAATCAAACTATTAAATTGAAAATGAATAAATATGTAAACAGTGACAGTTGAATTGTTAAGCAATTCATGAATAAACCATTTTCTATGATTTGGCTGTTTGAATGACACCCACAGGAAGTTGTAAACCTACAGTATATCTTATCAACAAACAAAACATAAAAACTATCCAACAGATGATAACATATTTAAACAATTTATTTTATAACAAACTTTCTTTAAAAAGTGGATAGAAAGGTAAACTTAAATAATACTTAATCCTAAAAGTATATACATAGTAATATGAATTTAAAAAAAAATATTTTTATTTTTTTCTGATTATTTTGATTCTTTTAAAACTCATTTGTCATAAAAATAAAACCTTTCTTATATATTTTTTTTTCCAATTATTTTAATAATCTAAGACAAATATTCCAATTGATAATCAAGGAAAATGTTTAATGACTTAATACAGTAAAGAGTAATAATATTTAATATGTAAAATCTAATTTATTAGGTATTTCAAAAAGATAAATCTGAATTCCAAAAATAGAATGTCTGGAATGCTTAACGAGAGTCAATAAGATGCTCTGACAACATTACTTCAGTCCAAAGAAATTTCAATTAACTTCAATAAAATCTCTGATTCAGACCTTATGATAGTAAAACATGCAAAATAAAGATAACAACACTTTTTTAAATTAGCATAAAATCTTTATTACCATAATTAATTTAGATATTTTCAAAATCTTACCACTTAATAAGTTATTGCAATGATTTAACAATAATTTCATCCGCTGCTCAGCAGTGTCAAAACCAAGGAGGATATCTATAACATCGAAACCACACTGCCCAGAGGTCTTGTAAACGGCACTAGTAATTGCACACAATGTCTGAAAGTTAAATAATCATAAGATATTATTAATTTGTATTATCCCAAACATGTTTATGAATTATAAACAATAATAAATATATACTTGGAGTGCATAAACGATTCGCAACTGATGATCATTTCCTAGCGTTTCAATACACTGAACAAACAAACAGTTGATATTCTCCTTAGCAGCCAGCAATTGCTCTTCATTAAGCCTCAAAATTTCATTCTCTAAATGTGATACCTAAAAAAACAAACAAGATTATAAGGAATAGAAAGAAATCTTTAAATTAATTAGTATCATTTCAAAAGCAAACCTTTGGCTTTAATAAAAACAGTTCATCCCAAAAATTAGGGTTCAGTCTTGACAAATCATCACCCTAAAACAATGTGTCGGAGCAAATTAATAAAGCATCGATATTAAAGAGTGTTTAGCATAAATAGGAATTTTACAAACTTTGAAGAATGATTCATAAATCTGTACAATCTTTTCTTTCAGCTGCCTCTTAGAACCGGAGCCACTTCTTTTTCTTGAATTCATAATGACAAGAAGAGATTACTAATTAGCATTCATATACATATTTTAAAAACAGTATTTATGTTGGAAGACTCATATAAAACGGAGATAATTCATGAGCTCGGTTAGAAATGAACAGATTCCTGACAACCATGAGCTACAACATATCGGCTAAAAACAAACTGTTAACCTATCTTCCAATTGACAACAAATTTAAAATATTATCGACGCATCGATTCGTCGTTAGTCGCATTAACATACAAATTACTGTAATATAGATTTCATATAATACCTCGTTGTTATAATATTTTCGTATCGAACTCATATTATTTTTTTTTTATTATGTTATCAATAGAACATAAATATTACGCACGAACGGGTTTTGTAAAGTAATAATCATATTTTTAACTTAATCGATTTATATCAGCCGGCTTTAAACCTTTCGATTTTCTTGTGGTGGGAGGTTATTGTAAGTGTTGGGTTGGAGGTTGCCCAAAAATTTACAATTCAAAATGCTTTCGATGAAAACTTACAATATTTAATATGAGAAACTGTTTTTTTATTCAAATATAAATTAGAATTTCACAACGATCATGGTTCTATCCATTTTTGAAATGTATAATAACATTAGGTAATGAATAAAATTATTTTAAAGTGAATCTCTCCATTCCCTGTTTTTATGATTTATATAATGTTAATAATATTTTAGATCTCGAATCTTTTGGCATTGGGAAAATATTAAGCTGTGCTTCAAATCTCTTTTTTTTAATACTCATTTAGACCAAAATTATTTCTCTGACGTACTTATGGAACCAATCTTTAGTGTTGTCGAAAATTTTACAAAATTTCTCGGACCGGTAAGTGAATCCAAATTTAATCTTACAGCTAAAACTGTTATCAGCTTTTACACATTGTTTTCTCTAATAATGTAATTTCATATTAGTGTGTACCACCACCATTTCCCTGATGATTTTGATGCTAAGAAATATCCTTAGCAATTTCTATTATGATAATTATATGATATGATTTTTGAGGAAAGTGGTGCTTTATTGGAATTTTCCTCTCTGGGAATTTGCGAGGATATTTCTGTATCTTCGGTGGATAAGACTGCCAAACTTATAAGACGTTTGACTTTAATCTATCACCGGGTTCTAAATGTTGACTTTTTTTATTATTTTTTAATAATAATGCCAAATATAAAATTTGTGGGTAAATATTGTAATGTGCAATTACAAGCTTATTCCTTAAATGGCTGATTTTCAGAAGATTATCAAACTTTTTAACTATACTTCTGAAAAAGTGGAATTTTTTATTTAACTACATATAGACTAGAACTATAGTTTTATAATAAATCTTCGTCAACTATTATTCCAGAAATAGCCTTGCGGTATGAAGCAAATGTAAAATCTCTGACAGCAATATTTACTTATTTATAGGATTATTATATATTAATCCATTATGAATTGTTTAATAATTTTAATATATTTAATATTAAAAAATCAGTGATATTTACATTGATTAGGTATGTTTTATCTTTAATTTTATTTTGAATTCATATTTTTTCCCTCAAATTAATTAATAGGAAATTATTTCTATGCAATCTTAAAATTAGTGCACTGAATATTTTGGAATTTATATTTAGTTTGTTACAAGTCTGTGCTCTATATCGCAGCAATGCGACACTAGAGGGACTGGAAAGACGAGCAATAAGATCTGATATTGTCTGCACCCTCCATGTAGTGTGGCAACCCCTCGGCAACTCAAATGGGTTTCCTTTGTAAATGTTATTTGAATTCTTTTGGCATAATCATCTTGTTTTTTCAGTCGCTATAGTGCTTCTTTGTCTTTATTGTACAGAAGCAGAGTCTCAAGTTATGCCGAACGCACTATTGTTCATATCACACATTAAAGATAATCTTTGCATGAATTTTTATTTTTTGATTTAATAAATAATAATGATGAATATAATATGTTTTTTTGTTATATTTCCCTCAAGCTAAACAAGGTATCTTTTTATAGTTTTTTGTAGTGTGTGTAATTCTGATAATGACGGCAGTAATTGCAATATCATATTTTATTGGTCTTCCTTATTGGTGGAATAAAAATCCTAACGCTGCTGTTATTCTGGTCATCGTTGGAAACTGGCTCAAATGGAACACATTATTCCATTATTACAAGGGTGTTGTAACGTCACCTGGATACCCTCCTAAGGTAGGTTTAAGAAGTGGTTTTTGATGTATTCGGCATTATTAAACCATTTTTATCTAAACCATTCAACTATTCTTCTTGCTTGAGGAGAGTTATTTTGGTAGAAATTTACAATACAGCCGCCTAATCAGTATCGGTCGCCATTTGTTCTAACTAACTGCTATCTATTCAATTGTAAAATTCGGAATTATTAAAATTATTACTTCTTTAATTAGATATTTTTTAAAATTATTAGTGCTGTCGACTTCCGCTCGCTATGCTCACTCAAGAGATAAACTTAAACGCCCAATGAATCCTTTTTAATTTGAATTTGGGACACATAATTTAAATTATTACTTCTTGAAGTACAACTTCCCCAGATCACTGGATGTCAACAGTACTAATAATTTTAATTAAAGGAGTAATTATTTTAATAATTCCAATAAATATAATTTTTACAATTGAATAGAAAGCAGTTAGTTAGCACAAATGGGACTAGAGAGCGGTAGTGTGGCAACTGCTATTGATAAGAAGGTTGCATTGTAAAGTTGTAGCATTATTTTTTTTACTTAAATATTTAACTACGTACAAACTGAAGATATCCAGATCTTTACTAGTGGTATAGTTTATACCCGAAAACCGGATTTCAATGCAGTGAAAAACCTATAAATATTTCTTAAAAATTGCTAAAATAAGCCATGAAACAGCCTAAATATGCAATTTTTATTTTATGTTGCAATTAAAAAGACCTAACAACTAAATAGATAATTAAAAAATAATTCTTTATGAAAAAACAATTTTAATATAATAAATAATTAATAGGTATAACTTTAGTTCAGTATCTCCAAGATGGCGGCAACTCCTGAACTGACTAATCAGTAATCGAGATGTATTTGACCTCCTATTTTTTATTTTGATGTTTTGATTTGATCGATGTGGCTTTTAAGGAGGAGAAATGTTCGTTACCTGTAATCTGTTAATTAGATTTATGAAAATCTATTGTTAAAGTAAGAAAAAAAAAAAAAGGTAAATCAAAAGTTTGTGTGTGTGTTACAAATTAATATAGAAGAGCAAAGCTCAACAAGAGACACAAAATCATTCTTAGAATAAAAACAGAAGATTCCAGACATAAAGCTTTAATTATGGATTGACAAATTATTTACCACTTCTATAATTTTGTTTTTATTGAAAACTAGTTTCAAATGTTGTACATTCATCTTCAGTTCTAAAAACACATAAGAATTCAAAAATAAACAATTTAAAATACACTTTGGTATTATTTTATATTAAATTAAATGTAATATAAAGTAGTATTATAAAACATTTATGAATTTAATTAAGACAAGAGATTAAATACATGTTGGCACTGACAAAGGTTTAAGTAGATTACCTCAAACAGAAAAGGTTACATTGGATTGTTCTCGCACTGAACTAGTAATGGAAGAAAGGTGAGGTGTTTGTAGGTAAATGGTCGGGGTTTTCCCAATAATTCCGGTGAATAATTGTTTTTTTCTGTTATGGATGGGAATAAATTTAAGATTGTACTATTGGAGATATTTATTTGGTCATTTAAGCAAAAATCTGGATTGGATTTGAAGGATTTTATTATTTAAAGTGCTTCATATATATTTAATTTGAGATTGTTTTCAATGTGATGTATTAATTTAGCTCCTGAGTCTTTGATGAATTCAATCGAACTAGTTTCCAATAAAAATAAAATTATAGAAGTGTCAAATAATTTATCAATACCTAATTATATCGATCCTTCTATAATATCATAAGTACTTTAAGGATCTACTGATAAAGCTTTAAGTCTCTAAAATAGCGGTAAACAACTAAACAGTCAACGTTTCGCCAATTAAGGCATCATCAGGATAAATAATATCACATATATGCAGACGAAATTCAGCACATCTCACATCAACTAGAGACAGTACATCGTTAACAAGACATCTACACACATACTGCCAATATATTTTTATAGTATATACTGGTAGTTTAGAGACTTAAGACTTCCTAAGTGCAATTTTTCGTTTATATCCTATAGTAAAAAAATAGACAAAAGTATAAAATATAGAATTACTAAAAAAAAATTGTTTGAAATTAAAATCCGAACATACTTGAGCAAGCTTAGTGAACATAAGTCAGCTGATCTATTTAAAAAAAATAAACGTGTACCACTACAATCCATGTAAGGTCTTGGGTTCAGTGTTCATGGTAAAGAAGTTCTGTATCTTGACCAACAGTTATACAAGAAGGCGATGTGGTCAGCATATACGTTCAACCATCAGGTTATTCCCAAACCCAAGGAAGACCCAGGTGCACTCTTTATAGATACTATTTTTTTGAAAAAAAAAAATTTAATCTTCGTTTTTTGATCATTTAAATATGAATCATGAATTAAATTGTGGCAGCTTTTCATAAAAAACTAAAATAAATTGTTATTGCTGTAAATATTGAAACTAAAAATCTGACATTTTTTCTAAAAGAAATTTACATTAAAGGCAGCTTTCCAAACATGAAAAAAAAGGAAAACAATTTTTTTCGTATTATGGCACTCTTCTACCTAATGAATGATATTGTAACGAATGTGTAAAGTTACATTTTTCTTATTCCTTACTTTTGTTTCTTTAACAGAAGAATATTTGAGACAAAATATAGTCTTATAAACACAAAGCCAAGGGTCAGAGAATTAAAAAAGGTCCAGAGATAAAATGATTATTTGTAATAGGGAAGTTAAAAGTTAAACTTTACATAAGTTCTTTCTTGGTCTCCTGAAAATTGCTCTATTCACATTCCTTACTTAAACGTTGTGGTCACGATGTCTTGGAGTGATTTACTCTTTTTATTTGGTTAGTCTTTTTTAGATTGTTGATATGAGATGTGCTATTTTTGGTCTGCATTTATTTGATAGTATCTTTTTATGTCTTGACAATGCCTGAATTGGGAAAGCATTGACTGGTTAGTTATTTACTGGTATTTAAGAGATCTAAGGTTTTGTTTTAGAATCTTTCCAATAAAATCCAAACCTCAATTTAAAACTATATTGTTTAATATATGTGATATTTTATTTTAATATTTTTTTAATAATTAATGATTTTTTTGTTATAATTTTAGGGTACTGTTATTCAGGAAGCAGTAAGTATTTGTAAAAAGTGCATATCACCGAAACCACCAAGAACTCATCACTGTTCTGTTTGTAATAGATGTGTTCTAAAAATGGATCATCATTGTCGTATCCTTTTTTTATATATATGTATATATATTTTTTTTTTAATGCTTTTCACAGAAATTGTTAGGTAACAAAATAATTTTATATTGTTATTTAACTTGTTCTCTTGTACAACATTTTTCTAACTTTATGAAATTTCCTTAGCTTCACTTTAGCTTGGCTTAACAATTGTGTTGGCCATTATAATCATAGGTACTTTTTTATGTATATGGTTTTCATTTCTTTAAGCACTTTGTTCATAATGGTATTTGGATACGAAATAGCATATACGGAAGTTTGGCTCAAGGAGATTATCAGTGAGGAAGTTTATGGTCATCCTGTTAGATTTGATAACTCAAACATCATACCAGTTGTGAGTATAAATGATAATTTTTAATTATTAATACAGTTATATGTACAATTATATATCGACCATGGAGATTCCTTGAAAAAAATTCGATATATGGAAATTTCTATAAAAAGAAAGATTGCAATTTTTCACTTTTCAGTCTATAACAATTACAGCAATTGTTTAGGGTTAAAGAAGTACCAATGGCAATTTTTTGGAGTTAATGATCTAACAAAGGAAATTTTTTAGCGTTAAAGAAAAACAAAACTGAACGATCAGTAACACTGATTTGAAAAATTCTACAAATTACATCTGTGATTGCAGATTTTGTTACAAATGTGCATTTATAATTTAATAAGAACATGTATTTGATGTCAGTCGCATTTTATATTTTTTAAATTTGAATTTTTCGTTTGATATATAGAAATTTTATTTGATATATAGAATATTTTTTTTCTAATAAAAATTTAAGGTTCCTAAAAAAAGTTCAATGTATAGAGATTTTCGATATGCAGAAGTTCGACTTTATATACATAAAACATTGCATTTCAATGAATAAGAAATAATTCTGGGTCATTCTCTTAAAATAACAGCTTTCCTCTGTAGGCACATTTATCTGGCTAAATATTTACGAAAAAGTACCTATCAATTATATATATTAATAATAATTCTTATTAACATAAATAGATATTGTTTATATTTACGGTATATTATATACGGTAGTTTGATGAAGGAATGTGTTGAGGAGGATTTATGAACAGAATTTGGTTAAAAATTGAAAAAAAAGTAAGATGAATAATAGAGGATTTGCTATAAGAAGCAGTTCTACGAGAAAGTACAGTAGAACTTCACTAATCCAACCTCGATAGGGCCAGGGGTTTTTTGGGAAAACGTAAAAGGTCAGATTAACCTGAGACAAAAAAATATGTGTTTTACATATTAAAAATTTTTTTTTCCTCACTGCATGTATATTTTCCATGTCAAATAAATAGTGCATATAATTTATTAGATAATTAAATACATAAAATGAATAATACATAATAAGAAGTTATATTAAAATGTTTACTTATATGCATATCTAAAATTCTTGAAAAAATTGAAAAATGTATGTAAGATAGTCTTTAAGGCTCTGGCACACAGAGTATGATCTCTGATCTCAGCCCTTAGTGAGCTGGCGATCTAATGTATTACTATTGCGCTATATATGTCACACAGAAGGTGATCCATACCAGCGTGCCAGCCTTGATCGATAGGCAGCATGTAAAGCACATCAGGTTTAACCTAATACTACAGTACTTGTAGCAGCAGTTATAGCTTATCTATCAACCTAACCATACCTACTCATTAGCTGTATGTTTTGATTATTTCTGAACTTTAAATTGATTTTATCCAACGTTTTGATGTTATTTAATTCTTGGAGGATGAATAAAAACTAGATAATTTATTAAATAATCAATAATTGACTGTAAAACTTTATGAAGGAATGAGATGGTCCTGGAGGCAGTCAAAAAAATGGATCAAAAATAGTAAAAACTATTTATCAGGAACTGACGTTTCGATCCGCTTTGCAGGTCTTCATCAAGGCTAAATATACAAGAGTCAGTTGGCATCCGCATGATGGTATAGAAGGATCAATCTAATTAGGGATTGATAAATTATTTGCCACTTCTATAAATTTGTTTTATTGAAAACTAGTTTCGAATGTTATACATTCATCCTCAGTTCTAAAAACACAAAAAATTCAAAAATAAGCAATTCAAAATATAATATATACTATATTTTGAATTGCTTATTTTTGAATTTTTTGTGTTTTTTTAGAACTGAGGATGAATGTATAACATTCGAAATTAGTTGTCAATAAAACAAATTTATAGAAGTGGCAAATAATTTATCAATCTCTAAATGTACTATACATGATCCAAAAATAAAACAATGATTTATACAGTGAATGAATTAAAATTAATAATTAAACGGACTTAGTGAGAAAAATGAAAACAGTGATGAATTTGTAAAATGTTATAAGATGAAACTGACAGAGTAATCACAACAACTAAAAATAAATTAGTTAATATTAATATATTAAGCTGATTATTAATAAAACTGGCTATATAATAATAATAATAGATAAACTAAAAGAGAAATAACAATAACTAAAAAATTAATAACTCTATTAATTAAGTAAAAACGGGAATAAAAATAATTAAACAGAATTTAGTATCTTGAAGCTCAAAGAGAGGTGGAGGAGTGACATAACTAAATAGCAAAGTAATTAAGGAGGCGGTGCAGGAGTAGTAATTAAGAATGGCATTAATAGTTATATAGAGAAGGCAGTGGAGAGGGGTTATCATTATATATGTGGGTTGATCATAAAAATTTATAAAAGAAGAAATGAAAATAGAAGAAAAGGAAACGAACATTTGTAAATGATAAAATGGTCACAGAAGAAAATGAAAAAAAATATATATATATATATATATATATATATATATATATATTATGGCAAAAATCTGAGCTAAAGTGTCATCTGTAGGGGCTGTCATCATCATAATCTAAAACCTCTTTTACCGCTTTCGCAGTGCGAGGTTGTCCTTTGCAGAGCCTGGACCAGGTTGTCCTCTCCTGTACCAGTTGTCTCCTCCTACTCCTGTCTAATTCCCGTCTTTGGAACGCTTCCGCACTCCCTCCTCCCAGGATATTCGGGGTCTTCTCCTAGGTCTCCTACCTTCCGCTTAAGTCTCATAAGTCTTTCTGGCAACTTTATCTTGGCTCATCCTGAGAAGGTGACAGAACCATCTTAACTTTTGTTCTTCCAGAATTGTTTCCACAGGCTTTATTTTGAGACTCGCTCATATGGTAGTGTTGCGAATCCTGTCTCGTCAAGTCTTTCCTTCGACTTTCCGCAGGTAGCGCATTTCCATTTCTTGTATTTGTCTCCTATGTTTGGAAGTGAGGGTCCAGGATTCAGAGGAGTATGATAGTATGGGAAGGAACATCGATTTATATACTACGATTTTTGTCTTCTTAGAAACTTCTCTGTGGTTGAGGAATCCTCGTCGGACAGCCCCGAACATTCGCCCCGCTGCTCCCATTCGTTGCTTCAACTCTTCTTCTACGTATCCAGACTTATTGAGATGAGCAATATTTGAAATTTGTTACCTGCTGCAGTCTCTCATTATCTACCCTTAATACCCTCATAACTCTGTGTGGCTTTCTTCCAATGCACATGCATTTTGTTTTTTCTGGATTAATTACCTTGTTATGAGTGCTTAGTTCCTCTTTAAGGGTATTCATGTTTTTCTGTAGGTCTTGATCATTTGGAGCCAAAAGAACGAGGTCATCGGCAAATGCGTGTACAGAATACTGAGTGGGCTGCATATTCCAGTGCCCTAGTAGAAAATTCTGGATTCTCTCCTTGGCTCTCTTCAGTGCTAGATCCAGGACTAATATAAAAGGTGGCTCAGACTGCATCCTTGCCTTATCCCCAGGTTGGTCTCAAATTCTCAGGAGGTATGGTTGTTTGCTCTTACTACATTCCTCGTTTTGTGGTAGAGACTGCTCACCGCTAGAATAAGACCATTATTTACCCTTTTTTTTGTCAGAACCCTAACTATATCCTCTTTCCTTACTCTGTTAAAGGTCTTGCGAAGATCGATAAAGCACACTGAGAGTTCTTTTCCCTTTTCAACTCACTTCTCAGTGATTTGTCGCATAGTGAAAATCAGATCTTGTGTGCCTCTCTGACTCCAACATCCATACTGTTCCTCTCCAATCTGAGAGTCGGTGACTCTCCTGATTCTTGCCTCTAGGATTTTCGATTATATCTTGCTGGGCAAACTAAGGAGTAATATTCCTCGGTGATTACTGCAATCTCTATTATCCACCCTTCTCACGGATTGGTATGATAACTGCGACTTCCCAATACTTCGGAATCCTGTTCTGTTTCCAAAAAAGGTTTAGAAGATGAAGAAAATGTATATATGCTACCCACATATCTTATCATTTCCAGAGTGATTTCATCTAGCCCTGCTAACTTACCGATTTTCATTTTGGAAGTTTCCTGTAGCTCCTCTTCGCTGACGTAATCATTCTATTCCCAGGAAGGAACCTTCTCATTTTGGGCCTCATTATCTGTAGGGGATGTAATGAACAAAAACTATGTATATACAAAGGAATGGATAAGTAATACTATTAGAAAATTTTCTTCAATGCCCTTACATAATTTAATAATTTTACATATAATTTAGTTTCTATGGTTACCCGGATATTGCTATTGTTTAGTCAGCTGTTCTACATCCGCCATTTCTCCAACTGTTTACTGTCAGCGTGTAGAGAGGGACATTGTTGCACTGCCACACTATACACCATGACAGAAAATTATCACTGTGGAAATGTCATTTCACATTCTTTGATTAACACAAATATCAAATAAAAATGTTTGTATTTTTAAATATATTTTCTAAAATGCAGTTTTATTATACTTTCAGCCTGAGTGGGATAACACAACTTGTACTGAACTTCCTGTCGAACCTCCTCCAGCCATGTTATGGAGAAAGAGAGCTATATTTTTTATGGCCTTTATCTGCAGTGGTATGTTCTAGAAAGTACTTCTTTTAATATTTACTCTTGATATTGTATTATATTTTTACTTCTTAAGGCTTTTAATAAGACTATTTAAAAAAATAAATAGTAATTATGTATGATTAGTTATTTGGGAATTTGTGAAATGAGATCTTCTTATTTTTGTTCTTTGTTCAAAATGTTCAACAGTTGTTATCATTTCTATTTTTCGGGGTTAATACCCCATCTTCAAATCAGCTCACTTAAACTATATTTCAATTTGGGTTTTATAACACTTGATATAATCAACTCTCCTTGCTAGATCGTTATATCCATAAATATAATTTCGTCTTTATTCTTTATCACAATTATAGTTAAAATATTATTTGCTAGGATTGTTATGATATTTCATTGTCACATTGAAAGAGTTCAAATTTTTACTGAACAAAAATATAGAGTGATGAGTACCTATAATGTTTTAAAGGAAAATATTGGATTTATTCTTTGAATGTATATAAAATTAACATCGCTACATTATTATTTTAAGTTCGAAAAAACAATTATGGAGATTGATCTAGTTTGCCATTGTTGTACTTGGCATTGCTTGTTGTATTCGCAGTTGTAGGGTAGTGTAATAGAACTGTAGCGTATATGATAATTTGAATGAGTATCCTGACTTGACTAAAAGCCAGCTTTGGATATTATTTTAAAAGTTAGAATAGTTTTAATATTCGGCTGTTAATTTTTATACATTTAGAATAATTAGACCAGTTTAGATCATTTTATGTCTGCTTTTATTTATAGGTGCATTTATCGCTTTAACTTGGTTAGCTATATGGCATGCGAAGCACATTCTTAGGGGTGAAACGAGTATTGAAGCTCATATCAACAAGGCCGAATCAAAACGCTTAGCTGCTCTAAACCAGGTAGTTAATTAAAAGTGACCAATTATGATAAATGGACTGATATTAGTTTTATTAATGTAATACAATATTTTTCACATTAAACTATTTTACTTAAAAAATAAATATAAAACACTAAATCGGATGCCAACTCTCAAATACTCCATTTTTTATCACTCACCTATCTTTCTTTATGTTGAAAACTCCTTTGGTTTGTTGTTGGTGGCATTCAGATTTCATATCCTCATAGTTTTCTGTGTGCAGTAATTTTCAAAAATGTGCCATTTTAGAAGAGATCATATTTAAATCATGAAATTCCAATCCAGGCAGGTTCAGACAAAATATTGCTGTTTACATTTCTGCAAATTTTTGAGAAAACCTCTCCTGGTTTCTCCTCTTTGCCTGCAGCTAAGGTGACTGATAATTGAATCTTAGTTTAATTCTGAGATATTTCAGCTAATGCTGTATGAGTGATTCTAATCCTATGAGGAGACCAAAGGTCTCTCAAAACTATATAATTAATAGTAATATTAAAGACTTAAACAAACTGATGTGACTTAAAATAACTGATCACTGGTTACATATACTCGTAGATGGAGATGTTCACTGCCACTATCATAGTGATAGCTAAAAACTCAGGAATTCAAAAGTTGCCTAATACTAATGAATGGGAATTAGAAGTTCTATTAAGAGATTGATAAATTATTTGCCACTTCTATAATTTTGTTTTTATTGAAAACTAGTTTAGAATGTTATACATTCATCTTCAGTTCTAAAAATTCAAAAATAAGCAATTCAAAATACATTTTGGTATTATTATACTTATTAAATTAAATGTTATATAAATTAGTATTATAAAATATTTATGAATTATGAATAATGTTTTATAATACTAATTTATATTATATTCAATTTAATATGAATAATAATATCAAACTGTATTTTGAATTGATTATTTTTGAATTTTTGAGCGTTTTTAGAACTGAAGATGAATGCATAACATTCGAAACTAGTTTTCAATAAAAACCGAAATTATTGAAGTGGCAAATAATTTATCAATCCCTAATTATATTGATCCTTCTATACCATCAGGCCGACGTCAAGTGATCAAGAAGTTCTATTGATTGGCCAGTAGACGGTAGTGTTTGCTATCTTAGTTTTGAACAACAATAAAATTTTCAATTTTGCTAAAAGTATTTTTTTGGCACAAAAGAATTAATTACTAAAATTGAAAATATGAAATGAAAGTAAAACTCCAAATAAGAGTTCAAAAATTCTAAGGTTC
The DNA here is from genome assembly GCA_948150685.1 of Rhaphigaster nebulosa. Taxonomy (NCBI): domain Eukaryota; kingdom Metazoa; phylum Arthropoda; class Insecta; order Hemiptera; family Pentatomidae; genus Rhaphigaster; species Rhaphigaster nebulosa. Next base: position 3,735,808 of record OX411309.1, read on the forward strand.
CAATTAAAAGCCTTAAGTTAAATTTTATTTAAAATTTAGGCAACATTTTACCAACTTCAGACTTCTACAGCACTAAAGTTTGCTGTTGACTCAAATTCTTGGATAAAAGCACTACGTAATTAATTAAAAAAGTTGAAATTAAAATATTTGAAGAAAAATTATATTTTTCTCTGGATGTAAAGGTTTTCATGTTTAAATTTAAAATTTACGTAACATTTTATTTGACTTTTTAACCAGCTTGTTCATTTTCATGTGTTTAAAAACTTGGCATATTTTGAAAAAAAAAAAAAAATGGTATTTTTACAATCCATTATAATATTTCACTTAATCATGAAATTTAATGATACAATTCAAACTTAGATCAATTCTAAGTAAAGACTTGACATGTCATAAACTACTAATTTTTGCTGTGGTTTTTAAGGACATTAATTTATTTAAAGGTACATGGTATGAAATTTTATGAGAAACTTATACAAAAAATGCCCACAATACATTTGCCAGAAAACACCCGAAGAAGGTTAAAAAGGAGAAGGTGGGGCGATTTCCTGGTGTAAATTGTTTTTAAAGTTCAAGTTAGGAGTAGGCATCAATGGGCATTGACCTCTCTGTTGCCTAACATACAAATTTTATCAACTTATATCACATCCACTTATTGTCACCGGCTGGGTGAGAGTGGATAAAAAAAATAAAAGATAAAAAATAGATAAATACATTTATTTATATTTATATTGAATAATCAATAGTTGACCGTAAAACTTTATGAAGGAATGAGATGGTCCGGGAGGCGCTCAAAAAAATGGATTACAAATAGTAAAAACTATTTTTTAGGAACCGACGTTTCCACCCACTTTGCATGTCTTCATCAGGGCTGAATAAACAAGATCCAAAAACAATGATATATACGGTGAATGAATTTAAATTAATAATTAAAAAGACAGTGTGAAAAATGAAAACTGTCATGAATTTGTATAATGTTATAAGATTAAACTGATAGAGTAATAATGAAAACTAAAAATGAATTAGTTAATATTAATGTATTAAGCTGATTATTAATAAAACTGTCTATATAATAATAATAATAATAATAGATAAACTAAAAGAGAAATAACAATAACTAAAAAATTAATAACTCTTAAATTAATAACTATTAATTAAACTAACTAATTAATAACTATTATATAAGTAACAATGGGAATAAAAATAAATAAACAGACAAAATTTAGTACCTTGAAGCTCAAAGAGAGGTGGAGGTAAGGACATTTCGCTTACATAATTATTTTAGAGTTTGTTTGAAGGGCAACGGAATTATTTTATAAGAGTGCTCTTCATTCGCTGTTTACTAATTTTGGTGTACCTATTATTATTATTATTATTATTATATAGCCAGTTTTATTAATAATCAGCTTAATATATTAATATTAATTATTTATTTTTAGCTGTTGTTATTACTCTATCAGTTTAATATTATAACATTATACAAATTCATGACAGTTTTCATTTTTCTCACTGTCTTTTTAATTATTAATTTTAATTCATTCGCTTTATATATCATTGTTTTATTTTTATTTTTGTATCTTGTTTATTCAGCCCTGATGAAGACCTTCAAAGTGGGTCGAAACGTCAGTTCCTAATAAATAGATTTAACTATTTTTGATCCATTGTTTTTTTTATAGTATTATATTTGCTTTCTTTATTTAACTTTCCTTCTTCAAATAATAAAAATTTAATTGGTTGAAATATATGAAGACTGAAAATATTTCACCATTGGTTTTTTTTATTTTGATGCTATGTTTCGGCCTTCAAGCCATCCTCAGGCATTTATTTAATTTATTTCAAACATAACAAACTGTATTAATATAAAAAAAAAAAAAAAATACTTCAAACAAATAAATTAAAATACATAACCATGTAATTACATTAAAATCCAGTCTGGAACAAGTCCAATTATACCTGATATTCACTAAAAAAATTATAAATAAAATAAAAATAAATATCAAGGTTAGGATCAAACATTTTAGTTATTTAATATGTAAAAATTTACTTTAAGACACAAAAATTTAAAAAATTTGGGGACCACCTCTGTGAAATATTTTCAGCTTTCATTTATTTATATAAATCCCATTTCACCTTAAATCAACAAACATGTATTGATTGGTTTGTTTATATGTTGAATATATTGTACAGAACAACACCCTTTAAAAAAAAAATTGTATGTGCTTATTTTTCATGGATAAAAAAAATCATTTTTTTTTTTTTTATATTTCAGACATACATAAATCCTTATAATTATGGGTCTGATGAGAACTTTAAAATATTTTTTGGTATTGAGGATGGAAGGTCAGTTTTATCAATTTATGTCACTTAAAATATATTTATTTTAAACCGTTATAAGTTCTTATAATTTTTTGTGTTTTTTAGCCATCGTTCATGGTTACACATTTTCTTTCCTTCTTCACATCGTCCTTTCGGTGACGGTCTTACATGGCAAAATGTGAATCATATACAGAAAACAGTTGAAGAAAAGAAGAATCCTTAAGGACCTTTCGCTAACGTAATTATTTTAGTACAAAAATACGTTTATTAGAGTTTGTAAGAAGAGCAACGGAAATACTTTACAACACTGCTCTTCATGAAAACATCGAAAACTTTGTATTTCATGTATATATTGTATATTTATTCTATTTCAATTACTGCGTCTCAAAGACTGCTCCAAGCTTTTAATTATTATACTCACGATTTTATAAGTGAATTAGCTTTTAGAATTAAATTGACTAGATGTTATTATTTATTTTGCAAGGATTTTAAGGATTTTGATGCAAAACCAAATCACAAATGTTTATTATCTTGCATATTTATTAACGGTTCAATTGAAATTTTAAAAAATCCAGAAAAAAAAATAGTATAGGTTTCAAATCTTGCTGAAGATGTATCTCTCTTTGCTAAGCATTAGCAGCCCATTCTTTGTTAATTTTTTATTTATGCTTTTATTTTACTCATTTTTAATTTTTTTTAATGTTTATAGAGAGCATTATTATTTATTTTTTTTAGATTATGGAGAAAATTTAATGTAATCAATCCAAGTAAATGACAGAAAGCGCCTTGAATTTTACAGTTCGCAGTTTTGAAATCCTTGAATTATGCTTAAATTTTTTTATGTTATATCACTGGACACCATGAATTAGAGGTGATCACAGCAATCAATTTTTTTTACCTTTCTAAGTCTAAATTTAGCAATATTAAAAATATTTTTATTTTATTCATTTATTATGTTTTTTTTTAGCCACAGATCTCCTACATTAGATAGTTTATGCTGTAATAACATATAGTTTAAAAACTTAAAAGAAATCTTCATTAATTTTACAAAAATGGCAAATGAGTTACCTCTGCTGGTTTGCAGTTCATATTTATTTATTTATTTTTTTTTAATAGTGTAGCTTTGTTGATGGTTTGGTATTGAATCAATAAAAAAATTTCAAATTTCTGTGATGCATTAATATATTCTATGTACATTTACATTTATTTTTCTATGATTAATACAATTATATAATGATTTACATTGATGATGCTTAGAACATTTTGATTTCGTAGAACATTACATTATTTAGTCTATTAAATTTGTTTATTAGTAATTTTAAATGTATTGACGAACTGAGATATTCTTGATATGTAATTGGTTTTATAAAAATACATAAGAATTATTTAAGTGTCTACATCAGTCAATATCTGAATTTTTGAAGGTTAAGAGTTAAGATGGGTGTGGATGTAGCTGGAAACAACTCTACACAAATATGAATATTAGTTTAGCTAGAAAATATTTTAAAATCAAATGAATCTAAAGATCTAAAAGACTTTGTATGTAAAAACTTCTATTTATATCATCATATTCAATATTTTTACTTTCACTTACCAATATATAAAATATGTTGTAAGGGAAAGTATTGCGACCGTGAAAAAATTCAAATCCGAGTTTTCAACAGAAGTAAAAGTTTTAAGGTTCCCTGAGTCCTAATAACCAAGTCTCGCAAAATTTTCTGTGTGGTAAAAAAAATGAAAAGTTGTACGAAACTGATATTTTAAGTCGGTATATGTCTGGGATTTACAGCAACTTTTTCACCAAAATGGACTTAGCAGGAGTGCCACTTTATATCATTGATTTTAATTCTTTTTACAATTTTCTCGAAAAAGGCTCTAACTCTTATTAATGTACAATTAAATGTTCTTTAATATTAGCTAGGTCTTATCCTCATTGAAATATTCTGTAAGGGCTTAAATGACAAATTTTCAAAATGGCTCCCTCTAAAGTATCTTTAATTTTGTTTATTTGAAATAATTAACTCTCATTGTTAGTAATAATAAAAAATGGATTAATATAAACTATGAATGAATTTGATAATTAACTAAAGAAAAAAAAAAAAAGGATAAATATTTTACCATGTTGATAACAAATTTTTGGAAATAAGAGTAATGAATTATATGTATAATATACTGGTCAAAAGATAAAGATTTTAGAAAAATTAATATCTAACAAATAAAGGTAATGGGCAGTTACAAAAACACATAAACTTAGAAAAGTTGTTTACCGATTCTTTATAAAAATTTGTTTACTAAATCTTATATAATACTGAACTATCTGTATCAATTTGTTCTAACAGCAAAATAATAATATTCCTCGGTTGATTATTCTGATAAGCAAGTGCGTCAATAGTACTGCATTGAAAACATTGATTCTATATTTCTTTTTTGTTTTAAATTTGATTTGGTAATCTGTTACGAAATCGGTAAACAACTTTTTATGAATAAGAATCGGAACTACTTTTAGGGACCTAGAACAGAACTGAGTTTATTTAAGATATATATATATATTTAAAAAAAAAAAAAAAAAAATCCGCTTCTAACCCCAAAGGGCCATTGTCGTGAAGGAATAATTTATATTATGTTATAAAATCCAGTATTCTTCAAGAATTTGAACAGACTTGTTCGAGACTTGCTCTTCATTATCTAGCAGTATTACTTTTAGAGATGTTGATAATCCCAGTTTTTTCTAATTTGTTCAAACTGGGAACACTCGAGCAGCAAGTGTTTGGCTGATTTTTGGATATTATCATACTTTTCGCATGTGGACAGTTCGAGACATCTCCTAAGTTTGGCACAGTAAAATTTCTTCTCTCCTCGACATTCCGCAGGATGTGATCTATTTGCCCCGGAGTCAGGTTTTATTTCTGCTAGCTTAAACTCTTTTCTTTTCCAATTCTTCTCTCAATCTTCAAGTGATATTTTTGTTGATTGGTGCACCGAGTCTTCCGAGGGAACACCTTTCAGTTTAGTTACTCCTGTTGTCCCTCCCCTTCTAGCCAAATGGGCTACTCGGTCAGCTTTTTCACAGCTAAAGACTCCGTAATGGGCTAGATCCCATATCAAGACTATATTCACTGCTTTGTTTTTTATCTTCCGCCATACTGCTGGTATTTGCTCAAAATTTGCCGATCTATTTCTGAAATGTCACACTCTATCCTTTGAAAATTGACAACTTGCAATTTTTCACAGATACTGTGTTCGAAAAGTATTTGGTTGACGTCCGCTTGATGGTATAGAAGGATCAATCCCTAATTAGAAAAGTATTTGGTCGATTTTGATACTGTTTTCACTGTCATCTAGAGAATTTTATCCTGAGGGTTTATATGCATTAAATTTTTTGAAATGTTCCTCTTAAGGAGAGAAATGGAAAAAACTGTTTGAAAATTTTTTTAATTGTTGTCATGATAACTTGAAGCTTTATTGCCGTTTTGATAAATTTATATTCCTAGAAAACGAAGAAATGAGACGAATTGAAAACAATGAAGTCGATTACTGAGAAACATTTTCACCCCTTTAGCCTTGGAATATTTACAGTCAAACTTTTTGTTGGTAACCGGTTGTTTCCTTGAAAGTTTTGGTAGCTCCCCTAAATTTTGTATGCACTTATGACGCACGCAATATGATGCTTAGGAATGATAAGAACAATAGTTCTAACTTCTGTTAATCACATTATCTTTTAAAGTTCAACATAAATTAACTTGAAATTTGGGAGGGTATTTAACTTGCAATTCTTTTCTCGGGCAATGCCGTGCGGATACAGTAATATGTTCATAATAATTTTAAACAGTAATGAAAATCTTTAAAATTATTTCATTGTTTGTTATCTTCAGTATTTAGTTAGTATTGTATATAATTTAATTTGTTCATGTGTAAATATTGCATTGTATGTTTGTGATATTATGTAAATATTATCTTAAAATATGAATTATGTAAGAAATTTACCAACCAGAAGCTACGCTCAAAACGTGGCTTCATATTTATGCTTTATTAATAAAATGACTAAAGTGATTTCAAAATATATGTGTAGTTTTTGGAATAGCGATGATTTCAGTGAGAAGTTTGAGTGTCAGTGGTCGACATTATCTAAAAGAAACAAAATTCAAGTTTTTATTGTAAAGTTAATCATTTCGTAACTACTCTTCCGAAACCTGAAATTAGGAATTTAAAAGATTATTATACTTCGTATCGATTTTCAAGGATTTGAAACGTGGCCGCTTACTGTAAGAACAATAATGCCTTTAGATTTTAAAAATAAAGTATAGTATAAAATGTTTGATCCGATAGCGTTCCGCTAAGAGACCTGGGGTGGCTATACTTTGTGGAATTGTAATTTATATTCAGTAAATATACTTAATAACTATTGATGTAACGAAGCACTCGTTACACAAGAAGTAATCAGCTCTGAATTGATGTCCAAATATCCAAGGAACATACCAAGAAGTAGATGTGTGGATTTGTTAAGCCGGATCTTGTAGGTTCTGGTTTGGACGTGGTTACGTTCACCAAGTCATATTGTTTAATTGCTTCTAGCCATTTTCAGAAGTTACCTCTTCAAATTGTATATATCTGCATAGAATGTTTTTTTGTATAATTTTATTTACCAGTATGTAAATATAGAATTGTATTTAATGAAGTTAATTAAATGTGTGATATGATATATTCTTTAAATACCATATAAAAATTTAAATTATCCCAGAACATTACCAACTAAAAATTATAATTAAAATATGCCTTATTTATTTTTTATGGATAAAACCACCGAAGTGATGTCATTTGCATCATGCCATAGTTATGACATCACATTGATGTCATAAAAGGATATCGCCAGTTTTTTTCTAGATTTTTTTTTTTAGATTTTTCTAAAATCTTCGTTTTAAGTAAAAATATTGCTAGTCAACCCTTGATCACTCAAATGTTATTATTTGAATTGGTGTCATCAAAAAATATGTTTATTTCATTGATACAGCAGTGTTTTGTAAGTTTTAATGAAATAAAATAATTCTTGTTAAAATAAATTGGTGCAAGAACCAGGTGCAAGTCCTGAAACACTGATTTTTGGTGAGTGGAAAATGAAATTAAATAATAAGACACTAGGTAAGTCGACCATTAGGCTTTGAATAAATCAGAAATCATCCAAATTAAACTTTTAAAGGAGAAAGGTTGAATTCAATTCAACATAAGTGTCAAAATCAGGATAAGCTCAGATATGTCTGGTTTTTGCACCAACGGACAGCAAAGTTTCTGTTGGACGATGGTGTAGTCTTTCCTACATTATTTACTTCAAAGAAGAGAACTGATGTTATATTTGTGGTCAGTTCTTTCCCCAATCGAAACAGGTATATTGTCCATAGGCTACGTCTGGTTCTTGCAACAAGACCTTCAATTTGTCTTAAATTGAATTTTCAGTTGTTAATTCTTTTTATTATTACTTCTAAAAATTATGATTATCTAAATTAATGTTTTCTTATCTTATATTTCATAGTTTTAATTATGCTTTGTAATTGCTTAATGAAAGTTTATGTTAACCATCAAAATCATTATGATCTTATTTAGCTTTTCTTTTTATTGTACACTTCTTTAGTAAAAACTGTGGAAATCACGTCCGTCTGTGTATTTATTTTAAAAGTTATTTGTAAATATTATCCTCTAAGCGAGGATAAATACTGTATAATGTGTATCAAATATTAACACTAATTTTAAGCAACATACTCTCTCATCGAGAATGTTGAGGTATAAATATTTTTCCGTCTAGTCTATAATAACATTCAATTACTAAATGTGTTAATTGTTTTTTACATTTTTGTAAGTGTCTCTTTTTTCCAAAGAAATTGAATAAATATTCTGGTATCGCTCTCTATTTTAATTGTTTTTTATTTAATCTCTCTTTCCCGAATCCATAAATACCTGATTTGAGCTTTCCTTATCTGGAATTTGGTGCTTCAAGTTTATTATTATCATTATTTTCAGTAATAATGAGCTATCTTTTTCTTCTGGGATAACAAAAAAAATATAATAAAACTATTTTTCATTATATCATAATTTTTTAATTCTAAACTGTCGTAGATAATTAACTTAAGGAACAATATTTGTCTTATCCTAATTGAAATAGTCAGACAGGGCTTAAATGCCAAATTTTCAAAATGGCTTCCTGTAAAGTACCATTAATTTTGTTTATTTGAAATAATTAACCATTTTTCATTGTTAGCAGTAATAATAAATGGAGAAATATAAACTATAAAAGAATTGGATTATAACTAAAGGAAAAAAAAAGAAGAAATAAGTGTAGTAATGTTGATCTATAATATACTGTTTGAAAGATAAAGATTTTAAAAACATTAATATCTAATATATAGAGTCCTCGAAGGTAATGGAGAGTAATAAAAAATACATGAGCTTAACGGATGGAAAAAAATGTATGGTAATTAATTGATTTATATCGTTCTGCAAATCTGGTGCTATTTACTTTTCAATTTATTTCAGAAATAAAAGTCGAATGTTTCAATTTTTTTAATTTTTATTACCTTCAGGAAATGTTCCTTAACAACTTTGTGAAGCAGGCACACACTTAATATCATAGTTTTTGTGATATCCATTAAAAAAAAAAAAAAGTCTTATTTAAGAGAGTGATAAATATGTGGAGCATCAATATGGTTTAATAAACGTCAGCCATGAATATGATTAAATGTGGTCAGTATATATTTGGTTCAGTATAGAAATGCAAAATGCCAGTGGAAATTTTTGATTTTGAAGAATAATTTTTATTTTTATTTCTTGTTCAAATATGAAGCTTCTCTACCTTCGGTTGTGAGGAAGCAAAACTAAATTGTTTGTGATTTAAAAAGAAAATTGACCATTTGTCCTTCCCTTGCTATCATGGTTGTTCCCTAGCCTCAGAAGAATTTTCATTGAGTCTAGGGAGTGGCAAATCGACCATTTTTCATTTATGGGAGTCTGAGGAACTTGACGAAAAAAGCAAAGCTAAGCATATATGTAGAGAGGCTATGAAGGTACTAATAAACTATGTAATAAACAAAATATAAGTCTTATCTGTATTGATTTTCTTCAGCTCTAGGGAGCGACCATCAATAAAAATACTCAAACACTCTGGAAGTAACTGAAGATATAAGATAGCGGAAGAAAGGGGACGACTTCATGTTTTCTGCTTCCTACTTGTATTTTCTGATCACCTCTTAGAAAAAAAATTTGCTTTTGTGAGAGTATATAAATTGGCGGGCATTTCAAAAACAGGTTGAGTAATCAAAAACAGTGTGACAGAGGTTAAATCTGGTACGGCGATTGGTGTGTTTTATCAAAAATTAAAATTATGTTAAGACATAAATGGAAAAATACCCAAAAGAAGCCAAGAGTCTCAAAAATAACAGAAATAAATTAAAAAAAAAAAAAATCATTCTTTTGACATCCGCATGACGGTATAGAAGGATCAATCTGATTGGTCAGTTGACATCCGCATGATGGTATAGAAGGATCAATCTGATTGGTCAGTTGACATCCGCATGATGGTATAGAAGGATCAATCTAATTAGGGAATGATAAATTATTTGCCACTTCTATAAATTTGTTTTATTGAAAACTAGTTTCAATTGATTTCTTATCTTAATTAAATTCATAATTCATAAATGTTTTATAATACTGATTTATATTGCATCTAATTTAATATGTATAATGATTCCAAACTATATTTTAAATCGCTTATTTTTGAATTTTTTTTTTTTTTTTGTGTGTGTTCTTAGAACTGAAGATAAATGTATAACATTCGAAATTAGTTTTCAATAAAACAAAATTATAGAAGTGGCAAATAATTTATCAATCCCTAAAAATCATCTATCGATATTTTGCCAATTCAGGCATCGTCAGGACAGTAGGAGAGATGGAAATAAAATATAAAGAACAAATTGCAGCACATCTCAAATCCAGGGTCAAAAAAGTCACTAAGCGGAGACAGTACCCCACACTAAGGCACCCTGACACATACTGAGGAAAAAGTTTTTTTTTTAATTTATTTCTGTTATTTATTTTTGAGACTCTTGGCTTCTTTTTTGGATTTTTTCATTTGTCTCATTTTGAGCTTTTGCTGTTGCGTATTAATATTAAAATTATGTTTTATGACAATATTTGAAGGAATGCTGACAAAAATAGTCAGGATTTTTTTAGGTTTTCTATGAAAGAAACTAGTGCAATCGACTTGTAAAGTCACACTAGGCTTGAAAAGACTAGGGAGTGACAAAACTATCATTATTATTTTATAAATAGATGCCCATTAATTAATTAATGGAACCTCAATGTAAGAAGATTTTGGTAAAGATGTAAGACTGGTGGTCAAGAATAAAATAGTAGTAACTATTTAATTTTTGTTCTTGACAGCTACCCGGACGATCCGGGCTTCGTTATTTACCATACGATCAACTATCAATACACAAAAGTGAGAAGGAAATATTGGTCTCAAGAGGGATAATATCAGAAAAAAAAATCATCATTCATATGGTTAATAATTTTTTAATCTTTAAAATGCACTGTGACTGAAATAAGACCAAAATTTGAGAATGGCCCATGTGTTGTACCATCTATAATTTTTACTTTCACTTACCTATTATATACGGAGCGGAGTAGCTCAGTGGTATAGCACTGTGTTGCCATGCTCCAGGGTCCGGGTTCGAGACTAGCTGTGGCAGATAATTATTTATTCTGTCCTCAGCCGTGGTTCAAGTCTGTGGGATCGGGAGACCCTTCTGGGGGACCTCCCAGCTTCTATAAAATGGGTACTCTTAATTGGGGTCAAAACCTGGCTGTTGAGCGTGATCTCGGCCAAATCACCTCCTTGCACAATCGTTGGCTTAGAAACAGTACAGTCCTTACCAAGTACTGAATCCAAGACCCTTCATGGATTGTAGTGGTACAGGTTTTATATTTTTTTTTTTACCTATTATATATGTAATGGCGAAAAATAGTAAGGTGAAGTATTTTCATCATGAATAATATAGAAATTGCTGTTTTGAAACAAGCAAGGATTATCTGTGGTTTATAGTTATTAATTCCGTACATATTTATACTTAAAGTAATATTCTTAAAGCTTATTTTGCTTGAGAAAAAATTAATTTTGTTAGGTGTGTGATGCATGCATAGCACAAGATTTTTTTTAGCTGTTGATGTGTGATTGGCTATCTTTGGTATGCATTTATATATTATTATATTTTTCATTCCTGAGGCCTGAATTAATGAAACATTGGCTGGTCAGCTATTTACTGATATTTGAGAGGTTAGAGACTTCGGATCGGAATCTTCTTATAATATTCTATCATTTCTTTGATTTTACAAGTAGCATGTAGAAGCTTCTTTTTTTTTTGTAATTTTTATTTTTATTTATTTTTTACTGTATAGCTCGAATGCTACACATCTGTTAGTTGTATTATTATTCTAACGGGACACATTCCGGAATAAATAAAGAATATTATTATAATAATTCATCCATATAATTCAGATTTTGCTAAAATGAAATACTAAAATTTGCTACAAACTACTTTATTTAAATAGAACATTACATAGTTATTTACAATAAAGCTCTTATCAATTATACACTTCATTATATCACAAAACTAATTCTATAAGATAAATTAACATAAATAAAAATAACTTTTCGTATAAATATTACAAATAAGTGCTCGCTTCTGTTAAAACGAGCCTATCATATCTTAAAAATTGATAAAGTGGCCCTAAAACCTTCCTGTCGTGTGTTGATGATAACTTCTTCTAAAATTGTATTTTTTTTTTTTAAATGTTAAGGAACTTTGTGAGGAAATGAGAATTATATAAAATAATTTTTAGTTTAAGTAAAATTTAAAAAAATTAAAAAATAATGAAAGTTTAAGCATGGCTGAAATAAAGGAAATATCTGCATTAAAGAAAAACATATATATATATATATATATATATATATATATATATATATATATATATATATATATATATATATATATATATAGTTTAATGAACCATTTCCTCAATTTAGTAAAGCTACCTTAGAATACAGAACACCACAAGTTCGACCTGAGGAAATTGACAGACACACAAAAATTTGAAAACATTTAACTAAAAGGCAAGATGATTCTAAATCTACAATGTTTTATTTTCAAATCTATAATGATTTTAACAATCAGTCAATTCACACATGCTATGTTCCAATCACAACTGAGAGATCATGTGTGCTCTTTCAACGTCAGATATTGAAAATGTTTTAGTAATCTATGTAGTTGAAAGATACAAATAAGGGATCTTCGCAGGTTTGCGTGTCCTTACTGCAGATCAAATTGTCCATGCAAGGGCATGTGTGATGAAAGTAGAAATTAGTCAGGTTCATGGAAGAGCCATCTGGATAAGAAAGAGACGTCATTTTCTGAAGTGTGCTATCGGGAATACATCTGTCTCCTACGCTTCCTCTCGAAAAGCATTCTGGTATCGAGTACCTTCCCATTCCTGGAACAAAAGAACCATTATTAATAAAATCTGACTTTTGACGATACTGTCGCTATGTAGCTATGCACACTTTCTCTAACCTAAGCCATTCTATACATTTTAGAATATGAAAAATGTTGAAAGAAAAAGCTGATAATAAGCTGGATTCAAGAGATTAAGAAAGATTGGGAAAGAAATAAAATAAGAGAAGGGGGACTATCGAAAGAGAGATTTTTAAAAACAAGGTTTTGGGAAAGGAAGAATTCCAAAGAGTACCTTATTATTTCCAAAGAGTAACTTATTTTTTAACTCATTATGCCAGATAGTTGAAAACGGTGTCTCTATGTAAGTTTTAGATTTTCCATAATGTTTTAATTAAATTAAAAAATGTATTAAGATTTCTTCAAAGATTTTATTAATGTACTTTAAATATGAGAAACAAACTCATGAGGTGCAGTGAATAAACTCATTCAAAAAAATGATATCTTGATTTATAAGTGACGATATACTGTGAGCATGAGATTTTTTAAAAAAAGAAATAGATTGGCCAAATGTTCCTGCATGGTTTTGTAGTTTTTTTTTTATATTTAATTAAAAAATTCAAAATATGATTTAGCTGTTTTTAAAGGAGTGTAGATATCGTTGGCTGAAATTAGAAGTATGAGTTACATATCGCTTATTTGAAACATAAAATTCTTATTAGTATATCAACTTATGTTTGTCTTGATAATGCTCTTAAAAATCTATATGTTTTGATCATTTTTATTTTAAATATGCTTTTATCGCAGCTGTTAATTTGCAAGTTGATATTGGTTTTCCATTCAATTTTTAGAATTCCTAATGTTTATTTATTTTTTAAATAATATATACCTTAAATAGGCTTACAATTATATAAATGGGTGAGACCATATACCTGTAGCTCTGGTATATGGTCTCAAAGGGAACCAGATCCAAAGTTATCTGGGGAAAGGAAAATGAGGGATGGAGAAATGATGAGGGATTACTGGAAGGAACGGAAGAGAAAACAACAAGAAAGGATAAATTGATATGGTGGGTCTCACCAAAGAAAAAAAAAGTAAAATAATAATAAAATAAAAAAAAATCTTTTAATGATTGTTTAAAAACTAAAAATTCATACTAATGCAAAACGCTTGGTCTTCTTTGAGATAGATAGAAATATAAATTATTTTATGTCACATGAAATATCAATATCTCATCAAATAGACATTTCATTGTGATATAAACAAATGGTATTGTAATAATTTATATTTATATGAATATAAATATTTACTAAACTTTTATTCTGAGAAAAGTCTATTAGTAGTATGAACCCAACACCTCACATGAAATAAAATGTTATCTAACATCTCAAAATTGTTTTTTTTCTTTTCTTTTTAATAAATTTTATCTGATCTGTTGCGAGAGATTAAAATGGAGGTTTCGCAATTGAATTATATAAACTTAATAAATTCTTTCGTTTCTATTTATTGAAAATGGAATGTTCGTATGTAAAAAAAAAAAAAAAAAAAAATGAAATAAATAAAACATGAAACACAAGGATTATTAAGCAATTTTTATCAACCAATGCTAATTCGCAGTTGAACTTTTATCTCTACGTTATCGGAACAATTGAAAATAGACAGAATTTTTTTTAAATATTTAAACGTCAAAAACTCTATCGAATATGATGATAATAAAGTAGTCATTATTCAAGATTGTTTGCTGGGTAACCTTAAAAATTATATTAACTCTAGATTTATGGAAATTGTATAACTGCCTCATTTTATAGGTGAATATACATTATTAAATTTATTGGAAATGAATTAGAACAGGTTTTCATACTAATAAATTAATAAAAAGTAATGAGATTGTGAAAAAGATATATACATATATATATATATATATATATATATATATATATATATATATATATATATATATATATATATATATATATATATATATATATAATATATATATATATATATTATCCTTATTTAATGAAAAATCCACACAAAAATTTTGTTTTTGTCGGGGGTCAGGGGTTGCAGTTATTTATTTATCCTGTGCCAACGTTTCGACCTAAGTGTTAGGCCATCGTCAGGACTAAAAGAAAAAACAAAATAACAACATTGAAAACGACAGAGGCAGTACCAGTAACAGTAAACAATTATAAAAACAAGATTATATACAACAATATATATTGTAAATAATGAAATACTAAAGTAATGAGATAAGAGTGAAGGAAAGATTATGAATTACATCAAACAATAAAGTACATTATACATGATATAATAAAATATCATATGGGTAAATGCTTTAGGAACCACAGACATGGATATTGAAAGGAGCATAAGCAACGGGAAGTTCGTTATTAAAATCTTAAATTCGGTACTATGGAGTAAAAAAGTGTCCTTAAAAACAAAAAAAATTATATATAAATCATTCCTAGAAAGTGTTACTCTCTACGCAGCGGAAGCATGGACAATTAAAGAGAGTCAATCACAAAGACTTATAGCCCTAGAAATGGATTACTGGAGGCGATCATGTGGTATCTCACGGCTTCAAAAAGTGCCAAATAGTGAAATAAGACGCCAGGTTCAACAAATGGAGAACATCCTCCATACTATTGAAACAATGAGGCTGAAATGGTATGGGCATGTGATGAGGATGGAAGAGGGACGATGGCCTAAAAGAATTTTGGAGTGGAGACCAGAGAGAAAACGGAAGAGGGGTCGCCCGAGAAGAAGCTGGTTGGAGGGCGTCAAGGAAGGAATGGTGAACAGAGGAATGCGTGATGGAGACTGGCAAGACAGAGGAAGATGGAAAAAACTTATATTTGGTGACGACATATGACCAAAGTTGTAAAAGTCGTTAAATAAAAAAATAATAAAATATATGAAAATTATTAATTAAAATGCCTACTATGAATAAAATGCCTAGTATGAAGATTTGGAAGTATGTAAATCATATCGAGATAATTATGATGTTACAAGTTTTGTAAAATATCACAATGATGTTAAAAATGTTTACAAGTGACTAATGAAAATAAAAACAATGTAAAAATTAATGGAAATTAAAATAAGATAAATCAAAAATTTCTTTTGAACAAAAATTAATGGGCTCTGTTTAAGTGAGAACCTGGGGTTGACAGATGATTTTTAGGTTTTTTGGGAGGATTTTTAGGCTCAGCCTAGATTGTCAGGGAATAAATCACTGTTCCCGAGAATACCGTATCATTGTGAATCAGGTGCTTTCACTTTAGCCTAACATCTAGGTCCTTGTTCTGCATGAATTGGTGAAGAGGAATGAATTTAATGGTGTTGAATAAATTTCATATATAATGAAATGAATTAGTTAAGACATACCAAACTGTTATTAAACATGTATTTATTAATACAGATGAGCAAGATAAATAAAGTAATTGTCAGGATATAAATGGAATATTCCACATGATTAATGTGTGTAGATGTCTTAGAGGGAGATATTGTTTCTAGTTGATGTGACTTTTTTAGACAGTTGATGTGAGAAGTGTTGCATTTTGTCTGTGATCTTATTTTTCTGTACTGATACCCGAATCATTTTGGTCTGAAAAAATGGAGTAATTTTAATTTTCAGGTATATTGTACATACTACCCCTCTTGTAAAAAATCCAAGTTTTCAACCTCTTCCTTAATGTGCGTTTTTCCTCATCTTGAAAAACCTTTAAAAAAAAGTTTTTTTTCGGTTTTTCTTTAGTAACTCGCTTCCAGTGTATTTACTTGTACTGGTACTCATATTGGTGGGAGGACCTAGTCCAGCAAGTGGGCCTTGTGGTCCTTTTTGCCAACCCCTGGCGGCAACCTTTATGATACTGCCACGTACTAACCAGAGTGGGAATGTCAAGATTCATTTCGCGGGATTGCCGCAAAATAAATATTAACTGACCCTGGTGGGAATCGAACCCACAACGTTTCGGACCGGACACTCTGGGACCCTCGCCCCAACATACTCGGCTATCATGCCCTATATCCAGTGTATTGAAGGTAAAAATTTATCATCACCAATTTTAAAGAACATTAAATTTCGTGTAAGTTTGTATATGTTTTTTAATATTCTGAATACCTACTGAAAATTCAAAAAGTGACAGTGGTTTCACATTAGATGTGATTTATTTAAAGCACACATAAAAATACAGACACCCCAGATGCCAAAAAAACTTTATCTGCCGACATTTGGATGGTGCGAGTTTCAAAATAATGGCCAAAAAAACTCAAAAGTTTAGGACTTTGTGTGGTTTTTCAACTATAATTCCTAAACGGTGCATTCTATCGAAAAATTTAAATTTTATTAAATTAAAGAGATTCAAATTCTGCATCTAATGAGTACCACAACATAATAATTTAGTTAACTGGTGTGGTCGAAAACTACAGTCGCAGACTCATATATAGTATTCTGTTTCTGTTTTTGATAAAATTGTCTTTCTGACCGTGGTTTTCGACCACACCAGTAACCCAAATTATTAAGTTGTGGTACTCAATAGACACAAAATTTGATGTTCTTTTATTTAATATAGTATAATTATTTATAGAATGCACCATTTAGGAATTAGAGGTGAAAAGCCAAATATACTCTTAAAATATCATTTTATTGGCCGCCATTTTTTTATTCTAGCGGTTATAAGTTGGTAGCTGTGCATTTTTCATGTCAGGCCTGTGGGCATTTTCATTTTATATGAAATATAAAATCCTGTATGAAATAATTCAATTTTGTTTTTCACAGGCTCTTGGATTATTATAAGTTTATATTGACAATAGTAGAGTAGCACCTGCACCTTCTGTGTATTACAGCTTTTTTGGAATAGAACTTCTTTATTTTATTGAAAGTTAGTTCCCTTAAGTTGCAGCCCCTATAGCCACCTCCTAAATGCCAATGCTATTTAATTGTTTATCCATATTTTAGAGACTTAATGCTTCGTGAGTGGGATTTTCCATATTTATCCTAATATATATTTATTTTCTGATTATTTGAATCCAAGAAAAGCTCTATTCCATAAAATATCTGATCTATTATTAAAATTATTTTTCTTACCAATCGAACAGCATTTGTCTCTTCCACATTCACTGCTATCGAGGCAGTCGATGTATCCAGGCCTATCACTTGGCCTTGCGTGAATAGCAAGAAAAATGGAAGCGATAGCTCCTAACTGGAAGAGGGTAATGCTCATAGTGTTCCTGTCAACAGATAAAGAGAAACATTAGAAATAAAGTTAACTAGATTTAAAATATATTGTCATTGAGTAATTCTTTCTAGGTAATACTATAGCTTTATCTTAGTTAAAATAGTCCCATATAAAAAAAATAAATAAAGATGCCTACTTTTCTATAGGTTTTTTTTGCCAAAAATTTAGTTGTATTTTAATTATAGAAACATGATGAAATAATAAACTTAATGGAACTAGCTATAAGCCATTTTTTTTTTTAAACAATGAAAGAACATCTTAAGAATTTTAACTCTTACGATTTTGTTGCATTTTATAATTATACATTCAAATGTAAACCAATAAAAGGAAGGTGCCTATTTGTAAAAAAAATTTTAACAAACCCAATAAGAAGATATAAATTAAAAGACAGTCATTATAAATAATGTAACATTAAAAAGCAATAATTAATAATAATAATTCATTAGTAAGGACTGATAAAATGATGATTTTGAACTTGAAGATGACCAAAAAGACTCGAAACGTTGTTCAGTGAAAACATTAAAACATTAATGAAGTTGTGAGGGTGAATTATTTCCTTGAAATTATAAAATAAGATGTTTTTTAATTTTTTTTTTTTTTTTAGCTTTTTGTAGTCTAAATTTTTTAAAATATATAATACTGAGCATTATGAAAAATGGAGCAGAAACCTGGATCATAAAGGCCGATCTTAGGAAGAAACTCTTGGCCACTGACGACGAGCGGCAGGAATATCCAGAATGGAATAGGCCAAAAATTATGCAATAACAGAAAATATGGAAGTATAAACAAATATTCTGGAAGAGATTGAGAAAAAGTGTCACCTTTAAAGCGACATTTAAAAAGAATACCTGAAGGAAGGCTGCCAAGGGACGTGTACACCTGGAAAATTGAAGGAATAAGAAGGCGAGGGACTTTGATGGGACATGGTCTACAAGAAGAATGGGTCTTGGATAAAATATACCCTGGAAGGAGGCCATACAAGATCAAGGTTAAGGAAATCCACATGCATTAGTAGAAAATCCTTTAAATTTTTTAAAAATTTTTTTACAACATTAATGCAGAATAACATTAAATTATTAAAATCAAGAGACATTTATTATTCCAAGTAGATACTTTAACTTTGATACCATTATTTTATTTTACAATGAATTTAAAAAAAGTAAATTTAAAAATTAACTCTGATAAATAAATATTGATTTGGCCTAATTTAGGATGTATTTTAAATGGTGAGTTACAATTGCTTCAATGGAGTAAATAAAAAAAAAAATATGAACAGAGTTCAGTTTATTGAAGAAGTTAAAAAAATAATATATTTTATTTTAAAAAAACTTCTATTGTTGATAAAACAGAAAAACATTTGTACCACTTCAACTGTACCACAGTGCCAAAGGGTCTTGAGTTCAGTACTTGGTAAGGAAGTGTTGTTTCTTTACCAACGGTTGTACAAGAAGTTGATGTGGTCAGCATCCAAGCTTAACCGCCAGGCTTATTCTCCTACCTAATGAAGGTTCAGATACACAGTTTATAGAGGCTAGGTGTGCCTCAGTTGGATCTCCCGATCCCAGAGTAAATCCTCAGTTGACATAAAATGAATTTTATTCAGAATCTGATTAGAATTTTAAATTCTCTAAGAATTATTTACGGTTCAAAATATATTTATACACAGTAGTATGTGAACATAATTCTTCCTTAAACATTTATTAATGGTAATATCATTAGATGCTTTGAGGCATTTCTCTCATCATCAGGATTTATATAATTATTAAAACATAATACAATATAATAATTATTGCACATTTTTAACAAATAACAAGGAAATCACATTTATTTATATGAATTATTTTACTTTGCAATTTTCTGTCAAATGACATATGCATTAATATTTTTTTTCATGTATATTCCTCTTTCTCATTAATTTATCCTTATTATCTTATATTTAGTCGTGTTATTAACAGTTAAAAACTAAAATTTATTGAGGAAGCTTGATAAATGTTATCCATTTCTTCATTATCACATAACCTTTAAATTATAGACTAATCCTTATTCATTTTATTTATCCAATTTCCCCTCTCTAGCCATGTTTTTTGTTAATGTTGATGAGGGAAATGCCTCGAAACATTGGAGCTACATTTAATTAACGTTAATAAATTTTTAAGGAAGAATTATCTTCACATACTACCTTACATAAATAGAATTATATGTTACTAGAGTAATCAAAATTATTTTCTAGAAATATATTTAATATATACATGCTAAGTTCTAAATAACATTTTTTTTTTTTGTATTTATTTTTGTATTCACACCTGTCAATATTGACAACCAGTGAATTTGCTGATTATAAAATTTGATATTGTGACATGATAGAGAATAATACCCAACGGCGCCACTTTTTGTATTGATTCTTTTATATAGTTATTCAAGAAGATCTCTCATCCAGCTCCTTTTCAGCCTTCTGTGAGTGTTGTCAGGCATGTTGGTTATATCCATGTCTTGCATGAGTGAGTTTTTATGTCCGTGTGAGTTATTGTGAAATCGTTGGTAGTGGGTTCGTTAACTGTTGGTGTATTAAGGTCTGCATATAAAGTAATGTTGCTGATGTACCAAAGGGCTTACAGTCCTAAAAGTTTTTGACTGAAAAATTTGAAGTTTTGGTATATGTGTCTTATTTACTTATGTGTGTCTTATTAAGTGTTTGGTATTTGCTGTCCCTTATATCTTTGAAGCGTAAATCCAGATGGGCTTAAGTAAGTAAGTGTAAGTTTAATTTAGACATCTTGAATAAATTTAGTCAGTATGATAGTTTTAGTCTTTGGTTTAGCGTTTTCTGTTTGTTCTTGAGGTGTGGACCCCATGTAATTTTTCAGACAAATGCCAGGAAAAGATATCGAATTTTGTCTGTCTACGGAATCTGTACATTGTTGAGGTATATTGGAGGGCAGGTTTCTTGTCTAAGAGTATAAGTAATACGTTGGGATTTGTATTGGTTAAGTTGAATTTTCCAAAGTTTGTACCAGTCATGAAATAATATCTTAATTTATTTATACAACTTTTTCATTATTGAAAATTGATTCAGTTTATAAATAATATTATTATCATCTTTTTTAATAAGTGCAATTTTCAGAAAAGCAAGTTTGAGAATTATATATTTTTAGTGGAGGGAGTTATTGTTGACCGTATATTTATATTTAAAGGGAGAAGTTGGTCGGTGGGTGCGGTCAAAGAATTAGACTACTATAAGCGAACTTATATAATTGTGCCGGCGTTTCGGCCTAAGTTTTAGGCCATCTTCATGGCAGCGAGGCGTGTGGTCAAGCGCCAACTGATAGTGCCAACAAAAAGTTGGCGCTTGACCACACGCCTCGCTGCCCTGAAGATGGCCTAAAACTTAGGCCGAAACGTCGGCACAATTATATAAGTTCGCTTATAGTAGTCTAATTCTTTGACCGCACCCCCCCAACCAACTTCTCCCTTTAAATATATATTTTTAGAATTACTATGAGTTTGAATACGTATATGAATTTTACTACAATGTATGATGGCAATAAAACTAGTATTAATCACAAATTATTCATAAAATTATGACAGTGCTTAATAATTCTTATTAGATAAGATGAGTTATAATTACGCATAAGCTTTATGAACCTCTGTGTTATATATTGGAACTATTTGCTATAAATCAGATTTCAGTTATCAGATTTTTTTTTCTTTCTCTGAAGGACATCAACACAATATAGAGGAGGGGTTAACACAATGATTTATCAAAATATCAATCAAATCCATTATCAGGAAAGATATGATTTATTACCATTCATCGAATGGTATTCCGAAGAGAGTACAGTATTACCAATGTCAATCGGAAACAACTGCACAATATCAATATATCTGACCTTTCTTAGCCAACATAAACAACGATGAAGAAATAAAAATATATAATTATTATTTTATACAAAGATGAAAACAAATTATCAGAGAGTAGTGATAACCTCAGAATATGGTTTTGCCTTGCTATCTGCATCTAAGGGACAGATCAGCCATTTTGAACCAATAGATATATTTTCCAGTGTCATGTAAAAACTTCTAACCAAACTTTCTATTTTTGTTTTATTTTTTATGTTCCTGTATAATCTGGCATATTCTTAGCATTAATATTATGTTTTATGTAACACCGCATTAAAAAGTTTCTATTTATTAATATCTCAAAAGAAATCAACGCACCCTAAAAGCAAATAGTTAATTAATCCTTAATCACTGATATACTTTTATTTAGTCACAAGTAATTTATACTTATTTATACATAATACTTAATATATATATATATATATATATATATATATATATATATATATATATATATATATATATATATATATATATATATATATATAGTACTTTATATATATATATATATATATATATATATAGTTATATATAATTATATAGTACTTTATTATATGGGCATATGATCCATTCACAGGCCAAATCGATTAACTGCACTTTTTGAAATAGTTTAAATTTAAGTTTCAAAGTCCGTCTGTTCAGTCATCATTTTTTTATTTGTAATAAATTTCTCAAATAATACATATTTAGCGTTTTCTGAAATACTCTGTTTTTTTTTTGTTTTGTTTTTTTTGGATGTAAAACAATTTTCAATACTCAGGTTGTCCCTTTATCTTTGATTTTTTGAAAATTGAATTAATGCTCTACAATTATAGGTGCATCGTTATAAACATGCTAGTAAATTGTAATTTTATATATGATATGTTATTGAGTTATTTTATAAATAGTAAATTGTTTGTTTGAAAACAAAGTATTATTATTTTTTGTTTATTTTACAAGCACTTTTTCAACTATTACTAACCCTAACTTCTTGCAGAGACCAGCTGTTTATAAACATAGAAAACAAAACCCAAATAAAACTATACAAAACATTTATTTTAATTCATAAGTTATCGCAGATACATAGTGAAAGGGTCACAACTCAAAAATTTTTTTTGTATTAGAACGAATAATAGATACAAGTTCTACATAGAAACTCTTAGGGTGTTTCCCTTTACCAGTAAGCAGGTTACTGATTTATTTTTTTGCATTATTCGTTATTTCTGTTCAATGAAATAATAAATAATCAATGGTTTTATGTTTTCTGAAGCTATATTCTCAATTTTTAAATGTAAGCCATCCAGTGATGGTTAAAACATGACACAGTTTAATGACAACATAGGAAAAATTAAACAAAATAAAGTATTGAATAGATTTAATTTTATTCAATAATATTTTTTTATTGAATAATTTAATGTTATTTTATTCATTATTTAATAAAAGAAATCAGTTTATTTTTTAATGAATAATTAATAAATTAATCATTATTTATAATAATTTTGTATTTCTTTATTATCAGTTATTTTAATAAGTGTTGCCCGACTGTGCTATAACACATATTGCTGGTAGATCACCTATTGTGTCTATAGATTTGGAAGTTTTGCATTCTGGATGCGCGATATCATATATAAATAACTAATATATAGCTCAGCTAACTGTGACAAAAAGTTTTTTTTTTAACTTTTATTTTTAACTTATTAAGACGCTAAATTTCAGTAAAATTTGTAATCTTTCAAACTTCTTTGAATGCCAGAAAAAATAGTCGACAGTTCAGTTCACATAGAGAAGCAATGCGAACGGACGCTATGGTATGTTTAGATAATTCATTCATTGATATGCAAATAGTTTGTGGATATAATTGTTGCATTAATTAATGAAACTCAGAACTTATTGTTTACAGGACACATAAAATTAATTTGTTATTAGAAATAGCAATGGCGATAATCCGGGTTTGGATTAGATAATCAAAAATAATGAAGACAATATGCTGGTATATTATGCAATAACTTTTAATTATAAATATTTATTTGACCATTTCTCAATTATTTTTCCAATGGTGGTGTTATAAGATGGGTTTTAAGTGAATCTTTTTAAACAGTAATTGTTGGACTGTACAGAAAATTTATTTATTATATAATATTTATTAAGATTTTTTATTGTACAGTAATTGTTGACAAAGTTTTTTTGTATATTATGTTTTTAGACTTGAAAATGGATTAGTTCTGTCAAATATATCACATTTGGAGCTCTTGTAATAATATAAATCAGTTATTAAGTAACAGTCATATTTTTTTATTGAAATTAATAACTGTTCCGTTAATGAATTACTACGTTTAATTAATTATATAGTTTTTAAAAGAGAGCTGAAAAAGATAATTTAAGGTGAGTTTTTTCTTATTATATAAATTTGATTACAAAAATAAATCAAGAAGAAAATATAAGTACAATATTTAAAAAAAAATATTAGGCAGAGGATTTCAAAATGATAAACTACGCCTATAAGAGAAGAGATAACCTCTATATTTGTTTTTTGTTTCATTTTCCATTATTCTTAAAATAATAATGGGAACTGATAAAAGTATTATCAATTGAATGGTTAGTAGGAAGGAAAATGAAATAGATAGCATTTAATTATATTCTGAGGTGAAAATATTTTTTAAATGTTATCAGAATATATATATATATATATATATATATATATATATATATATATATATATATATATATAGAGAGAGAGAGAGAGAGAGAGAGAGAGAGAGAGAGAGAGAGAATGTTTTTAATTTACAACTGTATGATAAATCAAAATATGCCAGTAGAATGCTTTGAAAGCATCGGTTTCAGAGTACGAAAAATTGAATTAACATACCCACCAACATAAGATTTGTGATTGGAGTAACATTTTTGGTAATTTTAACCAGTTTAGTTTTTGATCCAATTTTCATGCTTATCCTTAAAACTTATGCCAAATTTGGGGATTATAGATATTTAAGTGATTATTTACATTCTCCCTATTAAATCCACCCCCCCCCCCAAAAAAAAAAAAAAAAAAATTCTGCGTACTCCCCTGATAAGTAGTTTATTACTTTTTGTAAGTATAAAAATGATGAATATTAAATTTGTTCACATCCGCATGACGGTATAGAAGGATCAATCTAATTAAGGTTTGATAAATTATTTGCCACTTCTATAAATATGTTTTATTGAAAACTAGTTTCGAATGTTATACATTCATCCTCAGTTCTAAAAACACACAAAAAATTCAAAAATAACCAATTCAAAATATAGTTTGGTATTATTATACATATTAAATTAGATGTAATATAAATCATTATTATAAAACATTTATGAATTATGAATTTAATTAAGACAAGAAATCAAATGCATCCTACTTAACTTTCGTTCATTGTTAGTTCAATGCGAGAAGAAACCAGTACTTTTCTGTTTGATATAATCCATTTAAACCTTGGTGAATACCAACATGTATTTGATTTCTTGTCTTAATTAAATTCATAATTCATAAATGTTTTATAATACTGATTTATATTAATCTAATTTAATATGTATAATAATACCAAACTATATGTGTTTTTAGAACTGAAGATGAATTTATAACATTCGAAACTAGTTTTCAATAAAACAAATTTATAGAAGTGGCATTATATCGCTTACATTTCTAATGTATTTTGGAGAAGATAGATAACTAAAGCGAGAGTTCTCGCTCGGGTAAACTATTTATACATATTATCTTATGAAGAGGGCCTATTGTTTTTAGTAGCCCATGGGCGCTGACTGTCTTAGGATGACTCTGGACAAATATTTAAACTTTTTAAAAATTATTATGTGATCATTCCGTTGTTGGTATTTACTAGATCACGAACAGCCAGACAAAGTCCTCAGTATTTTGTACTTAGCCAGGACTTAGAGTCCCTACAGGCTATTACGCTCGGTGCTTCGGTATTTTATCCTGCCTACAGGGTTTTCTAATTAAATGGAACAAGAGCTGCGGTGTCAATTAGAGTTACGTTCTGGAGATACGTCGGTAAGGAGGCTAAAGGTCGGAGAAACAGGTCGTGAATCGAGAAACTATTTGTAAGAAGAAAATACATGGCGATGTTTCTTATTTATTTTTGTTAAAGGGGCGATAATGTTGGATGGCTTAGGCGTAGGTATGTAAAGCTAGCATACCAGATCAGGAGGGCTAGTTTGTAGAGTTTTGTTTTAGTTTGAAAGATATTTCGCATTGTTTTAAGACGGCCACTAACGATAGACGATGGCGTAGAGCGACTTTCGTGCTTGGAATGAAGAAGTTTTCAAGGACTCCACTGATCATCACTACTCCACCGTTCCATTTTTTACCGACAGGCAGATATTCATGCTCACTAATAATACGTAAACAGGTATTTTATAATAATTACAATTTACCGATAAATATAACTCTTTAATCTTTACCCTAAAAAAAATTCCTACATAAAAAAAAATTAATTGTTACAAAAGTCCTAGTGCATGAACACAATTCTTAATTCCAACTCTCATAATTCATACTTTCCGAGGATGATCCGTCATAAAATATATTTCAACTTTCCAAATTTGGAAGTTAGAAGTGTTACTATCAACACTGTTTTACCGTATGGGGCCCTTCTTCCTGATTTTCGGAGGTTGATCTTTGAATTCAACTTTTCTTTAATATCGACATGCCAAGTTTCGCAAGGGAAAAAATTTCCTGCTCCTCGTGACTCGGCAAAAATTTATATTTATGGATACGGATTTATACATACTCAATTTAATCTTATCTCTCACTCTACATGACGAAATTTCCAGCCATTTTTGAAAAAAGACATATTGTATATTGACTCCTCGCATACGCTACTCGATGGATATATCCTGTTTTCTCCTCCACATTGGGACAGCGTATACATTTACTTCTTGAAGACCTTCTGTCCACAGCTGCTCGTCGAAGCATGGACAGGAATGTTTTCAGAGCGGTTTCACAGCCAGATTAGAGAATTATTATAATTCTTTGTAACGTTAAAGAGAAATTAGGATACATCAAAGACATATATATATATACGTATTGCAAAGATACAACACGTATTTTTTCACTATTTGATAGTGATAGAGAAAAATAAAATTTTGATCCGTGCTATCAATTAATATATTAAAGAAATAGTGAAAAACTTATACACATATATTATTCTGGAGAAATATCAACCAAAATCATAAAGTTAAATTTCAAAACAATAAAATAAAATAAAAACTTATTAATTGAAGGACAATATATAACTTCCAATACCATCTTATCCTTTATTTAATTATGCTGACGTTTCGGGGAAATATTTCCTCTTCACCATAACACATTTTTTCTTAGCTTTTATTTCTCTCACATTGCCATTACATAAAAAGTTCCTGTATCTATTGTCTACATTTTGCTGGGAATCGAAGGTCATTGTAGCCAATCGGTAAAATGTAGCCAATAGATACTGGAAATTTTTATATAATAACAATGAGAGAGAAATAAAAGCTGTGAAAAAATGTGTTCTGGTGATGAGGAAATATTCCTCCGAAACGTCAACATAATTAAATAAAGGAGAAGTATATTGCCCTTCAATTAACATGTTCATAAGAACTCCCTAAGAAATTAAAAGAAAGAAGATAATAAATAAAAACATGTTGCTTAGTAATAAAGTTCTAAAAATTCAACTAAAATATTTTTGTAGCCCAAGACAGTTAAATTTTAACATAAAAAAAGTTTAAAATACGTTTTAGACAGCATATTCTTCAAAATATTTTCCAAGGGAGTATAGAATGTCCCCGGGCTCTCTGCTCGACTGAGGAATATGAACGAAACCCCTCGATACTATGGTTCGCGCACCCTAAAATAAAGGATGCTGCTCACGCTTTAGATTTACTCGTTTTATCGTCATGTAATTTATTGGACTGTTTAGAACTCTGTCACATAAGATTTTTTTTATCCACGACTATCAATTGGCATCTGAATATAGTTTTATTGAAAACAGTTCAGCTTGGGCGCCGTTAGCTGAGCTAGGACCCGGAGCAAAATAATACAGTGAGCTACTCACGCCTACTCAATAATCCATGTGTTTTATTTTAAGAAAACGAAACTTATTATATCATATTAAACTATAATATGATGGCTAGAGTTTATTGTTTTCTAAAAAAAATACGTCAGTGGAGGTGATTAATTCTATGCATTGTGTTGGTTACACTAAACCTTTGGATACCAGCCTGAACTTCGAGTTGCGATTTGACAATGTTTCCAAGTACACTCAACATTACTGGCCAGCTTTGACCTCAACAACAAGGACTTTATTTCGGTGATTATTTGTAAGGTCACCGGTACATGAAACAGCCATCTCAAAACATGTCCTGACTCCAAAAAGTCTGAATTTATTTGTCACCTTCTGAAGTATTTACTGGGTCCATATTTGATTATTTCACACCTTTGTCCCACTTGATGTGTTATGTTGTTTTATTTATTTATATATACGATTTACTAGTGTACCTTTAAACACTGATATCACTTTAACACTGTACCAGAAATATAGAGAGCTAAGTTCCTTGTATTAAGCCAGGTATCTATATCTTCCAATATTTTATATATGAGATTACGTTGCTGAGCTTAGTAATGAACAAATCCATAAAAAGTTAATAAGGGCAGAACCGACAAGAAACGTTAAAGGAGTTGATCCGAGATTTGTAGACATTTATTGGTGTCATCATCATCGAACTTTTGTTCGCTGATCTTTTTATGATTTATTTTTTGTACTGGATATATAGAAATTCTAATGAATTACTAAAATTAAAATAATTACAAATTTAAATTATAATTAACAATTTATAAATTACAAAAAAAAAACCTATGTATTATACAAAAATAAAAAAAATAAATAAAAGTGTCTTCTTTTAAACTGCAGCGAGGATTAATATTACCAAGACTTTGGCTGTTTTAATTAAGTTTTTTTTATTGTTTTTGCGAAGATATTTAGTTAAGGGTCAATCCATATCACATCGTCTAGGGCATAAAACATTATTACCTGAATAAAATGTATTGAATAAAAAATATTGACATGAATAATTATTAAAAAAATATGCAAAATTGTTTTCATTATGTAGAAGGAATGCTTCTAAAAAATAGTTTAAAAACATAAAAAACATCTAAAACATAGATATAGCTTTAATCTCGGAGACATGATTCAAAACCAACAGATACGCCAACTTTCCTCGGTATCGAAAGCGTGCGCAACATCCTTTATTTTAGGATGCGCGAACCATAGTACTGGGGGGTCCTTTCATACTCCCCAGTCGAGCGGAGGGTCCGGACATTCTATAATCCCCTGGAAAATGTTTTGAAGAATATACTGTCTAAAGATCAACCTCCGAAAATCAAGAAGAAGGGTCCCATACCCTAAAACAGTGTGGATAGAAAAACTTTTAACTTCCAAATTTGGAAAGATTGAAAAATATTTTATGACGGATCCACGCAATGAATCTGAATCTTCCCAGTCAAGCTAGAATAGATTGGCTAACTAGAGGATAACGCGTCCTGCCTCCCATAGTTGGAGTACATAATAGCGTTAAACCCGAATAAACAAATATTTTTGGTCTTTAGTATTTTGGCCATTATGATTTGCAGGTAGGTATATGTTTTTCCTAAATATGAATAAAATATGTTTAAAAAGAAGCTAACTACATGAAACATAGTTTCTTGGATTAGTATGGTGCTAGCCAAAAAAATAATTATATTAGGACCGAAAAATTCTTTTATAATAGAGGATAAGGATTGTGTCTTTAAAAAAACACAACAAAAAACGAATGCCTTTAGAAAAACACAGGTTTTATTTTATTTTTTTTTTATTGAAAATAGTTTTATTTCAGTGGGTTTTAGTTTAAACTGGAAATCTTCTAAATGTCGGCCGATATTGACATTCCTGGAAAATTTCCATCATCCTTCCAGTCATTTCTTGTAGAATTGCATTGATTTCTTGACTGATTCTCTTCTTTAAATGGAGTTAATCTAGAGTCCCTGCCGACCACCCCAAGTCATCCCTCAATGAGATCAATCAGTCAGGGAATATGTGTGGCATATGTGTGCTTCGGATTCGTCCAACTTAGGATGTATCTCTAAGGCGTAGGATAATCTCCAACATGTGCACGTAGCGGTCGGAGCTCAAAGCTACCGTCACACCCTGTCCTCAAAAAAAGTACGGTCCGATAGCACCGAAATAACCAAAAGCCGTCCGTAGAGCCCTACCGAAGTGCATCAGTTATTCGACCAGAAATGATTCCAAGAGTGATATAAAATTTCCGGAAACGTCTTCCGCAATATGTGGTAAATAATGGCCGACATTAGGACCGATTTTATTGGAAATCGATTCTATCAATTTCAATTTACTATTAAAAGATAAAATGATTTTTTTTCTAGAGACATTTGTTTTGTTTTTTAGAATCCTTCAAAATGTGTCCCTTATTTCTGCCCCACCCTATATAATTGAAGAATATGTTCGTGCTTTTATAAAGATTCATTTGTATTCCCATCTGCTGTTTCTATTAGTCTCCTGTTATATTCCTATTTTTCAAAATTTGTATAGCTATGAAAACAATAAAATATATAATGAAGACTGACATTGTTTTGTGATTATTTATATACAGAAGTATATTGCAGTAGACGGGCGAATCCTGCTAATGATAGCTGTAGAGAAAAACAAACACGTAGCTTCTAATGAGGTATATCCCAAGAGGGCCCCAATAATTCACTCTTCCCCAAAGCTATTATCTTGAAGGCAGTGATGCAAAAATAAACAAGATGCGGTTTCGAAGCATCACGCTTCTGCAAATTGTCTACGGGTCTTCTTCCTTTTACCACAGCGTTATTCTATTTAATGGCTTGATAATTTTCTAATGTACGTGTTTTGGTTAACAGGTAAATATCCTCGTACGTGATTGGGCATAAAGAATGGAATTTTACAGTTAGTACGACTTTTTTATTGATCGCAATTTCATATTTTGATATAGTTTGGTATAGTGATAGTTTTATAGTCCTCGAATCTATAAATAGGAATATTGAGCATATGTGAGAAATGAAAGACCCATGGATCAAAAATAGTAAAAACTATTTATCAGGAACTGACGTTTCGATCCGCTTTGCAGGTCTTCATCAAGACTAAATATACAAGAGTTAGTTGGCATCCGCATGATGGTATAGAAGTATCAATCTAATTAGGGATTGATCCTACAATACCATCATGCGGATGTCAACTGACTTCATCAACTGCGCCTGCATTTTGGTTCAGGCGTTTCAATTCTGGGAACAACAGCCTTCAAGATAATGCTTTGTATTTGGTGGAATTATTAGGATGGTTTTAACTAAGATCTGGTTCCAGATGGCCGGGCTACTGACGAACTACTACTACTGATGAACAACTCGAAAGAGCATATAGAGTTTTAAAAGAGGAGTCCCCTGCTTTGGTCAATCATATTAAAGTGATGTTTCAGCAAGACAATGCTCCTGTCCATCGTTCACTCTCAATCAAAGTAAGATTCTCAGAAATGGAGGGTGTTAACATCTTACCCCAACCTCCTTAGAGCCCTGACATTGCACTGTTTGGCTATTGTATTTTACGGACAATGGCCCATTTTTTTGAAAGGCTGGCACTTAAAAAATAACATGAATGTCAAATCAAGATGTGAGGAGTTTTCCGCCTTGAAAACCAAGGACAACAAAATTCAACTTCTGGTAGAAAGATGGGTTAAAGTAATTGGCAATGATGGCCTATATTTTTAAGAATAATTTTAATTTGTAGATTTTATACTGAAATTTAAATAAAACTTATTATATGCACAAAGACTTTTGTATCAACATAGTATTAATAGTGGACATAAATGCATTGATCTACCAGTGGGCTCGAGTCGCGAGCGTCTGAGAAAGAAATTTTGTTCAGAAGGTCATACCGTCATTTTAATCATGGACATCGAGACTAGTTTATTATTTTAGCTTAGATTTGTACACCTCCATACTATAGCTTTATTATTAGAAAATACAATATATGCCTATTTACAGTAAAATATATAAAACAAGAAAATAACAATGTTATTACACAAAAAATAGTTTTTTTTTTATATGAAGGACTCATCATTATGCTCGTGCGCTATAGTGGACATGTGAACTAGTTAAAGTGACGGTTGCCATTAATAGTGTAGACGTCCGCTACACCAGTAATACTAACGAAATAAAGAATATTAATGCGTATCTTTGAATCGATTGAATCAAGAATATCGTTGGAGCCTTTTATTTTACCAGAGCGCAATAAGATTTTAATGAATGGAAGATATGCAATTAATAACCGACATGTTTTTTTTTTAAATAAAAGAACGAACTTTTGATTGTTATCAGAATGTTATTAGGCGAGGGTTTCCGCTATTGAGAGGAAGGAAGGCTCTTTGTATAGAAATAATAACACAGAATTCCCCTTAATGACTTCAATTAGCGGACACCTGGAAGGGGCAATGGGAATAACGAGATCGGGATCTTTCCTCCGGCAAGGACGGTCTTCGTTCCGGAAGTTCGCGGCCTTGATGAAGGACTACTGCGATTGACGAAACTACGATTTTCAGGAAACAGTGCAACAGAGGCCGTTAATCTGTGACTAACAGAAATTGTGGAGAAAGGTCACGAATGTGACTCAGTTTCTCCGAAAGTCAAGGAATTTCAGAGACAGATGAAGTTACTGCGACCTATGACCGATCAAGAATGCCAAGATGTCTTCTCAAGGTGTCATTGCCCAGTTCTGTAGCCGATATTCTCAGACTAGTTCGTGTAAATGCTAACAACGAATCCTGACACAGGAATTTATAAATAAAAAAATAGCGTGCAATTGTAGTCCATTGAAGTAT
Organism: Rhaphigaster nebulosa; assembly: GCA_948150685.1. Lineage (NCBI taxonomy): Eukaryota > Metazoa > Arthropoda > Insecta > Hemiptera > Pentatomidae > Rhaphigaster > Rhaphigaster nebulosa. The sequence goes on from OX411309.1 coordinate 3,768,635, forward strand.
AAGTAATATTTTTAAAAATCAATACAACAGACAAGATAAATCTTAGGATACTATCGCTCGAAAATTTAATCACACAGAATAGCAAAGTTGGAATTCTCTGTCTTATTAGACTACTTTGCAATTCATTTAAATGAAAAAAAAAACATAAATTCATCAAAGACTCAGGAGTTAAATTAATACATCACGTTGAAAACAGTCTCAAATTAAGCATATGAAATAATAAAATCCTTCAAATCCAATCCAGATTTCTGCTTAAATGATCAAATAAATATCTCCAATAGTCCAATCTTAAATTTATTCCCATCTATAACAGAAAAACCAATTACTCGCCTGCATTACTGGAAAAACCCCGGCCCTTAAACCGTTTACCTAAAAACATCCCACCTTTCCTTTCTTTCATTGTTAGTTCAATGCGAGAAGAAACCAGTAAAAACTATTCTGTTTTATATAATCCATTTAAATCTTGGTGAGTACCAACATGTATTTGATTTCTTGTCTTAATTAAATTCATAATTCATAAATATTTTATAATACTAATTTGTATTACATCTAATTTAATATGTATAATAATGCCAAACTATATTTTGAATTACTTATTTTTGAATTGTTTGTGTTTTTAGAACTGAAGATGAATGTATAACATTCGAGACTAGTTGCCAATAAAACAAAATTATAGAAGTGGCAAATGATTTATCAATCCCCAATTGAGCATCATGTAACAAAGTTCTGAAATCTTCACCAAATTCAAAGAGAATATTAGGAATATAAAAATTTTATTGACATAAAATGTTTCCTTCTTTTTGAATTTAAAAAAATATATAACGCAGTTGTTATTAGAGGCGTAGAATTTCAAAAACAGCCATGTTCTATATTCCAATTTTTATTTATTTATTTTCTTTAGCAGTTTTGTCCTGTATTATCATGAGATGAAAGTATTTTTCCAAAATCAGTTAATTCAAGTTGATTTAACTGTTTTTTTTTCGGAGAAATCCTTTCATCTCATGATAATCTAATACAAAAATTAAATTGGAAAAATTGGAAATATAGACTAGGCTGGTTTTGGAATTCTATGTCTCATTTGATCAAAAATTAAATGAGCAATTTTTGTTTTCTTTATTATTTGTATTTTATATTTCATGAATTCCTTTGTGTAAAATAGTGGACGCGCTATTTTATGTGACACATGGACTTGGATATCTTAACAGTTTCAGATACCACCACAGAATACTACAAAAATGTCCCCAAAAGAGTGAATTGCAACATGAACCCCTTATCACAAACACCACGAACCACCACGAACCCATACAACCCACCACGATGGCTTGCTAAGGTTACTATAATCCGGATAAGCGTATTTTTGCTTATAGCAAAAATATTTATAGGATGGCAAATTATTGGGTAAAACTATAGACTAGAGGCGCCTTATCACTTGTTTATTCTGAGGTCACCGGAACGTTGCCGGACTAGCACACTCTAGCGTCATTTGTGCTAACTAACTACTTTGCATTCAATTGTAACATTCGTATTCATTGCAATTATTAAAATTGTTCCTGCTTTAATTACATATTATTTAAAATTACTAGTGATGTCGACTTCCGTTGATCTGGACAAATTTTTGTAATAATTTAAATGAGTGATATTTTAAATTACGGTAAGGACCCGACCTCAACTGAAAAGGAGCTTTTGGGATTAATTTATCTCTTGAGCGAGCGTAGCGAGCGAAAGTCGACAGCTGTAATCTAATTAAAGCAGTAATAATTGAAGTACGGCAAGGCCCCGACCTTAACTGAAAAGGATCTGTTGATGTTTTGTTTAGTTCTTGGGCGAACATAATGAACGGAAGTCGACAGCACTAGTAATTTTAAATAATATCTAATTAAAGCAGGAACAATTTTAATAATTGCAATGAATACGAATGTTACAATTGAATGCAAAGCAGTTAGTTCGCACAAATGACGCTAGAGTGTGCTAGTACGGCAACGTTCGGGTGACCTCGGAATGAACAAGTGATAAATCGCCCCTAGTATATAGTTGTACCAATTATCGTACTGCCATAACATATTTTGTGTATATACACCTAAATAAAATTTATGTAAAAAAAATAAATAAAAATGGAACCCAATCAAAAGACCACGAACAAAACAGCTAAGACCATTTTAACGTTTTTTTTTTTTCTTGGAAAGTTTTCATTGACGAATATCTCTTAGAGGAAAATTGTCTTATTTTTTATTGTCAAAATTTACTGCCATAAACAATTATTAGTTTAGTTATAAATTTACTAACCAAACATAATGACTTCCTATAAACTGTGACAAGAGAGTAAATTTATAAAGACTGTCTTGATAAAGATAATACTAAATTATTTTTAATGTTGAAGCACATAATATTATTCTTATACTAATTAGGTGGCCAAAAAGCATCAATATTTTGCTTATGATTACACATGTATCATTATTTATATTAAAAGTGTTATTTTGCACTTCAAAACATTCAAGGAAATATTTTGAATTGATTTATATTTACAAATTTCATTTATAGTTTACATTACCATTATCAGGTCTATTTGGACATACGAAATTGAGCTTTGGGGCTCCACAAAACCATCTAATTCCTCCCACATCCAATCCTAACAATGCAAAATCCTTCTAATAAAATAATAAAATAAAATCATCTGTAAAGACCAAAATATGTCATTTGTAGCAGATTTGGCCCGAAATAGATATACCTCTTTTAATTAAAGAATCATTTCCCACACAAACCTACTTTTTCTTAACCTTTCATCCCTATGTGTTCCCGGTAACCCTCCGAAGCGTCTGAAAAGAAGATGGCTACGGGTCCTTGGGAACTTAAACTAGTCGTTGAAGTTCTACCAATGGATAGTTCCTTCATAAGTTATTTCATGTTTTTTTTTTGCGCTTAATTAAATTTTATTTGTTTTATGTATACAGTTGTAAATTTCAATAAATTCATAATAAAAAATAAATAAAAAGAAGTATTGTTTAATAAATAATCTTTATTTTTTAAAATGTGTCTTTATTATCCAAAAGCGCAAAATAAAATTTGCACTGTTTTTTTATGAAAAACTACCTCAAGTTTATTCATGATTCATAATTAAATGATTAAAAAATGAAGATTAACTTCTTTTTTTTTTTTTACAAAAAAAGTATATAGTATGAATTAAAAAAATGTCCGACTTTATGTTTCAGCTGTGAGTAGAGACGACGATAAACCTAAATAGAAAAAACTTAAAGCATCTTTCTCGAAGGGTGTATGTATGCATATATGTATATATATGTATATATATATATATATATATATATATATATATATATATATATTATATATATTATTTTTTTTACAAGTTTTAACTTATAGGGCTCTCTTAAAATAAGTCGAGTAGGAGACGAGATTCGAATCCGTGATATTTACATTATTACAACTACCAAGCTATAGCTATAACTTACATAATTATGTTTATGTGTTTACACGAAGAGATATCCATAAATAGTTTCAGGGCCACGAAGACGCGCAATGAGGATCTGTTTTTCAAGTTGTTTTTTCAAGATGTTTTGTTTTGCATTGCAAATAGTAAATTATGTTTCACGATCATTGAATGAGATAGCTTTTTTAATTGGAAGCTGTTCATCTTCTTTCTATTTTTCCTGTCCACGTGATCATGCTTGAAATAATTCCGTACCATATACCATGCCCATTTGTTCTTCCAGTGTTGACGTTATGACGATATAGGTCATCAGGATGTATTGCGGAGTAGAAGAAAGCGAGAGTCTTCCAGACCAAGGTTAAGTTCAGGACTGAGTCAGAACTAGGACACTAGGACATGTATCACCACCATTTTTCTTCCTGGAGTTGCATCAATCGACAGATTTTTTTTTTATAAATATTTATCTCTTCAGTATTAACCCTAGAAAATAGACGTGTATTTAAAATATATAAATAAACCCCATAAAATTGAATGTATCGTAAAATCGCATTAGTTAAAGACAAAAATAATTACTAAAGAAAATATCTGATGTGGAAAACACATGACTTCCTTGTACGCCTATTAAACTATAAATTCAGTGGCTCAAAAAGTGATCCTCAATTTGGTTACTAGTTTCCGAAGATTGCAGTATCTCAAAAACAACACTCGGCCTCGCAACATCCATCTATTGACACACACACAAATAGGGAGAAAAACCAGTATTTTACACTCAATTTTAACACTTAAAACAAGTAATAAAAATGTTTAATTGGATTGGAAACCAAATTGCGTTTGAAACCTTTAGTACCGAAACAGATGATTTATTTATTTAATTTAAATATAATTTTTGATGTAAGCTTATTATGACCTTCAAGTAAAGTGCCCTTTTCGGCTCACCAATTTTAACAAAAATATAGTAAATACATTCACATCGATATAAAAGTCCTATTTACCAAATTTGAGATGTTTTACATTATATTTTAATATAATGTTTGATGAAAGTCTAATATGACCTTCAAGTAAAGTACCGCTTCCGGTTTTCCAATTTAGACCAAAATTTAATACGTTATTTAAATCAATATATAAGTTATAAATACCAAATTTGAGAAGCTTAGCAAAGTATTTTAATATAATTTTTGATAGAAATCAATTATGACCTTCAAGTAAAGTACCACTTCCGGTGATTAAGCAGTGACCAAAAAGGGAGGTTCACAACTAGATTTTACAACAATCCTAAATACAAAATTTCAACTTTCTACGGCTAACAGTTTTTGAGTTATGCGAAATACGAACGTACGTACGTACAGACGCCACGACGAAACTAGTCAAAATGGATTCAGGGATGGTCAAAATGAACATTTCCGTTGAAATCTGAAAACCGAAAATTTTCGCGATTACAATACTTCCTTTACTATGTACAAGGAAGTAAAAAATGCTTGGCATGGATTTGTATCTCTATGTTTGAGCCCGATCCGGTTCTTGCGAGAAATACCACATCAGCGCTAGTGTTGCATCCACATTGTGTTTATATAATGTATTATGTATTTTTATAAATTATATATTTATGTTTTTAATAGCGTGGAGATAGTTTACATTCTCAAATTTTGTAAATCCCCTTCATATCTTTGCCTAGACTTAGCAAATGTGTAAAAGCACCTTGCAGCAATAACAGTAAATTGCTGACAAGTTAACGCTTCGCCAATTCAGGCAACACCAGGACAAAAAAATATAAGATGAGATGAATGCCAACCAGAGATGGCACACCCCACATCGACATCCTAAAAGAGACCGGCTGAAAAATATAGCACATCGCTCCAATACAGTTCAACATAGAGATGTCAAAATCGAAAAAAAATATCGATAGTTTTCGAATTTATCGAAATAGTAGTTCGATATGTCGAACCTCGGTATTTTTAGTTTTTCAAGTCCACTCCTTTTTTAAAGGATGTTTGAGAATATTTCATTTGAAAAACTAAATCCTATGTTAGTAGTGTATTTGATTAAAACATCATTGAGAGACAATAAATAAAAGTTCCCCAGTAATAACTAACTACTTTACATCAAGGAAAATAAAATATGTTTCTGTTTAGTCATTGTTACTATTTGAAGAGCACTTTATTTATCATAAATATATTTGAATAATAGTCTACAGTTCAAGGCAATATTTAAAATATCTATGGTTTGTTTTCTTGTGTATTTTTTATAATTTTAATTTAAATTTTTTTCTTTATTAAAAGCATTTCTGATAAATATATGTATGTATGTATATATATATATATATATATATATATATAATAAAATAATTACATAATTAAAAAAATTACATTAAAATAATTAAATAATAATATACCTAAATAATTACTTATATCTCATTTTGAGCTTTTGCTCTTGCATGTGGAATATTGATATTTTGTGGAATATATATATATATATATATATATATATATATATATATATATATATATATATATATATATATATATATATATATATATATATATTAATATACAAGAGCAAAAGCTCAAAACGAGACATTAGTAATTATTTAGGACATAAATGGAAAAATCCACAATAAAAGCCAAGAGTCTCAAAAATAACAAAAATAAATAAAAATAAAAAAATCATCTATAGATTTCTTTGGGGGATTTTTCCATTAAAATAATTACATAATTAAAACAATAACATAAAAATAATTACATAATTAAATAATAATATACCTAAATAATTACTTATATCTCATTTTGAGCTTTTTCTCTTGCATATTAATATATTTTGTGGAATAGCCGTGTATCCACTGTTGTCTTTATAAAGACCTTCCTCTTCTGTGCATATAAACTTTTCCTTTCCTCTTGTATTAAGTTGATCTTTTCTTATTTAATTATTTCATTTTTTTTATGATGTTTTAGACATTTTTGGGTTTTTAGTATGAGTATTTCCTTTTTTTTTATGATCAGCTGTTTTTAATTAAACTTTTTCCAGCTGTCAGCCTTTTTCCCTCAGTATGTGCCTGGGTGTCTTAGTGTGGGGTGCTGTCTCTGGTTAGTGACTTTTTTGACTCTGCATTTTTTTCTTTATTAGGTTCTTTTTCTTGATATTTTCTTTCTTTCTCTCCTACTGTCCTGATAATGCTTGAATTGCCGAAATATCGAGAGATGATTTTTTAAAATTTATTTCTGTTATTTTTGGAATTTCTTTCTATAATAATAATTTATGGTCAGAAGATATAGTACAGTAAAAATTTACGATACTGATTGTACAAAATATGCTGCAAAAATATTGATATGAATAACTTACAATTTTGTTTATTTATTTTTTTTTTTTATATTTATTATGTTAAAGAATATAAATAATAATTAATATTAAATAAACATTTTTAGCGGATTTATAATTAATGATATTCTAATTACAATGTTCACTATTTATTATTTTTTGAGTAAAGATTAAATTAATTAATGTTCTTGCTGTTGTAGACGAACTAATCATATCCAAATAATTCTCAAGAGTTATATTAATCTGTAAATTGAAATATTTGTAGATATTATAAAATACGTGTTTACAAAGTTGTGACCATAATTATCGATAAGGTTATATTAATATAATTTTCGTAATATTCAGATTTGTTTCTTTTTAATGCCTGGATCAGTGGGACCGTGGAAATCGTCTCCACTTCAATCATTCCAGCCACTCCACTCCAATCACTCCAGCCGCTCCACTCCGTATTTCCATTATTCCATATGGTCGCCTTCAGACAGCGAATTTCGCTTTCATGTCAACTATTTAAAAAGTAATCTTAACACTGTTGAGATTGTAGTAATTTCAATGTTTTTAGTTTATAATGACAACTGAAGCCGGATACAGAGATGCTCTGTTGTAACGCAATGCCGTCATTTGGGATTCCCAACTAGTTCGTTATAGCTCGTGTTTACTTCTTCATCTTAAATCGTAATCGAATAAGAAGAACTCTCTGATTTTTATTTTCATATTTTTCTAGCTGACGAATGATTTCCAGTACAATGAGATGTACAGAATATCACAATAAGACCTCAGGAATATTATCATAAACGGTTATTGTTAAGGCAAGACCTTATTTCGTTTTTTAGAAATATATTTATATTTATCTATAGAAACAAATTTATATTTTACTTCTAACATATTGAAGACTTATCATTTTTTAGTTACTTTTTCACCCACAATATTAATTTCAATCGAGGTTCAAATGGTAAAGTACGTTTGGCGGCAGGAGGAACGCGAAAGCAGCGTTTCTTTTTTAAATTATATTCCTATATTATATATCATGCATACTTGTATCATACATAAACTAATACGTAATGCGTGATTAATGAATACAAATTCAAACAGGTCTGATAAAGTAGTAAACAAGCTAAACATTTTAACTAAAAAAAAAAAAAAATAAAACTTGTTATATTTAAAGCTTAAAATAAAGCATATTATACTTAAAATAAAAAAAAAACCTATTCTTGGCAATGAACAAAAAAAATCCATAATTTTCAATAGTAAATTTATATTCATAGAAATTGAAATTATTATAGAATTTCAATATAAATTTAATTAGGGATTGATAAATTATTTGCCACTTCTATAATTTTGTTTTTATTGAAAACTAGTTTCGAATGTTATACATTCATTCTCAGTTCTGAAAACACACAAAAAATTCAAAAATAAACAATTCAAAATATAGTTTGGTATTATTATACATATTAAATTAGATTAATATAAATCAGTATTCATAAATGTTTTATAATACTGATTTATATTAATCTAATTTAATATGTAAAATAATACCAAACATTATTTTTGAATTTTTTGTGTGTTTATAGAACTGAGGATCAATGTATAACATTCGAAACTAGTTTTCAATAAAACAAATTTATAGAAGTGGCAAATAATTTATCAATCCCTAATTAAATTTATATTGAAATTCTATAATAATTTCAATTTCTATGAATTTTCAACTGCACTAGTCTAGGAACTACACGAATTTGCAAACAAAAATACGAATTTGTTTTCAAGTTATCCATTTAAAAAGTCCTTAATACAAGCCAAATCAGGTAAACACTATATTCTTAAATAAAATTAAATTCAAACTAATATCCATTAAATTAAATCCATAATTCAAAAGAAAATTCAAATTTCAATCCAAATCGGTATCAATATTTTTAAATTCTTTTAAACGCGCTATCACACACCAAGTAAAAAATTCATCATGCGATAAGTTTGGTTTGATTTAACGGATTTTAATGGTCATTAACTATTTTTAGTTGTTTTGAAACCCAAAATATTTTTACATAGATTGATCCGAATAAAATAAAATTTCAAATAGCTAGGACTGATATTATTTGAGGAAGCTCGTACGAACCCATTCAGAATTCGAAGTTGCACCAAGCCGCAGATATCCCACTTATTAGCTAAAACTAGAGACTATTACAGGTTTTTAATTAAACGATTATCTTTAATAGATTTACAAAAGACAAACCAGGTTGATACTAATTAGTCTTACTATAATTGGATAATTGAAATTTCGAAAAAATTGATGGACCCAGCTGGAGTACATATTTCAAATACCTATTCTTTGTCAGTTGACATCCGCATAATGATATGGAAGGATTAATCCAATTAGGATTGATAAATTATTTGCCACTTCTATAAATTTGTTTTATTGAAAACTAGTTTCGAATGTTATACATCGATCATCAGTTCTAAAAACACACAAAAAATCCAAAAATAAGCAATTCAAAATATAGTTTGGTATTATTATACATATTGAATTAGATGTAATATAAATCAGTATTATAAAACATTTATGAGTTGTGAATTTAATTAAGACAAGAAATCAAATACATGTTGGTACTCACCAAGATTTAAATGGATTATATCAAACAGAAAAGTTTGTAATGGCTTCTTCTCGCATTGAACTAACAATGAACGAAAGGTAGGTAAGATGTTTATAGGTAACGGTTTAAGGGTCAGGGTTTTTCATGTAATGCCGGTGAGTAATTGGTTTTTCTGTTATAGATGGGAATAAATTTAAGATTGGACTATTGGAGATATTTTTTAGGCCATTTAAGCAAAAATCTGGATTGAATTTGAAGAATTTTATTATTTCAAGTACTTCATATATATTTAATTTGAGGCTGTTTCCAACGTATTGTATTAATTTAATTCCTGAGTCTTTGATGAATTTATGATTTTTTTCATTTAAATGAATTGCAGTTGGAATTCTCTGTCTTATTATTATATGTCCGTATATGTTCCTGTAATCTATGATTTAGCGATCTTCCAGTTTTCCCGTGTGTTTGGCTTCAAAATCATTACAATTTAGTTCGGATACTCCGCTTTTTTTGAAAATATTATCTTTTGTCTTTAGGAGAAGAGAAATATGAGGATAGGGTTTTTCAAAACTAATCTATTCGAAACTAGTTTTCAATAAAACAAATTTATAGAAGTGGCAAATAATTTATCAATCCCTAACCTATTCTTTGTGCTTATGTGCCGATATGACATATGAATTTAATTTTAAATTTGCCCAAATACATTTAAACGAATCAAACACTTCACTTTAAATCAGAGATTAAAGGAACATCTACGTGCATATAATAATAAGATAGAAAATTCCAACTTAGCAATTCATTTAAATGAAAAAAATCATAAATGCATCAAAGATTCAGGAGTTAAATTAATACATCACGTTGAAAACAGCCTCAAATTAAATATATATGAAGCACTTGAAATAATAAAATCCTTCAAATCCAATCTAGATTTTTGCTTAAATGACCAAATAAATATCTCCAATAGTCCAATCTTAAACTTATTCCCATCTATAACAGAAAAACCAATTACTCACCGGCATTACTGGAAAAACCCAGACCCTTAAACCGTTTACCTATAAACATCCTACCTTTCTGTAATTGCTAGTTCAGTGCGAGAATAAACCAGTACAAACTTTTCTGTTTGATTTAATCCATTTAAACCTTGGTGAGTACCAACATGTATTTGATTTCTTGTCTTAATTAAATTCATATTCATAAATGTTTTATAATACTGATTTATATTACATCTAATTTAATATGTATAATAATACCAAACTATATTTTGAATTGCTTATTTTTGAATTGTTTGTGTTTTTAGAACTGAAGATGAATGTATAACATTCGAGACTAGTTGCCAATAAAACAAAATTATAGAAGTGGCAAATAATTTATCAATCCCTAATTGAGCATCATGTAACAAAGTTCTGAAATCTTCACCAAATTCAAAGAGAATATTAGGAATATAAAATTTTTATTGACATAAAATGTTTCCTTCTTTTTGAATTTAAAAAAATATATAACGCAGTTGTTATTTGAGGCGTAGAATTTCAAAAACAGCCATGTTCTATATTCCAATTTTTATTTATTTATTTTCTTTACCAGTTTTGCCATATATTATCATGAGATGAAAGTATTTTTCCAAAATCAGCTGTTGTTACAGCTGACTGTTCGTTATTAATAATCAACCATTTGTAATGGCAGATACAACGCAAACTAGCTCTGTGGGTCATCGCGTCTTTGTTCGGATCCGCGTCCAATCCCAAGCATGTACATTCAATTGGCTAGTTAGTGATGGTGCGACACCATTATCGGATGAATTCCTTGGGCCTGAATCGATCCTGGCTTCGGGATACTGAGCGATAAATATCCCTGTAATTAATGGAGTGCTTTAAAGGCCCATTTAAATTTACTGGCACATTGGCATCTGTTGATTGCTTTCGTGATAAGTCAAAACATACTCTGTTTTCATTAGTTTCAATTATTATATTACTGCATTAAATACCGCGTAGCCTTGACATCGCTTCGTGGACAATCGGCCGCGTGCTTCAGGATTACTTTCAAGTCGTGGAATGTCCTTTATGCCCTCAAGATGGATGTTAATACTTCACACCTAGAGAAATGTCCTGCTCTTGAGAATATTAGAAGACATTTATTGATGCCGATAATAAACCTCGGAAATATTGAAGTTACACATTCATGGTGTCCCAGCGGACATGGACCATTAGATTCCAGAGTATTTGGAATAAAGGGATGAAACTCGGTGGATCTTTGTTATGAATTATCAAGTATCATTTTATGGCACTAGCACCTCCGTAACCTTCTTCAGTTCTTCTGCAGCGCACCAAACTCTAAAATTTCAAGTAGAATGGGGAATTTTTACTTCCTTGTACGAAGTAAAGGAAGTATTGTAATCGCGAAAATTTTCGGTTTTCAGATTTCAACGGAAAATCCATTTTGACCATCCCTGAATCCATTTTGACTAGTTTCGTCGTGGCGTCTGTACGTACGTACGTACGTTCGTTCGCATTTCGCATAACTCAAAAACGGTTAGCCGTAGAAAGTTGAAATTTAGTATTTAGGATTGTTGTAAAATCTAGTTGTGAACCTCCCTTTTTGGTCACTGCTTAATCACCGAAAGTGGTACTTTACTTGAAGGTCATAATTGATTTCCATCAAAAATTATATTAAAATACTTTGAAAAACTTCTCAAATTTGGTATTTATAACTTATATATTGATTTAAATAACATACTAGATTTTGGTTTAAATTGGAAAACCGGAAGCGGTACTTTACTTGAAGGTCATATTAAACTTTCATCAAATATATGTATACATATATAATATATGTATATATGTATACATGTATAACATCCCAAATTTGGTAAATAGAACTTTTATATCGATATTAATGTATTTACTATATGTTGGTTAAAATTGGTGAGACGAAAACGGTACTTTACTTGAAGGTCATAATAAGCTTAATCAAAAATTATATTTAAATTAAATACATAAATCATATGTTTCGGTAATAAAGGTTACAATCGCAATTTGGTTTCCAATCTAATTAAACATTTTTATTACTTGTTTTAAGTGTTAAAATTTAGTGTAAAATACTGGTTTTCCTCCCTATTTGCGTGTGTGTCAATAGATGGATGTCGCGACGCCGAGTGTTGTTTTTGAGACACTGCGATCTTCGGAAACTAGTAACCAAATTTAGGATCACTTTTTGAGCCACCGGTTTATAGTTTAATAGGCGTACAAGGAAGTCATGTGTTGATCACATCAGATATTTTTTTTTACGGATTCTGATAGAAATGAAATTTTAAGACGAATTCATATCGGGCATTTCTTTGATCCGATGCGGTTCGAGGGCGATAATTGCAAAAACACGGTTTTTATACAAAGTTACAATTTTTTTTGTTAGAAAACTATTGAAGTAAACATTTTAAAGAATTAAAACCAGCTTTAAATGAGTCTATTTTCATTCCATAACGCTAGATATTAGACTGTTAATAATAAATAATAGATCAGCCGGAATTATCAAACGTAAAAAAAGAGTGTTTTCGACACACTTCCGGTTATTTTTTTTATTAATGCGTATTATTCTTATGATTTTTCAAACTTATTTGACATTTCTTCCTCTTGACAACTTATTTTCTTAAATAACTGATGAAAGGTTTCACAATATTTTATTTTTTTTATATTCAATGAAATAAATACCTCGTTCTTATTATAAATTAAAAAAAAAACAACTACAATGATGTTGTTTTAATATTTAGTGGATGATTATCATTATCATTTGTATTTGTAATTATTGGTTAGTAAAAATTCATTAATAACACAAATAACCTGAGGCTTGTAAAAAAAACACTCTTATTTTGTTATTTAACACTTTTTGGTGTTCTCTTATTTAATATTGCCACTCTAATAACTAGCTTTAATGAATGAAAATAGACTCATTTCAAAGTTGTTATAATTCTCTAAAATGTTTACTTCAATAGTTTTCTGAAAAAATTGTTCCTTTAGAGAAAGTTGGAACTTTGCGTAAAAACTGTGTTTCTGCGGTTATCGCCCTGGGGGCGCATCGAATTAAAAAAGTACCTGAAATAAATTCGTCTTAAAATTTCACTTTCAATCAGAATCCGTAAAAAAAAAAAAAAATGTCCCATTCGATTTGAAATTCCAGAGTAAGGAGTTCTGTAGAAGAACTGGAGAAGGTTTGTAATGTCATAAAAAGGTACTTCATAATTCATAAAAAAGACCCACCAAGATTCATCCCATTATTCCAAATACTCTGAAATATACAGGGGATGATCCTTGTGACACCCTGTATATGCATACATACATACATATATATATATATATATATATATATATATATATATATATATATATATATATACTATGCCATAATGCCATAATTCTACAGGTATTTAGTGACAAAAACTGAAACTAGACCGAGTTTTGTTTGATTCTGCCATGTTTGTCTTAAATTGTTTAATAAAAGTCATCACACGCGTGCACAAATACTAATTACATATATTTATTTATTACTTTCCAAAGAATTGTGATATATAAATGTATTTCACGTACTTTTTCAACTTGTAATCTCTAGAATAAGTTACATACATTTTAATTTTCAGCTACTTATATTATATTTTAGTTTTTTGTTAAAATACAAAACAAAACCTGGGCAAACCAGTAGTTCCAATTAAGACCCAGTAGTAAAGTTTATTTTTAATAAACTTTTTTTTTAAGAATCAAAACTCCTTATACACATAAAAACGGTCATTACGTTACAAATAAAATACTTAATACAACAAAAAATAATATAAATTTAATAAAATCTCTAGTAAAACAATTTTTTTTTATTCACACTTTTAAAAAATATTTTGAGTATTTTACTGGAGTTTTCATTAAGTTTATTTTATATTCAAACACTTTTGAAGACTATTTTCACTTTCCCTTACCTATATACGAAGTATATAGTAAGGGGAAGTATTGCGATCGTGAAAATTTTCGAATTCGAGTTTTCAAAGGAAATACATGTTTTAAGGTCCCCTGAGTCCAAATGACCAAGTCTCGCAAAATTGTCTGTGTGTGTGTCTGTGATCAGTCTAGCTCAAAAACGGAAAGCTGTACAATACTGAAATTACATATTTAAGCTTAGCACATGCATGCGATGTTACCGCAACGTTTTCGTCAAAATCGACTAACCGGAAGCGCCACTTTATATAATCGATTTTATACATTTTTACAATTTTCTCGAAAACGGCTCAAACGTTTTTGATTAAACTTGCCTAAATTATTCTTCATAAAGACCTTTAACTTTTCATATATATGGTATATCACCGAGGAATTGCAAAAAAAATTTATGATTGAAAAAAGTTATGATGAAAAGAATATTTTATTTACGCATAACTTCAAAAGCGAGCAATTTATGGTAAATCATCTATAGACTTGTATGAAAGGTAATTAAATTATCTAAAAAACAATAAAAGATTCATGAAAATCGGACCAGTATTGACAAAGATACAGCGCATCGGACTAACCGGAAATAGCTATTATATCATGGATTTTTCACTTTTTTACAATTTTCTCGTAAACGGCTCTAACGATTTTGATGAAACTTGCCTAAATTATTCTTCATAATGGGCTTTAACTTTTCATTTATGTAGTAAATTACCGAGGAATTGCAGAGAAAAAAGTTTTGATGAAAAGAATAATTTATTTGCCTATAGCTTAAAAAGTATGCATTTTACGGTAAATTATGTATATAATTGTATGAAAGGTAATTAAATTACCTAAAAAACAATAAAAGAATCATGAAAATCGGACCAGTATTAGCAAAGATACAGCGCATCGGACTAACCGGAAATAGCTATTATACCATGGGTTTTACACTTTTTTACATTTTTCTCGAAAACGACTCTAACGATTTTGATGAAACTTGCCTAAATTATTCTTCATAAAGGCCTTTAACTTTTCATTTATGTAGTAAATCACCGAAGAATTGCAGAGAAAACATTTATGATTAAAAGAATACTTTATTTGCTTATAGCTTAAAAGGTATGAATTCTAATGTAAATTATATTTTGTAGTTTTATATTTATATTAGAATTGTATGAAAGGTAATTAAATTATCTAAAAAATAATAAAAGAATCATAAAAATCGGACCAATATTAGCAAAGATACAGTGTATTTTATGAGGATTACAAGACCCTAGATGGATAACCAAGTGCATCTGAAAGGAGACGGATGCGACCGATCCTCCTCTCACCAATCCGCCAATCTGTTATAAACAATACACTCTGTAATAAAGTAATTTAAGAATAGAAAAGCGAAAATTTACTTAATAATTTCTACTTTCACATTATTTAGTGGAAGGAAAATGTTTCTATGGAAACTAAACCAGAAACTTTTAAAATATATTTGCAATTTGACAAAGTTAAAATATATAGGTAGTGTATAGGATTGTTGTAATAAAATTGTTTAAAATTTTTTTTTTATTGTACTTCAGTGGGAGAAGATTTGTATGCTGCTGAGCTTATTAGAAGCAGTGTTTATGTGAACTCTTTAAAATTGTATTAAAAAGATAATTATTATAGGACGGTAAGGGAAAGTTGTGTGATGCGCGCACCGCAGCAGTTTTTTTTGCTTTGTGTTTAAAATACGTCCATGAAGATTGTGTAGAACTTAATCATGAATATATTTAAATTCAAGAGGAGTGATGTTTAAACAGATGAGGAAGGTTATATTCAAAACAGCTGTTCAGCAGAAACAGAAAATACAAGTTTTACACAGCTAAAAACTTTTTGCTTATTAATCAGATTATTCAACTCTTCGCTTGAGCGCATTTCCTATTTTCGAGATAGGATATTGGGGGAAAACGCTACATCTGCTCTTTCTCCATATTTTGTTTATTATTAAATGTTTATCCGAATGTTCCCTTCTTCGCCGCGTCTAGTTATAAATACATTCGGACCAACCACTCTAGTATTCAAGACGCCATTGCTAAATATAGTTTTGCTATGATTTCATCTGCGGTTAATTACAGACATTAATATAAATTTTATTAGGCCATTACCAGGTAAATAGCCCGGAGTAGATAATCAAATATTTCTTAACCGAACCTTTGGTCTTATTACATTGGCAATGGTCTAGTTACTATGGCCATAGTTCAAGAGTGACCAAAACCCTGGCGCATTAGATGGTTTCAAGTGACACATTGCATCTATGCGTCTATATATATATATATATATTTATACCGTAGATTTTGACCTTAGAGTCGAATTCATATTCTTTAGTTATAGTGTCTATCAATTAATTATGCCTATAAATATACTCCTATTAGAAAGTTTATTAAACATATGCCAGGACTAGAACTTAACTCGTCTGTGTAAATAATTGGCACATAATGTGGACGTTGGCCATCCCTTTCCTAGTTTATCGGGTTAATAAATTTTTTAAAAACTTTTTTAATAACTTTAATTTTAATTAATTATTTTTTAAATACTTTTTTTAAAGAAACAGGATTGGTATTAATCTGATAATACAACCACGGCAGAAAAATCTACTACAAAAGAATTTTGCAAATATAGCGTTACCATTAATTGTTAAGCCAATCCCGGACAACTTGGAATATCAGGAGGAGAGGGGGGAGGGAGGGGCTAATGTGATAATGAAGATAAGGATGAAAAATTTATTTTCTGCCCCAAAACATATTTTTATACTCGAATATTTATGTTTTTATCGAATTTAGCGCAAAAATATTTAGATATAATACACAAGATTTAAATACCAGGTTGTTACAAAAGTCCTTGTGCATTAGTATTTTATTGTACTTTATTTCAGATTCCATATTTTAAACATTATTGAATACTACTTTCATCCATCTTTCTGCCAGTAATTGGATTTGATGCCGGTACCACTCCTTTGGTTTTGAGGCGAAGAATTCTTCACATCCAATTTTTACGTCATCGTAAATATCAAAGATCCGATCTTATAAAAAATGAGCCATTGGTTTAAACAAACCATGATCTGATGGTGCAAAATCTGTACTATGGGCAGGATGAGGCAAAACGTTTACTCCTTGCAGTTCCGATAATTTTTCCTTGGAGACAGAGAATTTCAAGTTAGCAATTCATTTAAATGAAAAAAATCATAAATTCATCAAAGACTCAGGAGTTCAATTAATACATCACGTTGAAAACAGCCTCAAATTAAATATATATGAAGCACTTGAAATAATAAAATCCTTCAAATCCAATCCAGATTTTTGCTTAAATGAACAAATAAATATCTCCAATACTCCAATCTTAAATTTATTCCCATCTATAACAAACAAACCAATTACTCACCGGCATTACTGAAAAAACGCCGACCCTTAAACTGTTTACCTATAAACATCCTACCTATCTTCCGTTCATTGTTAGTTCAATGGGAGGAGAAATCAGTACAAACTTTTCTGTTTGATATAATCCATTTAAACCTTGGAGAGTACCAACATGTATTTGATTTCTTTTCTTAATTAAATTAATAATTCATAAATGTTTTATAATACTGATTTATATTAATCTAATTTAATATGTATAATAATACCAAATATTTTTGAATTTTTTGTATGTTTTTAGAACTGAGGATGAACGTATAACATTCGGAACTAGTTTTTAATAAAACAAATTTATAGAAGTGGCAAATAATTTATCAATTCCTAAGGGAAAAAATTAATAATTTAATTTGCAAAATAATTTTGACCTGGGAAATCTGCTCTCGGATAACTTGATTAACTTTAGCTAAATGTTAGATAAATTTCATGATAGACTAAAATGTATTTAGATGAATTTATTGTTAAAATATAAATTCAGAAAAAAAAAATTGATGATCAAATCATATAACAGATAAGATCCAAGTAAAATAATAAAATTACTTATTTAAAAAATAATTTGCTTGGGCCATTCAACGATTTATTTCTTAAATATTATTTTGAATAAATTTTGCCCACGTCTAGTCTGTTACAGCCACTGTATCGATTTCAATTCTGTATGATATTGATACCATTCGATAGTGATAAGTTAAACCGTTACAATTACAGCCAAATTGTGATGACAGGTGATAGATCGCTGTGGTATCTAGATCTAGATAGGAGACACCCACGATGACCCGGGGTCAGAACTCGCACTGGATCCAGACAGCTGAGGTATCTAGCATTGCCTTCTTTATATCTCTGTAACTGATATCCGGAGGAATGTCTGTATTTATAAGACAGGAATTCACAAGGTACCATTGTTCTATTTCTAATCCTTAAAGTAAGATTAAAAGTTTCTCAAAGATATACTTTGAACTTGTAACAACGTCCCATCTTCTTGATATAGTTTATTGATTGCTTGAAATAGCTAGTGAATCCTATCCAGATGAAGCTTTTTGTTAAAAAAAAAAAATAAAAAAAAAAGATGAAGAAGAAGAGGGAATAATTAGCTATAAAATGAAATATTCGGTGCTAATACAATCGGTAAAAATACTATATTAATAATATTTATATCTGCACTTTTATCTAAAAGGAAAATAATAAAATTAAATGAAAAAAATATTATTAAAATAATAATGAAAATAATAAAATTTCAGATTATACGTTTGAAGATACTTGGAATTCAAAAATTAAATAAATAAAAGTCCGTCCTTCGTCCGCGATTTTTCTCCAAGAATACTGGGCCGAATTTTATTTAATTTGGCAAAAAAGTCATAGGTCACCCCAGGACGAATCTTAGGAACTCGACATTACCTTAGCTCAATGTAACATAATGTAATAGTTTTTAACATATAAATTAATGTTTTGGCTTTGTATTTTTTTAATTAGTAACATATATTGTTTTAGTCTTGTAAGTTTGAGCGATGTTTTCAGTAAATATCTTATTACTTATGTATCTTTCAATGATATTGTAAATTATAACATTCATCGTCATGATATAATTTATTTATATATTTTATTTACGAGTATATTTTCATTGGTAATTACACTTTTTATTGTTTTTTGATAATAATAGTTTTTATCAAATAATGTTTATTTCTACAGTGTTTTGGCGAATTTAAACAAAAAAAGAGGTTATCAGAATTACTCCGATTTCTATGATTCCTTTTTTAATCAAAAGGATACACAAGAGGAGGGGGGCGGTTCTATAGAATTTCTAATAGAATTCGATTAAAACTTTTAGAGAGAGAATAGTTTTTTATTGTTAAAGTATTGATAATTTATATTTCATTTATATAATATGAAACAGAGACAAAAAGTCGAGAGTACTTAAAATATTTTTTCAGTATTTTGAGCTCATATTGTTTCAAAACACGAAATCTTACTGAATAATTAAGCCGTCAAAACTTACAGAACCCTTTTGAAGTCGGTTTTTTTTTCTTCTAAAAAGTTTTTTTTTTTTACTTTCCCTTACCTATATACGAAGTATATAGCAAGGGAAAGTATTGCGATCGTGAAAATTTTCGAATTCGAGTTTTCAACGGAAATACATGTTTTAAGGTCCCCTGAGTCCAAATGACCAAGTCTCGCAAAATGGTCTGTGTGTATGTGATCAGTCTAGCTCAAAAACGGAAAGCTGTACGATACTAAAATTCCATATTTAAGGTTAGCACATGCATGTGATGTTACAGCAACATTTTCGTCAAAATCGACTAACCGGAAGTGCCACTTTATATAATCGATTTTACACATTTTTACATTTTTCTCGAAAACGGCTCTAACGATTTTGATGAAACTTGCCTAAATTATTTTTCATAAAGACCTTCAACTTTGCATTAATGTTACAAATCACCGAGGAAATATAGGGAAAAAAGGTAAGATGAAAAGAATATTTTATTTGCGCATAACTTAAAAAGCGTGCAATTTATGGTAAATCATCTATGCACTTGTATGAAAGATAATTAAATTATCTAAAAACCAATAAAAGAATCATCAAAATCGGACCAGTATTAGCAAAGATACAGCGCATCGGACTAACCGGAAATAGCAATTATATCATGGATTTTACACTTTTTTACAATTTTCTCGAAAACGGCTCCAACGATTTTGATGAAACTTGGCTAAATTATTCTTCATAAAGGCCTTTAACTTTTCATTTATGTAGTAAATCACCGAAAAGTTGCAGAGAAAAAATTTATGATGAAAAGAATACTTTATTTGCGTATAGCTTAAAAAGTATGCATTCTAATGTAATTATGTGTGGAATTGTATGAAAGGTAATTAAATTATCTAAGAAATAATAAAAGAATTATCAAAATCCGACCAGTATTAGCAAAGATACAGTGTATTTTATGTGGAGCACAAGACCCTAGATGGATATCCAAGCGCATCCGAAAGGAGACGGATGCGACCGAACCTTCTCCCAACAATCGCCAATCTGTTGTAAACAATACGCTATGTAATAAAGTAATTTAAGAATACAAAAGCGGAAATTAACTTAATTATTTCTACTATCACATTATTTAACGGAAAGAAAAAGTTTCCCAGGAAACTAAACCAGAAACTTTTAAATTATATTTGCAACTTGACAAAGTTAAAATATATAGGTAGTGTACAGGATTGTTGAACTAAAATTGTTTAAATTTTTTTTTATTGTACTTATGTGGGAAAAGATGTGTATGCCGCTGAGTTTATTAGAAGCAGTGTTTATGTGAACTCTTTAAAATTGTATTCAAAAGATAATTATTATAGGACGGTAAGGGAAAGTTGTGTGATACGCGCACCGCACCAGATTTTTTTTATAGCAGTAGAAAAGTATTGATTTTTAGCTCTAATATTAATTATATTTCTAGTTCGTAATATTTTATTGGCTGATTTTTAGTTTAGTAAGTTTTTCTATGACGTAGGTTTTACTGTTGCGAAATTTTATTGGAATGCATGGTTGATGATAATTATGTTTATCCATAGCAAAAAATATTTCATAATCTTTTTGACTGTATCAATGTTTCTGAGAAGCCGTGAAGTTGTAGCAATTGCAGTGAGGAGGTGCATGTTCAAATCATCTGCACTGCGATAATTATAATTAATCGATAATTAATCGATTAAGCAATCGCATGAAGATTCACAATTTGCTGAGATCATCGATTCAGTTAGAGGTTAAATTTAATAAATGGAGATTTGTAAGATTATTAACTGTGTCAATAGTCGGTGGACGATCTGTATTTTTATAACATTGTGGAGTTATTAGAAATTTTATTATTATTATGGTTTTTGATTTTTAAGAAATAGGAATTCTAAATCTTATTCTCGATCAGCCAAATAATTTCATACAGATTTAGTTCTACCAGTTTGGATAAAAAATACAAAATTTCATATTTTTCGTTTTTGAGTTTTAGACTATTCAAAGATAAAAAATCGAATATTTTTTTTTTTTTGGCACGTTTTGAAATATTTAAAAGTTCATAGCTCCAAATCTATTTTTCCTAGTAAGTTCTAAACAGTGCCATTATTTTCAAAATTTTCAGGGCTTTAATTTGATATATTACTTGTAATCAGAAAATGTATTTTTTTTTTAATTTTCTGGAACAAAATATATGTTACATGCCCATATTAAAAGAATGAATGGACCATATTTCATGATTGCATTCCTATGGATTTTATTATAGAAAAATAAAGTAATGCGTTAAATGTCTGAACTTTGGTGTAAATAACTTCCAGTGCATGAAATCAATCATACAAAAAGAAATATCAAATAATAGTAAAAAAAATATTATTATTAAAACCTTTGAAAGTAAAAAATCAATGTTACTTTAATAAATAAATATATTAATAATAAACTTGAATTAAAAAGCAAAGCCTTTAATTTCAGTTTTTTTTTTTTTCCAAATGAAGTGGAGGTACAATGTATTTGTCATATTTTAAACAATATAATTTACTTTGTTAAAATTATAAGAAATTATTCGTGAATTCATAATTGGTGACTGAGGTTCCACAATTTTTTTTTTTTTTAAATGATCCGTTTGGTTTATGTATTCTTATATTATGCACGTTAAACATTTTTTTTTTTTTATTCTAAATTTTGATTTTATGTTTAAAAGAAGAACCTTTGATTCTGAGGAAAATGGTACAAGTTGAATTAGGGGCTTTGGAAGATTTTAAAATAAAGCGAAAACTGACGTTTTTTTATGAATCATAAACATGTATCATTCAAAAATCAAAATTGAAAAAAAAATAAAAACTTTGTATTTTCGACTATAATTTATGTACGAAAAAAATAAATAAATACCTAGAGTTATACTCATTTTGAAAAAACGTTGGGTTTAAAGTTTTTTTTTATTGGTTGATTTGGAGTGGAATGACCCTTCGTTAAAAAAATAAAACATTTAAAATCGATATATGGATAAATCAGCTGATTTCCTTCCTTACTGTTTAAATTACCTTCTTAAATAGACCAAAATGGAGAGGATATTAGAAGAAACCTATGTCAGAAGAGGCGAACTCAAGTATTAATGACGTCAGATAAGATACGTCACTGATAAATTAATAGTTAATCAATCACATTTATTTAACCAATGAAATGCAGAGTTGAATGCATTTACTGACGTCATAAATAAGAGTTTATCTACATTTATAAATTTATTGCACTTGATATTTATTTATTTTATTGCTCCTTCTCCCTATTTCATCGTCGGGAGACATTTTCAATGGGGGCACGTTTTCTAACTCGCATTATTGTGGGGGCCTAATTAAGCAAGTCACATTGTATCAAAAATATATTTATTGTGTAATCGAGAACAAACTGTTCCTTGGAATTCCAGTCAAATTTTTCCTATCGCTTATCAAGGGCGTCTCTTCTACATTCAATCAAACTTTTCCTACACCAGAGGAAATCAGGAGCGGATCCAGATGTAGTTTTTAGGGGGAGACTATCAGAATAGGACCGGAACTATGATTTTTATCAGGGAGGGGAGGGAGCAAGCTCAATTTTGCTGTCCTAATAGTTTTATAACATTATTATAGATAGTATATTTCGAAATAAACAACATCATCTCTTAACATTAAATTAAGATTAAGACTGAATTAAGATTAATTACAATAAAAAAGCAGAAGGAAACATTTTATGGATAACCTAAAAATAAAATTTCGCTCGAAATTTGCCCCACTCTAAATTCTACCACAGTGAGTACCCCATTTGTCCCCCTCCCTCTCTGGTCCCGGACCAATATCAAGGTGACCACCAAATTTGGGGTAACCGTAGAGCAGCCTGGGATTATCTGTAAATTTTTGGATATTTTTTAATATTTATATATATTCTTCCTTTGAGGCGCCAACCATTTTTAATTTACAATCCATATTTATAAGCGAATAAGGGAAGGAAGATATGTACAATTATGCGATTGTGTTCTCTTATTCTTTGTCAGTAGGGATTGATAGGATATCAAAGTAAATAATTAATAGCCTAATGGCAAAATGACCCAATGATACAGTCTGAACCAATTTATAACTATTTTGATGGAATCATTCCATTATTATCCACGAGTCCAGCGATTTAGCCACTGGACCATAGAATTAACTTTTGAGTGCTTATCAGATTAAAAAAATAAATAAAACAATCGAGATTTAACATACTTATTTTATTTAAATTAATAAAAAATATAATTACAATTGATTATTATACAATTACATTTGACAATGTCGGTATTAAATTTCTTATAACGTGAGCCAAGGTAAATTTCCCTCCTACTTAATGAATGATAATTTATCACAGTTACTCACGAGTATTAATACTAGTAAGTATATTTTAAATTAGGCGTACTTTTTTTTTTCTCAGTGGTTATTTTGTGAGGGGAAACTGTTTCTTCCTCTCTCCCTATTGATTCCCAATTGAAAGAAATTTGACAAAGAAAGCAAATACGACTGATACGCCAACTCAAAGACGAAAGAAAACTGGGTGCGGTGCACAAAATGCAAGATATGGGCGCATGAAGCCTGCACGGAAGATGTTTTATTTTTTGTTTGCAATCGTTGTAATTCAGACGACTTTTGTTTAAAAAATCTGTCTTTGTGAAATCATTAAGTGACATTTATAATGTCTTTTTATTTCGCAATGAAAAATAAATAAATACATATTACGTTACAAACAAGATTTATTACCTCTGTTTTACCATTTAAATTGTAATCAGTTGACATCCGCATGATAATATAAAAGGATCAATCTAATTAGGGATTGATAAATTATAATTTATAAAAACTTAAATATAATATAAAAAAAATAAATTATAAAAACACATAAATTATAATTTTGTTTTTATTGAAAACTAGTTTCAAATGTTATGCATTCATCTTCAGTTCTAAAAACACAAAAAATTCAAAAATAAGCAATTAAAAATACAGTACAATACTGTATTTTGAATTGCTTATTTTCGAATTTTTGAGTGTTTTTAGAACTGAAGATGAATGTATAACATTCGAAAGTAGTTTTCAATAAAAAAAAAAAAAAAAATTATAGAAGGGGCAAATAATTTATCAATCCCTAATTTAAATTATAGTTGGAAAATTTATCCACTGAACATTTTTGGTAAGCTGAAATCACCCATAAGAGGAACATGATATGCATTTATATATTCAGAGAAAAACTCATATTTTCAGCCTAATCATTTGACTATACACTAATACATTTAAACATGGTTTAATTATCTAAGATGTAACTGAGATAGTAAAAACAAAAAAAAATGATAAATCTATTCAGATGTTTCACAATGAAATTAAGATTGTTCAAATTTGAATTTATTACAATAAATTCGATAAATTTCATGCGCATCTAAGTAATGACGCCTTTAGATAAAGATGGCATTGTTATGATCCACGGCCATCGTGATTAGCCAACGGACGAGATGATCTCCTTCGCGTGATTTCAGAGGCAGTGGTGATAACCTTTCGGGTCACCAGCATGTTGAGTCCCCACTGCCTCTTCTAATTATTTCATAAAGTATACACATTTGTATTAAAACGTAAATTATTCTTAAATATTAGTATGTATTTTATAAACGCTCCGCAGTAACACGTTACATTAACCGAATTCGTAGGATGCCGGTTACTTGGACGAAATTCGAATATAACCTTATGATAAACGTTGATATTTTTGAATGAAACCTGTTAATTTACCAATCGTTCTCAAAGTAACAGGTTACAAGATGCCGGGTTCAGATGCTTGGTAAGGAGGTACTGTTTCTGGATCATTAAGATTCATTCATTGAGCCAATGAAAGGCCTGTCCCCCACCTTATAGAGGCTGAGTGTACCCCAGGAAGGTCTCCCGACCCCTTATTAAATTCTCGAATCGAAGAGTTCAGTGCCTTACTCACTGAGATATCTTAAACCAACCAGTCAATATGGTGACAAACAAATCTATCTTATTTAATCCTCTAAAGTGTGATTTGGTGTATGTATGTATATATATATATATATATATATATATATATATATATATATATATATATATATATATATAGATATATATATATATATCTTATTTATTTTTTTCCCCTTTTATTACTATTTGATTTGATTTTTATTTGATTTTATTTTTTTTTACCTTTTCTGCTTGTGAGTGTGAACTGATATCGGTCAATCATTGACAGCCGACATATTTGAGCGTAGGCAGCATCACCTTGTCTTGGATTGCCTTTATTAATAATTATAATAATAATAAAAGTGTGATTTAAATAAAAGCAGATCACATCAATAGTCTACGAAAGACTAACCAAAAACACATAATAATACTCAATATACAATATAATACAAAGGCAATTCAACATAATGATTTTTTTTTTCCGCTTACGCCATTAAACGATGTATTATGTCTTTGTAAATAAATAGTCATGGTACAGAGTTTACTTCATTATGTAACAGAACTCAAAAATAAATAAAAAAAAAAAAAAAAGAGAGCATTAATTGAGTATAAATGCGTCAGCAACTTATTGACGTAAAGAGATTAAAAATCAGGAATATTTATAACTATGTAACGGTTTATTGACCTATGATCATCAACAAATAATTGGACAGAAAAAATAAGCCCTAATCGATCAAATAAACAACTAAATTTCTTTGGTCATAACCCCGTCTTGGTAATAGGAATCAAGGTCTGTAGAGTCCGCACAAATTTCAGGGGGACAACTCCCTCTGGGGGCTCGGAATATGGAGGAGGGGGGGGCATGAAAGATATACCAAACATTTTGCACAAAGTAAGTCGAGTAATATATCGTTTCGTATTGTAATTTTGTTTCTGGATTGAATGAGACCACACCCTTGACGATACGGTCAATAGTTTATTAGTTATTATTGATTTTAGGGAAAAAAAAACCGAAGAAAAATCACATTTTGTGGCGCAACTATACACAAGGTGTCAAGAAAAAAGGTCATATTGACCCTTTGTCCGATTGCACACAGAAAACAGGAAATTTATGTGTTTTTTTTTTTTTTTTAAATATGATTAATAAATGATTTTCAACTTATACGCAAAAGAAGAAAACAAAATTTTGTTTATACCTCCGGGAATAATTCGAAGTCACGAAGTTGAAATTCGTAATCGGCACACTAAAAAATATAAATGAGAAAATTTTCAGAACTTCTCAAAAACTTTCCACCGAGGTACCTTTCTGGTCCCCATTTGACTAGCCCCCATAAAACTAAGAGCGAATATTCCTAAACGAAACCCCGGACGAAAAAAATACGAGTACGAAAGAGAATTTACTCTTGTCCAATTTAGTATTGGTTGATGTTGCTAAAAAAAAAAAAAAAAGAAAATGCATGGCTTTCATACTTTGCGAGTAAAAAAGATTGATTTTTGAGCCTTTTTTAAAAATATTTCCGAGAAAAATTTGAAGTAAAAAAGTTTAAATTTCTAATCAGCGTCCCAAAAAACATAAAAAAGAAAATTTTCAGAACTTCTCCGAAATTTTATAGATAAAAGTACCATGGGACTATTTGTAGTCTTTATAACCTTTGTTTTGAATTTTTTCATGGTGTTTGGATATAAACTCTTACTTACTATAAAAAACTTTTATTTTTTTTCAAATGATTTTCATCCTTAATTTATTTACGAACATTAAAAAATCAAAAACTAAATAAATAATAATAGGGGTGTCGTGAATTTCGTTTAATAATTTCAGTGTGCTACGAGACAAAACAGTTTGAGAGTCACAGTTCTAAACTATACGAAGAAGGCTATTGGATTTAAAAAAAAAATTCAAATATGGAGATGGACTAAATCAACTTTTGTGTTTTCACTTCATCAACTATCTAAAATAAAGATATAATAGAATTAGTGGAAATACAAGATTGTGAAGTTTCGGGCATAATACATCGTGGCCATTAATTACCGATCCTCAGAACAATACCACAACAATTAGTTTATATATTAATAGAATATTCAATCGAGAATATGTAGATAGTATTAATATTAAACATATTTACTTAAGGAAGGATAGAAATAAGAGAAAGAGGGAAGTAATTTAAGCAAATAAAAATAAATAAATAAATAACTAATCGATTGAATAATCAGTGGTTGGCCGCAGAACTTATGAAGGAATGAGATGGTCCGAGAGGCGATCAAAAAGTGGCGATGATAAGAGGTCCTTCGAGAGGTCCTTACAACAAAAATATTAGGTTTTAACATTGATACAGGCTCCGATAGATCCTGCCTTGTTATTAAATCGGAACGGACTATGTTAGCGAGTAGAGGGACATTAGAATATTGTATTTTATAATAGTCGACTATTTTTGTTATAAGGACCTCTCGAAGGACCTCTATCCTCGTCAAAAACTAGTATTATATGTAGATCGTTACAATATATGTATAAACTCAACCCTCCTCACGGCATTCCTAATAGGCTTTTCGGGCCTAATAGCTTCAACGGGTATGAACTCGGAGATAGTAAAAACTATTTATTAAGGAACCGACGTTTCGACCCACTTTGCAGGTCTTCTTCATGGCTGAATAAACAAGATACCAAAAATAAGAATAAAACAATGGTATATACAGCGAATGAATTAATAATTAAAAAGATTTATTGAGAAAAAAAAATGGTGATGAATTTGTAAAATGAAACTGATAGAGTAATGACAAAAAATAAAAAATAAATTAGTGAATATTAATACATTAAGCTGCTTATTATTAATTGGCTATATAATAATAAAAATAGTTAACTAAAAGAGAAATAGTATTAACTAAAAACAAATCTGCTAAATAAATAAAAAATGAAATAAAAATTAATAAATTTATAAATAAATTAAATAAATAAATAAATAAGTCGTTCATTTGTAAAAAGAGTGCCAGAATTCGAGAATAAATGTCAGCTGTTTATTTTCAATGTTTACCGCTATAAAAAAATATTATTAATTAAGTTATAAGCTTACTGGTCAAACATAATGACTTCCTTCAAACCGTGAATAGAGAGTGACTTTATAAAGACTCTCTTGATAAAGATAATAAATTGTTTTTAATGTTGTAATAATATTATCCTTATCAGTTGACATACGCATGATAATATAGAAGGATCAATCCAAGAGTCAGGAGTTAGATTAATACATCACGATGAAAATAATCTCAAATTAAATATATATGAAGGACTTGAAATAATAAAATCCTTTAAATCCAATCCTGATTTTTGCTAAAATGACCAAATATATATCTCCAATAGTCCAATCGTAAATTTATTCCCATCCATAACAGAAAAAACAATTACTCACTGGAATTACTGGGAAAACCCCGACCCCTAAAACGTACCTACAAACACCAAACCTTTCTTCCATTACAGTCATTTCCATTACTAGTTCAGTGCGAGAACAAACCAATGCAACCTTTTTTGTTTGATATAATCTGCTTAAATCTTGGTGAGAAACAGCAAATAATTTATCAATCCCTAATATTATTCTTATGTTAGTAAGGTGGCCAAAAGTATCAATTTTACTTCTGCATGAATAGGTAATTGAAAACATTATTATTTAATTTGAAAATATTATTTTGTACTTTAACACGTTCAATAAAATATTTTGAGTTGATTTTTATTTCCAAATTCAATTTATTGTTTAATAAAAATGTGTCTTTATTAAGTACTGTTTATTATCTTTTTTATTGAAAAACTGCCACTATTTGGTTTATGATTATGATTTAATGATCAAAAAATGAAGATTTATTTATTTTTTTCTTTTTAACAAAGTAATATTGACAATGAAAATGTGATCAGCAATCATTCTCAACAGCCATGGTTATCCTCAACATCAATTGAGGATTGTTATCTTATAGAGGCTGGGTGCACCCTAAGAGAATCTCCCGATCCCAGTGTCGATCCACGGTTGATCTAAGAGAATAAATAATCTGCCTTAGCCGGCCTCGAACCCGGAAACAGGAGTTCAATTCCTTGCCCAATGAGCTACCCCACCTCTGGATTGTCAATTATAAAATAATATTTATAATTCCAATTAAATATATATCTATTTAAATTACACATCAAATTGTTATCATGCAAATATTGTATACATTTACATAACTTAATCTTGGGCTATGTAAAAAAAAATTAATGATAATCTTCTTCTTTTTTTTTTTTAGGTGAGGTCTTTTTGTGATTGCTGTGTTGATTGTACCCCATTTGCGTCAATCGTAGCACAATCGCATATGTTATAAGGATATTTTGATCGGGTCGGGAAAGGCGAAAATAAGATAGATACCGCAGTTGAGGCGAAATCTTTCATATCTTTTGTAAATATTGGAATTCTATTATCATATTTTTCGCTATCTAATGAATTCTACGTCCTATTTCAACCAAGAACGGTTAACTCTGCGCCGTTAGGAAGGCTGGAGTGGTATGTCAACAATGACGAAGCTACGATTCTTCGGAGGACGAAAAACCGCCCTAAGAGGTTGAAGATGTTACTGTGGTCACGAAGAAAGGAGTGTCAATTGTTTTAGAAGAAGTATACCAGCTACAGAGGTACTATATGTGCCCATAATTATGAAAGTGGTCTAAGTCATATATTTCTTGTTTCGAGATATTTAATGAATCGCATTTGAATAAATTAAAAAATATTTTTATGTTATGCAACATTTCAATTTATAATTTTATTAGTCTTGATTAGTGGAAATTTATTATAGATATGAAATTTTGTGTGAATTTCATAGGAAAATGTTGTTTTTAAAGCTTGAATTGACTTAGACCATTTTCAAAATTAACTGAATGTCCTATAATTGACTTAAAGTAATAAAAAAATTGTGATTTTTATTTGAAACAACAACTTTAACGAAATAATTCATAAACATTTATTAATCAATTTTAACAAGTAATCCATTTTTATCATAATTTCGAGTTTTTAAGATTTTTAAAATGTTCCTGAAAATATAGAGGGATGTATGGTAGTAAACACATAAGATCTTAATGTTTTTCTTCCGTTACTGGTCTAGTGATGTTTTATAATGGAAGTAATTGAATATTTTCGTATATTTTTGGTCTTCCTCTTTTAGGTTTATGTAATAGTTTAAGTTATGTTTATATAACTTCTTTAAATTGTTGACTTAGACCACTTTCATAATTAACACTAAATGAATTCCGTATAACGTTGTAATTACAACTACTATCTAAAGGTTCATTTTTTGACGATATCGTAAAAATTACATTGAATAAATTTAGTTTAAAATCATGTCGTGTGAAATAATTGATAAATTCATTTTTTTTTAATTTTGACTTAGACCACTTTCATAATTATGGGCACATATATGTATGTCAGATGTTAACTGTCTCATATGTAACATATCCAAAGTTTTACAAAGGAGCAAAAAGAAATTAAAGATCGCATTTTATTGGTTGTTGTGGAGAGTGGTCTATCTTTATATTTGAAGTGTTGAATATTTTATTTCTCTTTTAGTAAATTTACGATACTTTACCCTCGAAAAATATAGGCAAAATCAACAAAATTGGACTTTAAAAAGTTTACTTCTGACGTACAGACAGACATCATTATAAAAGAGGCACAACTTAAAAAATATGTTTTTGTTACAAGGAACATTATACACGGGTTAAGTTCTACATAGAAGCCCTCAGAATGTTTTTTTTTTTTTTTTTTAGCACATATTGCTGGTAGATCACCTATTATGTCTATTGATTTGGCTTAATGCCATCTCCATACCAGTCGCAAATCGTAAGTCAAACATCTTGTCAAATGTTTGTGAAGTTTGAAATGTGAAAGTACAAATGAAAAAATGGGGATCCACACACATGGCAAACCGTTTGACGAATCCTTGGTCAAATGTTTGTAAAAATATGTGCTTTAAAAAAAAAAATATACATATATATATATATATATATATATATATATATATATATATATATATATATATATATATATATATATATATATATATATATATATATATATATATATATATATATATGATATGATTAAAGGAATAAAACCATTGTATCAGTCTCATATTTTCTTCACCATTAACAGTAGCTTTGGGCACTTTGCGCCATATTGATCTAAAAATTAACATAGACCGAGTAGAAAAAAAACAAACATACAAATAATTAGATAGACTTGTGATAAGGAAATCTGAGCTTATTACTTTGTAATTATTGATTATTTTTTTTTTAATCTCGTCTAAAATTTTTATAAAACCATCATTTTTCCTATTCCTCGAAGACTTTTGAATTATTAATATTGTCGTGGTTAGAGATCTGTGATTATTTAGAATTAGAAATAATAATTTAAGTAATTGCATTATCAAATCATTAATTAAAGATATTAATTTTAAGTCCAACTAAACTCACTGTAAAATGCGAGAGGACCTTCTGCCTTAATATAAAAAAATTATATTAAGAAATATTATTACTAATCATCATAAATATTCAAACAGAAATATTATTATATTAAGAGGTGAGACATTACACTTTTATTCCGTTACTATTTGCTCTACGAGAGAAAGAAATTTCCTCTCCATTTTATTCAATAAAATATTTCAATATGAATGGTTTTATGATCATTTGTACATCCTAGTATTATAATGAATGTTAAAGGTTTTTGTAAACTTTAACTTTAACTAAAGAGAATAGATAACTCAAAAATTACAACAAAAAAAAAATATAATATTTGAGGGCTGGCTGGCTGCTCTTTGGGATGAGAGCAGTCCAAATATTTTAATTATTGACGTTAGAAATTTAGAGATGTGCCTCTTTCATTCTGGATGTGCTATATTTAAGTAAAAAATTATATATAGTGTATATATAGAGTGTATGTATATATATATGTGTATAAAAATAAAAAAAACTTTTTTTAAAAGAGAATATTAAGAATAATAAGTATTTATCTCATCTGTTCGGATTTTCATTTAATAATTTCTTATTTCTCTTCTAGTCCTATTTCCTGTTTTCGGTTCCATGATAATTATGTAGTAAAATACAACAAGCCGATTGGTCATTAAAATTTTTTTATTTTATTTCAAAATCTGTACGTAGTTTCGGATATCTTGAGCCGTTTTCGTATGTGCAAAAACATAATTATTCTGTCAATGTATAATTTTTTTTTTAATTTTAAAATTTTATAATTTTGTCATTATTTAGATGTGTATATTTATATTGGCTTGTTTTATTTTACTAAAACTTTCCCTTAACATTCTTTAAGGCTATTGCAGACCAAAATAAAATGCATTTTTGTAATAATTGCAAATATTAAAATTTATTTGTATTATCAATACTATAATACATAGGATGAATGAATAATTGCAAGCTAGAGATCTACAGTAGCAGCTGAGTCAGCGAGGGTTCATCGCACTTCAGTTCCAAGAACATATTTCTTCCGTAAAAAAATCGTTCGGATCTGTTTAATTAAAAATAAATTTACGATTCAACAGAGTTTTCGATGATTTAGTTCTTATTATGTTCGTAGCATATATAATTTTTCTTGATATTTTTCAAATTTATTTTTAAGAGTAAAGATTACTGTTTTTTAAGGAGGGATTCATACCCAAATCTTTTCTTTTTTATGTTACTAAAAAAAACGTTCAGGCAACTTTCGTTTTAGTCTGGCGTTTCTTTACACCATTCCAAACTGTTAGTCTTCTTGGGTTTTTCCAGGGACGAGTCCTGTAACTTATTCCTGAAGGGCAAACTTCTTTGATGTTTGCATAGATCTGGAGTTCACAATGTGTTTTCCATTTTAAGATTCTTAGTGTAAGATCTCCATGGCAATTAATTTTTATCTTTCTGATTTCTGATGTGTGCGTCATTTCTTCTTTTTTATTCATTATTATGACGTCTTAAGTTTTCCTTTTCATCGTTAACTAATCTTAAAACTGTTTTTCTCTTATTCAAAATCTTCCATTACCATTCACTTGTTGAGTATTAGATGTATAGTTGTGTCTCTCATTATATTGATAACTAATTCAAATCTTCATAACTTGACAAAATACCCGTGGGCCTTCGCATAAAAACATTCGCTAATAGTGGCCCTATTATTAGGACTGCATCCAATATCTTTATGTTTAGGCTTTTCGAAGCTATCAGTAGTTTTTTTAACTAAAAGACGAGTTAAATAGAAGTTTAACTATAACTTTTATCAATTCACTGGCGTTCACTCCAATTGTAAAAATGTATCAGTGAAGTGAAGCAACTGGAGTGCTTGGAGTGAAAACGGCTCTAAGGCGCTCCACTGACGACTATTCCAGTCCATTATTCCATTTTTTACAGACAGTTAGTGATTTATACTCACGTAAACACGCATTAATGGGTCTATGAACAGTGGCTCTACAACATGATATAATTTAATCTTGACCCCTCTCCAAAAATAGAGGACATTTTGAGCATAATATAAATTATAAATTCACTAAAAATGTTTATTTTCTTATAATTAATATTTATAAGTATTTTCTAACGCAATTAACAGTAAACAAAATAAATAAAATTATAAGTTATACATATAATTTTTTACTTCCTTGTACGCAGTAAAAGAAGTATTGTAATCGCGAAAACCTTCGGTTTTGTAATTTCAACGGAAATACTAATTTGACCATCCCTGAATCCATTTAGACTAGTCTGTACGTGCGTATGTTCGTTCGAATATAGCATAACTCGACAACGGTTAGCCGTAGAAAGTTAAAATTTTGTAATTAGGGTTGTTTTAATATCTAATTCTGAACCTCATTTTTTGGTTACTACATGATTACAGGAAGTGGTACTTTAGTTGAAGGTCATAAAAAACTATATTGAAATACAATGCAAAACTTTTCAATTCGGTAGGAAAGAATAACATTTAATTATAAACAGTATAATAGATTTTGATTAATATTGACAAACCAGAAGTGGTACTTTACTTGTAGGTCATTATAGACTTTCATAAAAAAAATTATATTAAAATATAACACAAAACATCTTAATTTTGGTATATTAAACTTTTATATCAACATAAATAATATACTAAATTTTCGTTAAAATTAGCTAGTTGGAAATGGTGCTTTACTTTAATGTCATAATAAGCTTTCATCAAAAGTTATATTAAAATATAATGCAAAACATCTCAAATTTGGTAAATAAGATTTTTATATCAATATGAATATATTTACTAGATTTTGGTTAAGATTGGTGAGCCGAAAAGGGTACTTTACTTGAAGGTCATAATTAACACATAAAAAGTTATATTAAAATTAAACACAGAAATCATATTGTTCGGTAATAAAGTAGTAACTAGTAACCAAATTCAGGACCACTTTTTGAGACACCAATTTATAGTTTAATAGGAGTACAAGGAAATCATGTGTTGTCCACATCAGATATTTTTAAAACACAATCCAGTACGTGTAGAAACCGATACTTCTGAAATTTCCAAAAATCGCTTTCAGTAAACTGATATGTGTTCCAAAGAAAATAAGAAAGACGAGTTGAGTTTTTCTGTACGATTTTTCTAGGTACTATACTATACTAATTATTTAATTTCTTTAAAAGAAAGTACCTAGTTTTTTTTTTTTTTTTTTACAAGTGATCAAAAGGGAACAACGAACATACACTGTCCACATTTTATTTGAAAAATAATGAAATTCTTGGTAATTTTGTGGGTCTGTATTTCGGTAACTCCGAGATAAAAAAAAAACTTATTAGATTGAATTGTTGCAAATTTTGTGCTCTACTGGAGAATTTTTTTGTGGGATGTACTGATAAAAAGTTATTGAACAAAAACTGAAAAAAAAGTGACACAAAAGCGGTCGAATTGACCGCGCACAGGAGCATCAAATAAGAATACTTAAAAAATTCAAAACTACACAACCTTTTGCAAGATAAGCCCTTTCTCAATGAACTGGCTGTAAATAGGTATAACTAGGACTAAGTGATGCTTGAATTGGAAAAAGTCGAATGATTATTTATTTAAAGATGTTTCAGAGACCTAAGTCTTACTTTTGGGATCTTAAAATCCTAACAATAATTGTTATTTCCTTTTTCGAGTTAATATATCTCTTTAATTAAAACAAAAAAAAAAATCGAAGACCAAAGATTGAAATAGCTTATAGATGATGATTATGCTTGGAGATTCATTTGTTTGAAGAGTAATTTGCGGTTTTTTAACCACAATGATCATAAAATGCTTGGAGGAAATGAGGAATTAAAATAGCATTCAGATGATGGCCAAGTTGGTACCGTATTATTAATGGCTTTGATTTCTCCAAAGTTTTATCGTAATTACAATACCTCGTTATAAGAACAACTTAAAAACTTTTGTAAATATTTTTTCCATTTAATATATTGTTTAATAGTTCCTTTATTTTTAGCGCTGTTGTCGACACGGGATAAGGTCATACGGGATAAGTGATGATAAATCCAAATCTCAAAATTGTAAGACCGATGTATCATAAATCAACCACGAGAGTTCGCTAAGGTGAAGTACAACGAGCTGTAAATATATCAATTCCGACCTCTTGATTAAGTTCGATCTTTCAACTTCTGCAATTCAGGTTTATCGGTGTTTATACGCCACCGGAACTTATCTTTAAAAAAAATGTTTCTGCTAATTTGAACCTTCAGAAGTTGTTCTTTAAAACACTTAAATTTACTTTGATTTACATTTCTCCTTGACAATTTTCTAGGTTTTTTGTGCTAGTCCGCAGTTACCCCGGCATAACCTGATAGTAGGGGTAAGTGCAGATCTCTGTTATCGGACTAGTACGTGTGGTACGAACTTACTCCTAATATCATACTTTGCCAGGGAAATTACGGACAAGTGTATTGAAATAAAAGTTCTTTTTTTTTGGTACATTTATTAAATTATATTCCACATTCCACTTTCATAACTCACTGAAGATTGTAAAATGTGAATCCCAGACAAGTTATAACCTTTTTTGTTGATTACACAAGTGCAACAACTCTCTGAAAAATTACTATTTTGCACTTGCCCAACAGCGGTTATTGCTTGAATAAACCTCGTACGCACTTACCCTTTCAGGTAGGGGTAAATGCGTACTAGGTACTACTAAATTAAATTATCAATCTCATCAAAAGGACGTGGTTGAAACTTTGGTTTGAATGTAATATTAAAATAAAATCGTATCAGGAATATTTAAAAAAAAAAAAGAGAGATAAAAACTAGCTTTAAAAATAAAGATTTTAGAGTGGTGTAAAGATGAACTTTGTAAAATTCAGTGCACAATTACCCCATATCACCTTAACTGTAGGTTATCAAATTGCAAATTACATCAGCTTTGATAATTCACCCAGAAGACTACACTAAATGTTTCACAACCACCCAGCGTTTAGTGAATCAGAATCACATGATGTCATTACGATTCTGTTCTGAAATAGATCAGAGTTCCGTCGAAATTAAGTGAAATTAATAATAAAATTAGATTAAATAATCAAATTTTAAAAAATTTAAAATTTATATTTTAAAAAAATATACTATAATTTGTATGTAAATTAGGAACTTCCCAAACACGAAATGAATACGAAATTAATGAAACATTAAAGTATAACAACTTATTTGTTATGAATTCATGAATAATGGCTTCAACATGTAACATTTTATTTAAAGGTTGGTTTAATAATATAATAAATATAATTTATTATCATATGTATGTATATATATATATATATATATATATATATATATATATATTTTTTTTTTTTTTTTTAATTTAAGCAGAAGGAAGCGATATGCAATCCAAAGAAGTAATGTTATTTACTTTACATACACATAACGTATTAGGAAGGCATATTACCTTATATATGCGTAGCTCTTTGGTAGCATTCAAGATTTTTAATAGGAACAATCATATGCAAACAGCCTATAGCTATCGATAGACCTTGGGAGATCCAATATAATTAAGACTGATAACATGAATATTTTATAGCTCATTATGTAATAGTGCATATACACTGATTTGTGCTGGTTTAATAATATTAATTTTTTTTATATATGTTCTTTAACCTACAATTGCGTTGCTCCATATCAAGAGGCTTTTTGTCTCATTTTTATACGCTACAATAATAGAAAGTAAGAATTGTAATAATTTAAAAGAGAAAATGTGATATTAAAAATGGCGAAGATAATTTTTGAATTTGGACTTTTGGCAAAAGTACAACCAATCGAGTAAACTTGATCAATTTTGAGAGTTGAGTTGATGACGTCACCGTTCTCAACAATACGATTTTTTTTTCAATATTAATAAATTCTTTATTTATTCCGGGACTTTAGAGCCTTAGAGTAGAACAAAAAAGAATATAATATTGAATAAATAATAGCATAAATAAACAAATAAGAAAAAAAAAATGACATTATTATGATTTCCGAGATACGTCTGAATTATCATTCAAGAGATTGCTATTTT
Organism: Rhaphigaster nebulosa; assembly: GCA_948150685.1. NCBI lineage: Eukaryota > Metazoa > Arthropoda > Insecta > Hemiptera > Pentatomidae > Rhaphigaster > Rhaphigaster nebulosa. The sequence goes on from OX411309.1 coordinate 3,806,769, forward strand.
ATAATTATATATTCTTCTTTGCAATTCTTGTTAATTACACTCTAAATAATTCTACGCTTTTTAAAAGCCCGCGGGTGTGTGGTAGATACAGTCTGTCAGTTTTTTTCAAGTTTAATCACCAGACTGAAAAAAACATACACCATAAATAGATTATTGTATAGTATAATAAAAAACATACATTTAAAAACAAAATAATAAAATGCTATAAATAATTCGCAATGGATTATTATTTCCAAATAGTTATATTTCAGAAATATCTGATGTGCCCATAAACATCTGAGCATCTGAAATGTTTCAGGAGATGTAACGTTTTTGAGTTATCAAATAACTAACCAAAGATGAACCGATTTCCATAGGAATATGTGCAGAATACTTTATAAAACAAATCTACCAAGTTCAGCAAAGAAATTAACAGCAAAATAATGACAGATAATAGAGCCATCTACGCAAAGCCGAAACTTTTCAAGTCGCGACTGTTGTCTAAAGCAACAAAATTAAAATTATGGACCTATGGAGGGGGGAAACTTAGTGTTTGTCCCAAGATGATTGCCGTAAACTGAAAGTGTTCGAAAGTAACTGTTTCAAAGCAATTGGGCTAAGATGGGCATGACATTTATCAGAATGAAGGATGAAATAGAGCACAGGAAAATGTTGGAGGTGCACATCATTGGAAAAGAAGAATGGGGAGACCAAGAAAGAAGCTGGTGGAAGTGGAGGATTCGAGGAAGGATGAAGTGGAGAGAAATGCGAGAAAGATGGGAGTTCGCAATTGAAAACTCAGGAGGCAAATATTTATACTGACATGTAGTGACGGGCAGTTAGTCTGAAAAGTTCAATACGCTATATCTCAGCTGATACTGATCCAATTTCGATGATTTTCTTTTTAGTTTGTAGGGAATTTTATTGCCTTTAAATTGGCCATAACAGGGTGCATTGAGCTCTATCTAGGGTTTTTCGCTAATATCTCGAAAACGATGCGTCGTACAGAAAAATGTGTCCCGTCCAAAATTAAAGCTGGTAATATCTTCTTTAAGAATGTTAATATTGTAATATTCTTCGAGATAATTACTATAAATGCTAGGGTTACGAAAGCATAAAATCTCTAATCGGCCTTTAAATAAAAAGACGGATTATAATGTCAAATTCCGAAGATCATTCTGGGTGACCTGTGACTTTAGTGTCGAATCTCAAGAATATCGGTTGAGTAGTCTCAGAGAAAAGCCGCGAACGGCGGACGGACGTTATTTTATTTTTTTATTCCATATTTGTATTCTATATATCATGAATTGTAAAACCTCAAATTTCGATGGGGGCTAAAAATATTTTTTTTTTTCGATTACAATGGTTCATTGAACAAGATAAACCAAAAAGGATTAGACAATCCTGTCAGACCGTGGTCAACAAGTTTTGAAAATTGGGGTCTTTCATAGAATTTATGCACCAGTTACTTTTCAATAACTACAGTGATCGTAACTAAATATTAATATGAGATTCAGTGATGCTAAGACATAAATATGGCCATAAGTCAGAAAAATAAAGTTTTTCGAGCTATATACAACATAATATTATTAAAAATTAAAATAAGAAAGAAGTAGCCGATCATTTTTTGTCGATCTTGCGACTGGTTCATAAACTCAAACGATGGGGCCAAAGTTAGCTCAAGAAAAAATAAGTAGTGAGAAGTGTGGGGCCCACAGACTAATGGCGGACTCATATTTATACGAGTTCGTCTGGAGGCATATTTACCAGACCAGAGTAACACTCCTTTAATATCATTTATTATTAATTTTTCATTTTTTTTTATTATATATATATATATATATATATATATATATATATATATATATATATATTATCATACGACATTTGGTAACGATCATTGGAATTACTGAAAACTGGTGTACATATTCTATTAAAGATCTGGCAATTGACACAGATACAATGAAAGTGGCGTAACAAATGTCCCTAGGGATAAAAGTCCCTTAGAGCATTTCTTCCATTTGAAGCACTTAGTTCAAATATAAAGCCAAAGCTTTAAATTTATTCTATTAATTAAGCAAATCAATAGAATAAACTTAAAGCTTATTCCTATTTTATTCCTAAATTTAAAAAAAAAATTCTTGATTGGAATTTTTTTTATCGGACACCATCCCAACCTTAGTAAATTAAATATTTTCTAGTTACGTTAATAACTAGTTAAGTAACGTAAAATCTTTACCATATGAGATTTTTATTAAATGTGTCATTTGAATAAAGCGAAAATTTTGCGATATAAAGTTAATGCCAAAACTGTTTCGCATGCCCCCAAGGGTCTATGTACCACAGTTTAAGAACTTATGATCTATAAGGTCAACAAATAAATATTCAAATTTTATATCATTTTATAAGTATAATGTATCGTATAAAACAATTAATATCTTAAGTTCAAATGGATCTTGTGAATTCAGTTTAATATAACTGGCTCCATTATTAATTAAAGAAAAAATATTATTGATAGGTTTATTGCATGGTAAAAGTAATAAAATATATAAATGCCTTGTAAACATTATTAAGAATTGTATCAAACATTTGAAAGAAAAAAATAAATAAATAAACGTAAATAATACCGTTTGACAATTAAGATTAATTTCATTAAAATTAAAAAATATTAAAGAAAAATTATTGAAATCCTGAATGTTAGAATACCCTCCCTCCCACATACATCCTCCTTCAAAAAAGAAGGAATTTGTAGTATAACTAAATGAAAATCAAAATAAGAACATAAAATTAATTAATTATTGTATTGCAAAAATAATACTTACAAAAACTAAGATTTTTAAGACATTTCATAAAATATAGAAAACAAATAAAATAAAAAAAATTAATATAAACAATATTCAATCCTATTTAATATACATTAATGAGGAAAAGAAAATTTGAATTCTAATATAAAATAGGGATTGAATTATAAAATACAAGAAAAAATAAGGTAATCTCTTTCTTAAATAAAAAAATGAAAGCGAAATTTAAAGACAAGGTATTAATTAAAAATTGCATTGCAAAACATAATAATATAATGTGCATTATAAAGTAAAAAAAAATAAATGGATGTTGACTATGTCTTACTACAAAATGACCAATACAAAAATTTAATTCGAGTGGGACAAAAAGATAATAAAAAAAAATAAAAGAAGAAAAATGTTAAATTACAATAAAAGAAAAAACAAAGAGAATCAGATGATTAAAAAATTAAAACAAACCTAAAATATTAAATAAATTAAAGTTAAAGATGTTATTGTCTTTACATATATATATATATATATATATATATATATATATATATATATATATATATATATATATATATATATATATATATATATATATATATATATGTTTATTTATTTATTTGTTTGTTTGTTTAAACTTAAGGTAAGGATAGGGTTATTACCTGTTGTTTCTGAAAGACGATACTGGTTGAACTCTGGCTGAAGAAGACCCCACTCACAACCTGCTGGAAGAACGTACGATTGCAGACTGGCCCTCAGCAGTGCAAAGACTCTCCCTTCTACCACACCGTCACAATATATCTCTCTATTTCTGTTCCCCTTGTAGCGGATTCTGGGTAATCTTATCTCTTCTTCTGGATGTTGTCGAGGATATTGGAGAGGTCGTGCCGAACTATTTCACAGAAATCAGATGAGCCATCCTCAACGTAAATAACTAGAGATGACCCGTGGCCTTATTTTTTTTTTTTTATTTCATTTATTTATTTTTTTTGTAGTGGTTAATCTGCACCGAGATATTATTCTAAGTTACAAAAACTTTAAATCAACATAAAATGTGGAATTTGTGCTGTTTTTTTTTGTTTTTCTATTACGGAAAGTATATTGCGAAAACTATTTTTAAAGATTTGTCACAAAAATCATTTCATAACATCTTTCCATAAATACTGAATTTCAAAACCTTCAAACTTATATACGTCGTTTATTGAAAAAGGCTTAAGCGCCAAAAATTTGAAATTTAGGTTTCAACTTATTATGGGATCTAAACACCGTCTCTATCGATTCCCTGCTTACGATGTATCGAAAATAAATTGAAATGGTCTAAATATCGACTATTAATGACGTAAGGACCAAATACTAGCAACTCTCAGTAGTGACTAATTACTAATATTTTATATGATTCTTGACCGCCACCCTGAAAATATCCTTCTTGATTTACTATACGGTGAACCAATATTCAAAAAGATTATACTCAACGTTTTGACCTTATTCAATTCTTGGAAGCAGAATAATCAGAATAAGCAGAATAGTCAGGTGTTCTACATCCGCCATTTTTCCAACTGTCACTAGGTTAACTGCCAGCGTGTATATACAGACACTGCCGCACTGTCGTGACAGTAATACATAATACAAGGAGTACGAAGCCTTATCTTAATCAACGGATATAAGTACTATGAGGTCATGTTGTATCTCCAGCCTTTACAATAATCAGACACCAACTTTATAAAGAATAACGAGGGTACAAGATGCGTCCGTCGCCGATTTTGATCAACACTTTTTGGGTGATTCTACATTGAAAAAAAATTGACCCATATTCTTCCATTTCATCCATTGGGCCTTAGGAGCTGAGAATAAAAAAAGAAGAAAACATGATGAAAATGTTTTATTTTATATCTTGTGTTTGAATATCGACATGATTTTTTCAGCTGAACATTTGTTTTTGTTTTTTGAGTTTATCAAAGGAAGAATATAAAAATTAAAATATAATTCATTTTTGGTCAAATAAATTAAAAAAAGTCTTTAAATTATTAAGTAAACTAACCTCATAGATTTTTTCATACCAAAAATGATTGCAGATTTGGATTCAACACTATTTATAGCAGTATTATAAAAGTGTAATATTTACTATTTCTTGATCACAAATATTGCTTTTACATTGTTATATGCACATGGATAAGTACGTTTTAGGCCGTATTTATGCGTAGTAAATAAAATCAGAAATAGTAAATTTTAGTAATCCAATTTTTAAAACGAAGTAATTATATGCAATGATAACATATTAATTGATGCATATTAACAGAATTTTTTTATTCAAAACTTGCGTCAGGTTTGGATTTAATAAATTGAAAAACCCCTTTATTCAAATTTGTTAGAAAATCTAAAAGTAAAAATCTTTGGTCTAAAAATTTTGCCAAGGTTCTTTTAATTTTTTTAAAGATTTAAATAATCGCTCATAAACCAGGAACTCTTTGATCAATTCAAAACGAATTTGGGGCATCAGTAAAGGTTCTTAAACTACGCAATTTGCTTTAACAGTGATGATCCTACGTATTTTAGGACCAACAGTATCCGCAAAAAACTTCAATTTTGTTTTTATATGGTAATCATCTTTTTTACTTCCTTGTACGAAGTAGAGGACGTATTGTAATCGCGCAAATTTTAGGTTTTCAGATTTCAACGGAAATATCTATTTTGACCATCCCTGAATCCATTTTGACTAGTTTCGTCGTGGCGTCTTTACGTACGTACGTTCGTATCTCGCATAACTCAAAAATGGTCAGCCGTAGAAAGTTGAAATTTTGTATTTAGGATTGTTGTAAAATCTAATTGTGAACCTCCCTTTTTGGTCACTGCTTAATCACCGGAAGTGGTACTTTACCTGAAGGTCATAATTGATTTCCACCAAAAATTATATTAAGATATTTTGCAAAACTTCTCAAATTTGGTATTTGTAACTTATATATAGATTTAAATAACATACAAGATTTTGGTCTAAATTGGAAAACCGGAAGCGATACTTTACTTGAAGGTCTTATTAGACTTTCATAAAAAAATATATTAAAATATAATGTAAAACATCTCAAATTTGGTAAATAGGACTTTTATATCGATATGAATGTATTTACTATATTTTGGTTAAAATTGGTGAGCCGAAAAGGGTACTTTACTTAAAAGTCATAATAAACCTACATCAAAAATTACATTAAAATTAAATACACAAATCATATGTTTCGGTAATAAAGGATACAAACGCAATTTGGTTTCCAATCCAATTAAACATTTTTATTACTTCTTTTAAGTATTAAAATTGAGAGTAAAATACTGGTTTTCCTCCCTATCTGTGTGTGTGTGTGTGTGTGTGTGAGTCAATAGATGGATGTCGCGACGCCGAGTGTCGTTTTTGAGATACTGCAATCTTCGGAAACTAGTAAAGAAATTGAGGATCACTTTTTGAGCCACCGATTTATAGTTTAATAGGCGTACAAGGAAGTCATGTGTTGTCAATATCAGATATTTTTATCCAGATCATCTAAGATAATGCAATAGTTTTTTATAAGTATGGAAAGAAGAAACTCCCCTCTTTTTAACAAATCCAAGAACGTCCCTATCGAGTAAACTGAAGAGGAGATACTGAGCAAGTTTGTGGCTTTTAAAAATTTTGAGCAAACTCGGAACTAAAAAAAAAATGTTTTTGTTTTCGATGATATTTTCAACATTAAGGTTTATCGGTGTGCTCAATCCAAATTTGCAATTTTTTTGGTTCGAAAAAAATCTATGAGGCTAGTTTACTTAATAATTTAAAGACTTTTTACAATTTATTTGATCAAAAATTAATTATTTTTTAATGTTAATATTTTTTTCTTTAATAAACTCTAAAAAACAAATGTTTGGCTGAAAAAATCAAGTCATCATTCTTCAAACACGAGATATAAAATAAAGTATTTTCAGCGTGTTTTTTTCTGCTCCTAAGGCCCATTGGATGAAACGGAAGGATATGGATCAAATTTTTTTCAATGTAGAATAACCCAAAAAATTTTGATCAAAATCGGCGGCGGACCCATCGGGCACTCACCTTGCAACTGTGGCCCTCGCCGATTTGAGATACGCAAACAAATAACCGTTAACTTTCACTGTACACCAAGAAAACTAATCCATGCTAATTAGGAGCAGCTAGTTGTAAATGTTATTTTTGGGTTCCGAATTTCCATATCGTTACATCTAGAATAGCTTGAATTCCTCTGAAGATAAAATGGTGGTTATGATGTCAACAGAAGTCACTCGTTCGATAACTGACATTTAATATTTATTAAGATAATTAGTTCTAATTAGTCAATAGTGGTCGAGCTGTCTGCTCGCTTCCTAAGTGATATGTATATCTTTAATCTCTTTGCTATGTTTATACGTTATATAGCTAGTGAGTAGACTCATTTATGATTTTTATAAACTAATTGTTAATTAATCTTTTATCACACTGCAGAATCATATTTCCAGGCAGGAAGTAAAGTAGCTTGTTCTTGAAGGTTCATTACACAGTATCACTAATGATTTTAGTTCCGTTTGTTATTGCTTCCTCTATATAATGGTTATTATTATTATTAACATGGCTAAGCCAATCTGAGAGTTCGGCCTTGATGAAGGACTCAAGATATGCCAAATATTCTTAAAATGATAATTTTTTTACTTTACATATTTATTCGCACCTGCCATAAAAAAAAATTGATTAGCGAATTCTATGGCAGGTAACAACATAATGTCATTTAGCCAGGAGCACTTTTACTTATGTCTTGATTGAGCATTACTGAAGGAGATCTCACATCCAGCACTTATTCTTCTCTTCGTATTGCTGTTTATGTAAAAAGTATCCTCTTTCCGTATATTGATATGTACATGGATGGTTGGGAGGCGAACCAGTATGTAGGAGTTTTGTTAGTAGAAGGATGCATTTTATAACATCCATAATAATTATTATTGATGAATTTTCCGTTTTGGATTGGAGGCGTATGTCCATAATGCGTTAAGGCTCAGGCACACAGAGCGCGATCTGCCGCTACGATCTCAGCACGCAGCGAGCTGGCGATCCGATGTATTACTACACACTACACAATACATGTCACACAGAAGGCGATCTATCGCTGCGAGGCAGTCTTGATCGAGCACAGCAGCGATCCATTTGTAAACAGCTAGAGCGATCTAATGAAATCGCAGCGACCTGGCTATCTAATGTATAACTACACACCGCACAGTACACGTCACACAGAAGGCGATCTATCGCAGCGGGTGATTCTTGATCGAGCTCGGCAGCGATCCATTTCTATACAGCTAGAACGATCTAAAGAGATTACAGATCGTGGCGACGGATGCAGTTCTGCGTGCCTGAGCCTTTAATTGATGTGTCTATGTATTTAGTTTTTTACTAAGTTTCCATTCATTCAAGAGAACTTGATTGTTCCCAAAATATAGTCGAGCCTCGATATGTAGCAACCTGATGAAAAAAATTAATAATCGAGTCGAAAAGTATATTTTTTTTTAACGTTTAAGAAGCGAATTTTTTTCAAGAAAAATAAGAAATGGCACGTAACAGCGTTTAGAGCGAAGGAAAAAACGAGTTTAAAACAATTGAAGTCCATCTACAACTTTTTGCAAAAAAAAACAAACGAAAAATATGGCCATTTTTGGAAGTTTTATTACAGAGCTTGTAATTGTAACAGGAACTTGTTTTGGGGCCTGATCGAGAAAGTCCATTCGAAATATATTTAAAATAATGAATATATTTTTACTTTCCCTTATCTATATACGAAGTATACAGTAAGGGGAAGTATTGAGATCGAGAAAATTTTCGAATTCGAGTTTTCAATGGAAATACACGTTTTAAGGAACCTTGAGTCCAAATAACCAAGTCTCGCAAAATGGTCTGTGTGTATATGAACAGTCTAGCTTAAAAACGAAAAGTTGTACGATACTGAAATTACGTATTTAAGATAGGCAAATTCATGAGATGTTACGGCAACTTTTTCTTCAAAATCGACTAACTATATAAAGTGCCACTTTATATAATCGATTTTACACTTTTTTTTACAATTTTCGCGAAAACGGCTCTAACGATTTTTATGAAAATTGGCTAAATTATTCTTCATAAAAGCCTTTAACTTTTCATTTATGTAGTACATCACCGAGGAAATGCAGGGAAAACAGTTATGATGAAAAGAATATTTTATTTGCGCTTAACTTAAAAATCATGCAATTTATATTAAATTATGCATATCATTGTATGAAAGGTTATTAAATTATCTAAAAAGCAATAAATGAATCATCAAAATCGGACCAGTATTAGCAAAGATTCAGTGTATTTTATGAGCAGCACAAGACCCTAAATGGATAATCTAGCGCATCCAAAAGGAGACGGATGCGACAGAACCTCCTCACAACAATCCGCCAATCTGTTGTAAACAATACGCTCTGTAATAAAGTAATTTAAGAATACAAAAGCGGAAATTAACTTTATAATTTCTACTTTCACATTATTTAATGGAAAGAAAATGTTTCCATGAAAACTAAACCGAAACTTTTAAAATATATTTGGAACTTGACAAAGTTAAAATATATAGGTAGTGTACAGAATTCTAGTACTAAAATCTTTAAAAAACTGGTTTATTGTACTTAAGTGGGAGAAGATGTGAAGAAGTGAATGCTGCTGTGTTTATTTCATGCAGTGTTTACGTGAACTCTTTAAAATTATATTAAAAAGATTATTATAGGACGGTAAGGGAGAGTTGTGTGATGGGTGCACCGCACCAGATGTTTTCTATCGCGCCTGGACTAATATAAACTGGTATGCTGTTCTTCTCGTCAAAGAAAATCTCCTTTCGTTGTATAAAAATATATATAAATATATATATATATATATATATATATATATATATATATATATATGTTTTGTTTTTTTACTACGATAATGTTTATGGCGGTGGTGTAAAAGCATAATATTACTACTAATATTACTTATTATACTACTTCTTGACCACAAATAAGATTTTTATATTATAATATATACATGGTTAAGATTCGGCCTTGCTCTAGATGTCATAGCGAATTGGATTTTAATTTGAATATTTTAGGCCGAGTTCAAAGTGTTGTAAGCAACATAAAAGCATTATCTGTGGCCCAGAAATAGTAAAATTTAAAGTGATTCAATTTTTTAAAAAGAAATAATTATATTTAAGAGCAATCAGAAGAGTTCATTAATTTATATGTATAAAAACAGCATTCTTCTACGGAGTGAAGTATATTGAAATAAATTTTGAGTCAAAAACTGGCGTCAAATTCGTTTTAAACACTTCCAAAAGCTCCAATATTCAATTTTTTTGCTGAATCTAGATAAGAAAAATTGACTAAAAATATCGGCCATCAAGACCTTCAATTTTTTCACGGATACAAAAAACAGCTTCGTATATCAGAAACTCTTTGACTATTTCAAACCAAATTTTTAGCGTCCGTCTTTACCGAACCTTAGTTGTTAAACTGGGGTTAAATCACCGTTATCCACTAAAAACGTAAAATTTGTTTCTATTTCGTAATCAAATTTTTACGATTTTTTAAGGAATCAAAACCTGCCATAATTTTTGGTTTAAAAAAATCTAAACTTAATAATTGCAACAATTTTTAAAATTTTTTGATCAAAAATCAATTATTTCTAAAAGTTAGAAAAAAAAAAGTTTTTCTTAAAAAAACAAATATGTCGATATCATTATCCAAACCCGAGATATAAAATATAGTATTGGCTTTTTCAATTTTACAGATATGTATAATAATACCAAATATTTTTGTGTGTTTTTAGAACTGAGGATGAATATATAACATTCGAAACTAGTTTTCAATAAATCAAATTTATAGAAGTGGCAAATAATTTATCAATCCCTAATATTTTTTGTAGGCGTATAATTGAAATCAATATGAAATTAATTAATTCTGTATTGAAAATTAATAAAGCTGACTAAAATGACACTACGAAACACTAAGGAAGATGTTGGAGTTTAGACCTTTTCCTGAATTGAAGTCGCCATTACAAAAGATCATGATTTCACTTTTTTAAATCCTAGAGTGACTAGGCAATTATATTTAATTGTTGTTTTTCAATTACAGATGTTTTCGAGGATATCTTACTGGATGACAATCATCTCTGTAAATAGAACACGATTTTAGATTGCATAATATTATCTTTAAGATGGTATTGATGCTCAATCATAATATTTGTACAGTTATATTTATATTCATATTATTTTTCACTTTATAGTTATAAATAATATTTTTTGTAGTTAGTTATAAAAAAATAAAATAAAAAGAAATAATAAAATCCTTCAAATCCAATCCAGATTTTTGCTTAAATGACCAAATAAATATCTCCAATAGTCCAATCTTAAATTTATTCCCATCTATAACAGAAAAAACAATTACTCACCGGCATAACTGGAAAAACCCTGACTCTTAAACCGTTTACCTAAAAACATGCTACCTACCTCTCGTTCATTGTTAGTTTAATGCGAGAAGAAACCAGTACAAACTTTTCTGTTTGATATAATCCATTTAAACCTTGGTGAGTACCAACATGTATTTGATTTCTTGTCTTCATTAAATTCATAATTCATAAATGTTTAATAATACTGATTTATATTAATCTAATTTAATATGTATAATAATACCAAATATTTTTGAATTTTTGTGTGTTTTTAGAACTGAGGATGAATGTATAATATTCGAAACTAGTTTTCAATAAAACAAATTTATAGAAGTGGCAAATAGTTTATCAATCCCTAATATTTTTTGTAGGCGTATAATTGAAATCAATATGAAATTAATTAATTCTGTATTGAAAATTAATAAAACTGACTAAAATGACACTACGAAACATTAAGGGAGATGTTAGAGTTTAGAGGAAAAATTCTGGGACCTTTTCCTAAGGCCTAATATTCAGGGACAAATTCACGGGACATTGTATAGAACTGCCCCTATAATTTCGCGATACAATTATCGCGTGTCCACACCTACGGAGTCATCTTCGGACTTAATTGTCCATTTTAATCCATTTATTTTTATAAACTACTATCGATTAATGAATATCATTATAGAAATGATGACGATAATAAGATATTGGGAAATTGAACAATTTAGTTCATACAAGCGTAAGATACAAAAAAGCATAGTTGGACCGAAATCTATAGAAGTTATACAAAAGTTATACAACATACACAAAAGAAGTTTTTGTAGAGATAAGATGGTTGGAACATGGGAAACTAAGTCTGAATCTTCGAAATAAATTAATTAAATAAATATAGGATATATGAATTTCGAGTTTATACATATGCTTCCAGAATTTAATAACCAAGTAAATATGAACTTGAGAAGGAATCTACTTTGGGGAGGTATAGCCGACGCTGTTAACAAGACATGAGCCTAACAAGATAACTAAAGATACAAGTGTGCAAAAAGATCCTTATACAGAGGGTATCAAATAGGAAACATAAAGAAAGGAAGATCAAGTCTGTGAACGCAGGAAGATGTGGAAACGGATCTAAGGACTCTTTGAGTTGAAAGATGAGGAGGTTGGCCGAGGACAGAATGGATTGAAGAAGGATTAAGGAGGAAACTTGGATCCTTCAAGGAACACAGTGCCATGGGAAAGAAAGGTAATTATTGGAAGATTAAAAAAACAAAGCCTCAGGTCTCTAAAATATCAGTAATAGCAAACTAGTCAACGTTTCAGCAATTCAGGCATCATGAGGACAGAAAAGGCTAATCAGTTGACATCCGCATGATGGTATAGAAGGATCAATCTAATTAGGGATTGATAAATTATTTGCCACTTCTTTAAATTTGTTTTATTGAAAACTAGTTTCGAATGTTTTGGTGTATAATAATACCAAACTAAATGGCAAATAATTTATCAATCCCTAATCAGAAAAGGCTAATAAGATCACATAAATGCAGACAGCAAAGTCTAAAAAGACAAATAGACTGAGAGACCGTGCAAAAAAATGGCTTATCTGAAGAATAATTTGATAGTAATTTTTTTAATCCTTATTGTATTGGGATGAAAAAAATAAGTCTGCCAATGGGTTCAGCTGAAGAAATGGCGGCCAAAAAAACAACTAATTTCATGACTTTTTTGTTTTTTCAGCTATAATTCCTAAACGGTGCATTATATTGAAAAAACTATAGTATATTAAATTAACAAACATCAAATTTCGCGTTTAATGAGTACAACCACATAATAATTCGTTTACAAGTGTGCTCGAAAATCACGGCCTTTTGTAAAAGAAAGGAGACAGAGTAGTATAAATGAGCCTGCAGTTTGGAAATGAGTTCTTTAAGAGAAAAACTCAAATAATAAAAATTGTAGAGCATCAAATTCTGCGTCGATTGAGCAGAAAAAATTTTAAATTCGGTCAAGTACATCTTTCGAAATTGGCAATTTCCCGATCTCTGGCAATTGTCATTTTAATCCAATATGGTTCGCTTAGGAATTATAGCTGAAAAACCTAAAATAGTGCTAAAATTGCGAGTTTGTTTGGCCGCCATTTTTTCATCTGAGCCGATTGGCAGACTCTTATTTTTTTTTAATCCCAGTACAATAAGGATTAAAAAAAATTGCTATCAAAGTTTTCTTCAGATAATGTAAATATTTTTGCATGGACTCTCGGTCTATAACCAAACAGAGAGAGTAGGTCATTTTTACCTTAAGACATTTTTACTGAACATATCTTATATCTCTGATTTAATTTCAGCTCTGATGATAGCTCACATGATTTGGCCGAAACGTCGGCAGATACAATATAAAATATACTATGATGACTGCATATATATGTATATACCTATTTTACATATTTATATATATATATATATATATATATATATATATATATACATATATACCTATATATATATATATATATATACATATATACCTATATATATATATATATATATATATATATATATATATATATATATATATATATATATATATATATATATATATATATATATATATACCTATATGATTTTACATATTTATATATTGTTATTATTACCAATTAGATATATATATAATTTTATTTTTTATGAAACCTTTATATGCTTAAAAATATTAATAAAGAGAAGAAACTTCTGACCAAATAATGTACTTTTAAATGAATCTTTGATCTATGATAGAAGTTGAGGCTTAAGGAAAACAAATTAATTTAAAACTACTCATATGAAAGAAGAAATATTTTCAAGCTTAATGGGAAAGTTTCTCTGGGTCAGTGTGTCATTGATGTTCCAGGAATACCCAGAATCTTTCGTAACTTAACATATACTCTATAAGAGGTTACATCGATGCCTGTAATCAAAGTTAGTTACATGACATTGGAAACGTATTCACTCAAATTTAGAATCAATGGCGTAGCCAATGGAGGGATCTGGGAGGTCCGGACCTTTTATACAATTGTATAAACCTATTTGAATGTTATTTCATATGTAATATACCTTGCCATCGAAAATATTATATATAGGGAGGGTCCCCGGACATTCCAGGTTCAAGTAAATCCTTAAGGTAGATTTTCGCTGGTACTGCCCGCGGTTGCGACTGGCTGAGTTTGCCAATCGTAGCCACTAACTGTTACTGCTTCTATATTTCGCTGAAACTGCCCACCGCAGCGGCCCACTCTTGCATAACCTATAACGTTTATAACCTCTTCTATATTTATAATCATACCATATCGTTATAACTATATAGTATATCCTTAAAACCTCAAAGTATATGTTAATAAGATACATACAAATTATAGATAAATGAATACGTTTATTTACAAGTATTTACATATATGCAACTATATATGTACAACATATATATATGGTTATGTTATGTACAACTAGATATTTGTAAGGTATTTTAGACAATGAACAAAGTTCGTCTGTTGCGGTTTCTTTATTGTTTATTAATACAATAATAATGTGTGAATATAAAAATAAAATAATATGTTTTTCCACACATTATATTTTACTATTACATTTCTGTAGTCCCAATGTTTGCGGTCATAAAGAACCTGAAACTGATGTACAAACTACTAGACGTTCGTCGTCATAATAACTAAATCCCTTTTTGTTAAATAACGTTTCAAATGATAAGGAGGAACCGTCGCGTCTGAGGCAGTATGACTCCTTTTGGAACGGTCAGGGACTCAGCAGTGTAGGCATGACTTCGCCTGGCAGTTCCAGCGAAATATGCCCCTACCTATTCAGTCGAAGTAGTAGTTCTGCAAACTTTGCCGGCCGCAACCGTGGGCAGTACCAGCGAAAGTCTATCTTTAGATAGACCACCTCGAAACGAAATTCTGGTTGCACTACTGTTAAGAGTGAATCTCTTTCTGAAAATTTTTTTTCAAGAAATAGGTCATAGATATATTTAATGAAATGTTTATTTTTGTATTTTTTGAAAACTTTTTTTTATATTTGAACTGATTCGTAAATCTAAGATTTTCTAAATTGAAAAAAAAAAAATCAATATAATTTCTGTTTATGTATAAACATTTTTCTCTTAACATGTTTCTGCGGAGCAGTTTAAAAAAAAAAAATGTTTTTGTTGAGAGATCTTAAAATACATTTTTACTTCCTTGTACGAAGTAAAGGAAGTATTGTGAATCCTGAAAATTTTCGGTTTTCAGATTTCGAAGGAAATATCCATTTTTACTAGTTTCGTCGTGGCGTCTGTACGTACATACGTTCGTATCTCGCTTAACTAAAAACGGTTAGCCGTAGAAAGTTGAAATTTTGTATTTAGGATTGTTGTAAAATTTAGTTGTGAACCTCCCTTTTTAGTCACTGCTTGACCACCGGAAATGGTACTTTACTTGAAGGTCATAATTGATTTCCATTAAAATTTTTATTAAAATACTATGAAAAACTTCTCAAATTTAGTATTTATAACTTATATATTGATTTAAATAACATACTAGATTTTGGTCTAAATTGGAAAACCGGAAGCTGTACTTTACTCGTAGGTCATATTAGACTTTCATCAAAAATTATATTAAAATATAGTGTAAAACATCTCAAATTTGGTAAATAAGGACTTTTATATCGATATGAATGTATTTACTATATTTTTGTTAAAATTGGTGAGCCGAAAAGGGTACTTTACTTGAAGGTCATAATAAGCTTACATCAAAAATTATATTTAAATTAAATACATAAATCATATGTTTCGGTAATAAAGGTTACAAACACAATTTGGTTTCCAATCCATTTAAACATTTTTATTACTTGTTTTAAGTGTTAAAATTGAGTGTAAAATACTGGTTTTTCTCCCCATTTGCGTGTGTGTGTGTGCCAATAGATGAATGTCGCAACGCCGAGTGTCGTTTTTGAGATATTGCAATCTTCGGAAACTAGTAACCAAATTGAGGATCACTTTTTGAGCCACCGATTTATAGTTTAATAGACGTACAAGGAAGTCATGTGTTGTCCACATCAGATATTTTTTTATTATAAAGACGTCTTTTTAATTGAAATTAACTATAAACTCATAATTCAGCATAATAAAATAAAAAAATTAATACATAATTTTTGTTCTCTCTCGATGTAATTGATAATAGAAATTTCCAAAGAATATGAGTTCAGTAAATGCGAAATAAGAACTAAAGATATACTTCATGGTAATAACCGTTTGAGGGGTATCTATGTTTTACATCTTCATATTTCTCCACTCATTTACAATCATACTGAAGTCAAACCAAACATGGCAAAATAATTATTTAGTACCATTAATTTATTATCAAGGTTAATAATTAAATCTAAACTCGTAAAGGTGTAACACATGAAACAGTTCTATTATTCACCGATTCTCAGAATATAGTTCTATCATTCAAATTTTATGCCAAGTTTAGGGATAAACTTGTTAAAAGTTTTGATAAATTTGTTCTAAAAAGTAATAAATTTATTAATTTTTTGTAAATAAAATTCACAATAAATTTTCTTACAAGTTCATGATTAATTCATACCTAGAATGTCCAAGCTACTCTACAATAACCAACAAGAAATTCCAGTTTTTTCCATTCAAGTAACATTTAAACTCTAACTCATCTATGCATGTATTTTTATTAAAATATTTTATATTCTAAAAGCAGTAAAAATATTATTGTTATATCTATTATTAATAAATTATTACATATTATTATATATATTACTAATAATATTTTATTGACATTACAATATATACAAGAAGAGTGTCACGATACGAACATTTTTGTTTTCATATTTTGCTTGGATAGTTCATTTCAAAAACTTATGGAAAAAAACAAACAAAAAAAAAAGCTGCAAATTATTAAACAGTAGTTTATTATTTCCTAATACTAATATTTCAAACATATCTGGTGTGTTCATTCATAGGACTTTCCATATCGTTTTGGCTTAGATTAAAGGCAATAAGATTATATGGAATGTTCTCGATTTATCAAATAACTAAACAAAGGTTAACCAGTCTCCAAAGGAATATAAGCAGTGTTACAACAAATATTTTATAAAATATATCAACCAAATTCATAAAAAAAATTATGCAGGAGGAGTATCTTTAGAGCAGAAATTTTATGCTTGTACCAAGTCTAGAAAATTCATAACGCATGATCTCAGCTACTGGTCCGATTTAAATGATTTTTGTTTTGTTTTGTAGAGAATTTACATGCCCTCTGAATAACTATAGCAAAAAAATGAATACAAATTTGGATGGACGGATTTTTTTTAGTTGATATTTGGATTCTACGTATCTTGAAACGTAAAGCCTTAAATTTTTTAAGGAACTTAAATTTTTTTTTTATTCGTCGATTACAAAGGACTATTATTGAAAATAATAAACCCAAGGCATTTATTTAAATAATTATTTTTATTTTATTAATTCCTTGGTATGCTGATTCTAAAATATAAACCTCTTGAAACCTAAAGTCTCTAATTTTGAGAGGGAGGAGGGGTTAAAATATATTTTTTATTTGATTACAAATGTCTATTATTGAAAATAAAAAAAAACAAAAAACGTCTGTAGTTGATATCTTTATAGCATGACACCCAGAGGGATTTTTTAATTTGACATTTGGATTCCACGTATCTTGAAACGTAAAGCCTCAAATTTTGAAGAAGAGTAAACTTTTTTTTTTATCGGTCGATTACAAAGGTCTATTCTTGAAAATAATAAACCAAAAAACGTCTGTAGTTGTTACCTGGTAACAAGAAATACCAGGACTGGTCGCGCGAGCAGCTTATTGCATGAATAGATGTGCCGTACTTCCAAGACTTCAAAACTAGTAAAATCTCAATTTTGATAAAAATATTACAGATGGCCTCTAGTATGAAATATTGAAACTAAAAATCTGGTATTTTTCTCTAAGAAATATTCGTTGATGCAAAATTTCCAAGCAAAAAAAAGGAAAAACAAAAATGTTCGTATCTTAGTAATCTTTTTCCAAGTTAAAGATATATATAATATATATATATATATATATATATATATATATATATATATATATATATATATATAAATTATAGTAAAGATTCTGATATAATCGTGTTATCGTCATTTAACATAACGAACTTTGACCGTCTGTAACTCCGTCAGAGAATATTTTTTTTAGTGACTTCATTCCTCATGATTATGAATTTTTTTTTATCGAAAATTATTCAGCAGTTAAGAAAACAATACATATTTTTTATTGATATATATACTGTTTTTATAGACAGATATTAATAATCTACTACATTTAAGGACAATAATTAATAGTGTTCTAAGTAAGTATTCATACTGTTTTTGTTTTTTTAATGTGAACATTGACAGATAGATATTGACATTAATTGACAGATAAATATAAAAAGAACTTTATTCTGGGAATAACAAACATGTACAAATGAGACAGAAAATATCTTAAACAAAGAAAGAAAAATACTGCATTAATAAAAATCAATCAGTACATACATTATCGTGAATAATAATAAATAAGCAAAAAAAAAAAAGGAATTATTTTCGTGAAAAGATATAATTGTAGTGAACAAAAAAAAAAAAAGAAAGAAAATATATATATATATATATATATATATATATATATATATATATATATATATATATATATATATATATATATATATACAAACAATAAATGAATTCCCAAATTTGAAATAAATATTAAAAACAATCATTTACTTTTAAGTAAAAAATGAATTCTTCTTATTAATAAAATTTCATGATTTTTTGCGAAGGTGTTGGAAAAGCAAAAAATTTGAATGAGGATAGGGAAGAAGCACGGCGGATATTCAAAGGGAGGGGAATTCCAGAGGTTAGTGGAGCGGGCAAGAAAGGAACGTTCTAATGTTTTAGTGTGGGAAGGAGGGGGGGGGGGGAGGGGAGGAAAAATAGGGAAGAACTGTGTGATTATATGATTACATATATATCTTTTTTTTCCCCTCTCCGCTACATTTGAGCACCTCCAGCGGCCCCCTTTGGGTCAAATGAGCTGAAATTCGGTATGTAGGGCTTTCTTCCAGGCATAACGATACCATTAAAGAATGGGTAAATTACAGTAAAAATTTCGGTATGTTTACCTGGAATTTCGGCGTTTTTTAAGTTTTGCGCATCTCTACCATATTAGTTAATAGGGCTGAAAATTTGTGTGTGAATTGAATTGGTGTTGGGGAAGGGGTCTCGACTTAGTTCCCCCACTCCCCTGGGTTTTCCAATTTTTTAAAACATTTGCGCACCTTTAAAATCCCTCCAAATTGAGTTAAGGAGCTCAAAATCTGTTCCATTGGAAACGAAATTAAATTACCTAAAAAACAAAAAACGTTTCATATATATATATATATATATTTGTATCGAAGGTTAGCGGAGATGCAGAACTTAATGAAATAAAAGTACGGGTAAATTTCGGTTTGCTAGGGAACTGTCTTTTGTTGGTCCCGAATTTTTTCCTTATTCCCCCGTTTTTATAATATATTTTTTAAAGTTAAAATACGACTTTAGTGACGGAGTTCCACTGCTCACGGATTTTTTGAATCCACGTTTACTAATTAAATAAAATAATTTCCGAGCATGGCTCGGTACCGGGTACATATTCTTAGGGACAATGTCTTAAAGTAAAGTAAACAATATTTTTATTATTATGCACTTACATGTTAAGGAATCTTCGGTATGCTTCTCCCTGAAATTATTACGAGCGTTCCTCGGTAATAATATACAGTGGACTTAACGCCGGATAATTATAGTTGTTGTAAGGTGAGAGGAATGTACAAATAGAGGACGAGTCCAGTACTTTAGGAGGGAATGCTGGGGAAGCGTGACCATTGGCCGACCGAGGAAGAGCAAAAGGAATAAGGACCCAAGAAGAACACCGCAGATCGCAGAACAATAGAAAAGGCTTCTAGTTCATTGTAAATCCCTAAGTTGTATACTATTAGCTCTTTGGTAACTACTTCTTTGTTCGATTATATCCGAATTTTGAGAGTGGGGGATATATAGTTCTAGAGCCAGCATGTAAAAGATGATTTATCTCAGGATGAAACGCTTTGGAGAGCTTCCTAATCCACGGCATTGTTCTGCCAAGAAAATATCTGGTATTTCCACCCACACGACTTGCCTTACCCGTTTGGGTGATAATCCAAAATAAAAACTGTTCAACTTTGTAGGCATTCGAATTATCTTTCAAACGAGCATCTAGGCTGTTTGTTCCAAGAGATGCATGGTTATCACGGTTAAAAAAATAAAAATAAAAAGTTGAACCGTTCTCAAAGAAACATGTACAGAATACATTGGTATAAATGGTTTATTAAATATGTGATTAGGGATTGATAAATTATTTGCCACTTATATAAATTTGTTTTATTGAAAACTAGTTCCGAATGTTATACATTCATGCTCAGTTCTAAAAACACACAAAAAATTCAAAAATAAGCAATTCAAAATATAGTTTGGTATTATTATACATATTAAATTAGATTAATATAAATTAGTATTATAAATATTCATGAATTATGAATTTAATTAAGACAAGAAATCAAATACATGTTGGTACTCACCAAGATTTAAATGGATTATATGAAACAGAAAAGTTTGTACTGGTTTCTTCTCGCATTGAACTAACAATGAACGAAAGGTAGGTAGGATACTTTTCGTCCAGTGTTAGTTCAATGCGAGAAGAAACCAGTACAAACTTTTCTGTTTCATATAATCCATTTAAATCTTGGTGAGTACCAACATGTATTTGATTTCTTGTCTTAATTAAATTCATAATTCATGAATATTTATAATACTAATTTATATTACATTTAATTTAATACCTATAATAATACCAAACTATATTTTGAATTGCTTATTTTTGAATTTTTTGTGTGTTTTTAGAACTGAAGATGAATATATAACATTCGAAACTAGTTTTCAATAAAGCAAAATTATAGAAGTGGCAAATAATTTATCAATCCCTAATTATATTGATCCTTCTATGCCATCATGCAGATGTCAACTGATTATTAAACATGTGTATAAATTTCAATACGATATATCTTTGCTAATATTGGTCCGATTTAATTATATATTTTTTTGTTTTTTAGAGAATTTAATTATCTTTTAAATAATTACATACAAAATTTACCATAAAATGCATACTTTTCGAGCTAAGCGCAAATAAAATATTATTTTCGTCACAACTTCTTTTCCTGCATTTTCTCGGGAATGAACCTTGTGCATGAATACTTAGAAAGTTTTGAGTAGAAGACTTTAGGCAAGTTTCATCAAAATCGTTAGAGCTGTTTTTGCGCTATAATCAATTGATAAATTAAAAAAAAAAATGTCCTCCTAATTATTATAAATTAAAAAAAATAAAATAAAGGTATTAAATATTTTATTAAACCACCATCGATCAAAACAGTGATGATGATTGACAGAAAAATATAAAATACTAAGATATAAATAAATTAATAATTACAAACCATCCGGATATATTTAACATTAATTATTAGATATTTTTTTAAATAATTAAGTAAACAATATTTCATTGAAAACTCGTTGATCTGCAGCAGGGCTTATAAAAAAGGGATCACTGGTACAGGTTGTCAGGACGACGTCAGACGGGGGATGCTGGGGACTAGGGATATTGAAAAAATATCGATATTGTTGTCCGCTATATTCTTTTTCGATATACCCATAATAAAATTTAAGTATCAAAACAGATGTTTTTCAAAAAAAAAAAAAAAAAAAGAAGCATCTAAAATAAAATAAAAAATCTACAAGGATAGCGGGTTCGACAAACTAAGAATGATAAAATCTTGTGGTGTGTGGGTCACTATCTATATTGGCTGTGTTCTAGAGATGGTTTATCGAAAGCAAAATATCGATTAATAATATTGATATCATGATAATATCGGCATAAAAATATCGTTCATATTTTTATAAAAAAAAAAAAAAAAATCTCAATGAAACGGGGAAAGATTAGGAGATAACCTGTTTCTTGATATTTAAACCCTACGGAAAATTAACTTAATAAAAACAATGTCTTAATTATATCGGTACAGAAATATCGATATTATAAAAAATCAATATCTTAATAATCTCGTTCCGAAAATACCGATATTACAAAAACAATAACTTAGTTATATCGGCACAGAAATCTCAATATTACAAAAACAATATCTTCATCATATCTCTCCAGAAATATCTATATTATAAAAACAATATCTTAAATATATCGGCACAGAAATATCGATATGTGTCTGTCCGTTTAAAAGATCCTTTAAAAAATTAATAATATTGATGCCCGATATATCAAAATATCGATTTTTTTTTCAATATTCGAATCCCTACCTTTTGAGTTAAGAAATTGAGATTTTACTGATATATCTAATGTTGTGTTGGAATAGAAAAAAAAAATGTTGGGCCAATATTCGCAACAGGTAAGTGAAAAGTTCAAATCCAAGAAAGATGTGGAAAATTATAATAGAGGGAGTTATTGTTGACCGTATATTTATATTTAAAGGGAGAAGTTGGTCGGAGGGTGCGGTCAAAGAATTACACTACCATAAGCGAACTTATATATTTTGTGACGACGTTTCGGCCTAAGTTTTAGGCCATCTTCAGGGCAGCGAGGCGTGTGGTCGAGCGCCAACTTTATATTCCAATATTCAGTTGGTGCTAGACCACACGCCTCGCTGCCCTGAAGATGGCCTAAAACTTAGGCCGAAACGTCGGCACAAAATATATAAGTTCGCCTATGGTAGTGTAATTCTTTGACCGCACCTCCCGACCAACTTCTTCCTTTAAAAATGAAAATTATAATATTTCATTATATAGTTGGGAAATTTTAGGTTTTGTCCTATCCAAAAAATTGTAAGAACATCCCTGTCTAATCTTCGATTCAATGTAAACCCATTTTCCCTTCTTTCAAAAGTTAAAAATAACGATATTTTTATTGATATATCGAACTGATAATGTTGAAAAACTATCGATACGATATATATATATATATATGTTTAAATCCCTAATCCCATCTTTAAAAGATTAATAAAATATCGAGGTCCGATATATCGAAATGTTTCGGAGAAATTACGACAAAAAAGAAGCAAGAAAATACTTGCGTCATTGTTCAAGAAAAAGCCTTCAAACTTGCAGTATTGTGATATACGAATATCTCTGAAGATACCAAAAAGTAAATCGAACAAAAAACAAATATTAGGTAATAATTACTACGCGTTTCATTACGAAATGAAAGTCAACCATCTTGGAATCGAATCACGGTCATTTAGTTCTCAGTACTGCTGTTTCTCGCAGTTGCAAAAATAATAATACATTAATCATGAAAGGTTCAACAGGTGGAAAATTACAATTAAAAAAAAAAATACAAAAATTATTTCTTAAAATTATCAATATTTTACGAAACGACAGGTTATGTCGGAATTGAAGTTATATAAAATACCATCGATAGAAATGGTGTAATGAAATGATATAAAATTTGTAATATGGGCTATTTCAGAGCTATATTGATAATTTACATTGTCTTGACATGTGTGCCTGATAACCCCTATCCTTCGACACAGGGAAACGACTGATTTCCAGGCACTTTTATTCTTATTTTCGCAAACACTAGTGAAAAAAGATGATATTCTCAAAAACAAAACATCTGATTCGTTCGAATGACGCACGACTGAGCGATAACTACTTGAAGCAAGATATATTCAAAATATTCCAATAACTAATTAATTGTGTACGAGTTTTATGTGTTTTGTTTTTATATTTTATTTACATTTGAATTCGATTCGGAAAACAATGCAAATTATTATACTAATAGTTAAAAATATGGATATTTTATACTGAATATATATGTACAGTCGAAACTCTGTATATCGATCTTCCATAAATCGAAAATCTCTATGAATCGAACTTTTTTTTAGGAACTTGAATTTTTATTAGAAAAAAACATTCTGTATATCGAATACAATTTCTATATATCGAGCAAAAAATTCTCTTAAAAAAATATGAAAGGGTGATTGTCATAAAAAAAAAACAACCTTAGTTTACGTACATAAGAATGGTTAATAATTAAATAACAAAACAACTAAACCAATGGCTTGCAAAGCAGTGGAAATTCAGAGAAGATCTGGTTTCAAAATAAGCAAAAAAGTACTTACATTCTCAGAATCTTTTTCCTAAGAGAGTAAAATTATCATTTTAAGTTCTGATTAACTTTGCCTTTCTTGTTGTGAACATGGATGGCTCCTAAACATGTCTTCGTTGATGAACTATACACAAAAATACATTAGAAGCTATTTTGCTACAACAGCTATTTTGACTGTTATTAATGTAATCTTTGGCCAAACATTTTTTTGTTTTCTTTTTTACTTGGACATACTTGTTATTCTTAAGGGACCTAGTCCCAGAATAAAATTTATTTTTCTATGAAAAAACAATTAATTAGGGTTTGATAAATTATTTGCCACTTTTATTAATTTGTTTTATTGAAAACTAGTTCCGAATGTTATACATTCATCCTCAGTTCTAAAAACACACTAAAAAAAATTAAAAAATTGGGTATTATTATAGTTTGGTATTTTTATACATATATATGTACGTATGTATTATATATATATATATATATATATATATATATATATATATATATATATATATATATATTTATTTATATATGTATTATAATACCAAACTATATTTTTAATTGCTTATTTTTAATTTTTTTTTGTGTGTGTTTTTAGAACTGAGGATGAATATATAACATTCGGAACTAGTTTACAATAAAATAAATTTATAGAAGTGGCAAATAATTTATCAATCCCTAATTAGATTGATCCCCTTATATACCATCATGCGGATGTCAACTGAAAAAAAACAACAACAATCAATTAATTTTTATGTATGCTGGTATATTTTCAATACACGTCTTTTTTGAATTATAAATGCACATTTGTAAAAAACCTGCTATCGAAGATATAATTTATACAATTTTCAAGTATTATTGATCCTTCAGATTTGTTTTCTTAAACCCTAAAAAATTACCTTTGATAAATCATGAACCCCCAAAAATTGCCTTTGATACTTCTTCAACCCTTGAGAATAACTGTGATTGTTTTTAGCCTGAAAAGGATGAAAAATAGCAACCTTTCTATATATATAATTTTTTTCATGGAACCTTCAAGTTCGATATATAGAGGTTCCAAACAATTGACGAATCAGAGACAGAACAACATTCCAGGATTCAGCATATAATTATACCTATATATTGCATGTTTTTAGAAAATTTGAATGATATTCTTTCATTATGATCATCTCGTAGAACTACAATCTATGCCAGATCTTGATTTCCGCCACCAACAATATCTATATGTCCAGGCCATGTACTAATGCCATTCGATTCCTCTTTCATTGGAGTAAATGGTTACACAGTCTGCCTAGGACTAAGCCTCCAAATTCGTCATCGATTAAATATCGGCTCGGTTAATATCTTTTTTGTATTTTTATTTCTGAAAATATAAGCAAGGTAACCAGCCCATCTAGGGTTTCCGAACATCCAAGGCTATTCCATGAAATTTCATATTTTATTTTTGGACAGCAGAGCTATTAACGGAGACGAAACCTAATATTCTGGTGAGGCTGTCTCCTAAGAGCACCTAGCAAAAGTGACCCTACGGTATTTACTGAGGGGTAATGTGCAGTTTTTGTATACCGCATGAGTATTTGAATAAGTGTTTCTTCAACATGGAGAACCAGTGGCTTTTTGCGTTTCGAAAATCAGGGGATGGTGTCGCCAAATTTCAATGCCAATAACAGAAAGTCAATTTATAGTTTTTTTGAGGAAAGAAAAAGACATTTAAACATTTCAAAATATTTAGTAATATTATTCTCAACAAACGAAACAACAATAAATAACAACAAGTAAGGTATATTATATACATAGTTGGAGATAATATAAATTAGCCTAAAATGAAAATTATTTTTCAGAGTTTTCCATTATTTGTATTATAGAATTGAGCATCCCTTTTTGCTCATTGCTAAAATACCTCCATAAATCATTCTCTAGATCGTGAACGGCTTCGAGGTCTTGACACTGGCATGCCATTACAAGCGACTGCAAAAGGAAGAACAGTTCTTCTCCAATCCAAGACACTGTAACATAGCATTTTCTTAGTTTGTATGATGTAATATTAAATAAAGATAATACGTAGTAATAAAATGTCCTGAGTTATTTTCACAATTGTTAATCTTCACGGTTCTTGTTATTGAAGATCCATCCCAGTAACAACAAATATCTTTTTTTTTTTAATATTATGGTTAAAAAGAGTAATAATTTAAGAACAAGGCAGGAAACATTATCTTATTCCCCCTTGTATACACTGAATTATATTATACTATTGCATAACAGTATGAATGAATGAATAAAGCCTTTTATTACAAAAAGTAACAGAATTTTACTGATTATATTACTTTAGCTTCAGATGCTACTTACAATATTTACAATTTTATACAATATTATGAACTTTTTTTTTTTCCTGTTAATTTATGTGGGCCTTCCCCTTAGGGAGTGATGGTCTAACTTCCCTGGAGACCAATTCCTATTGGGAAGTGGGATACGTTGTTTCTCTCCACAGTTCCTTCCAGGCTTCTTTGTTTCCAGGCTGTCCTCACCGAGTTTGGCCCTGCAATGGCTCTTATGTAGTCACTCCAACGCCTTCTTTGCCTTCCACCTTTTCTTTTCAAGTCATAAGGAGTCCATTCTGTTGTCGTTAAGGATCATCTTCCGTCCGTAATATGCATAACAGTATATTATACTAATATACTATGAGGGTGAACCAAATATAAACAGTGATTAATATAAACATTTCGATTAATGTTACAGAAAACCATACTTTCAGCACTCTCCTGCCTGATTTCCACCGATTTGGAAGCTTGGATATTCTTTATTCCTAAAAAGTTTGAAGGCGAGTTGCCAGCCAATTAGGTATGTGCTCTTCGACTTCTTCATTGCTTTTGAATCGATTTCCTCCAAGAAATTTTTTCAAGGGCCGAACAAAATATCGTCACAAGGGTAGAAGTCTGGACTATAAGGAGAGTGTCTGAGGGTTTCCCAGCCCATTTCCAACACTTTATTCCTAATCTAGATTCCAGTGTGAGACCTGGCGTTGACATGGAGAAGGATCTCTCTAATAGGCTTTCCCCATCTTTTGTTTCGTCTTAATGTTTAATAGTTTTGCTTTCCATAAGCTATGAAGTCAACTATCACTACTATATATTATTACGGTAGTATAGATCCCTTTTCCGGCTCTCAGGAGCGATGGATTTTGATGAATGAGGTATCAAAAGATAGGGAATTTCATGGAGATGTGACGAATTCCAATTTTGTTTCTTAAATTCATACTAGGGCTTAAATAAAAGTGATGAAAAAACAGTGAGGTTTCAAAGATTTGACGACTAAGAGTCTACGGATCGAGACGTGACAAGTTGGGTTTTAATGATTTTGACGCGAGCTTCAAGACCATTATGCTCCCATGGAGCATATTATGAATACTACACATTGAAAATGGTAATTGCCTAATTAAATTCAAGAGATGTTTTCCAGTGGGGCAAGCTAATTACTTATTAAATATCAACTGTAACTTCAACATAGTCATTACAAACTATGTAGCTTCACCAAATATGCGTGTTAAATAAACTTTTTTGGTAATATTATATTGTTTACACGAATAAATATGTTTTCCTACTTCTAATGTATTAGGGATTAGAAGAAGGATTGATATCTATGGGAGAGTTCTCCCTGGGGCATACTAGTAAATCATATAAAACTATAAATCATTCCAATTCATAAAAAAGGAATCTAGACCAAATTGTAATAACTATCAAGAAATCTCACTCCTTCAAGTATGTATAAAGCATCTAAATTAATTTTTAACTAGATGAATAACACAATTAGCAAGTAAATTATTAGAGGCTATCGATGTTGTTTCAGAAGGATAATGATTCCAAAACACTTTATATTTTTCCTCAATCTTCATAAATGGCAGAGATATGGACGTATGAAACCTTTAACCAGCCGCTGTTTCGAAACAAAATGGTAATGTCGAGTTCCGAGGATCGATCTGGGGTGATCTGTGACTTTAGTACCAAACCTCAAAAAATCAGCACAGTAGTCTTGAAGAAAAGCTGCGGACAGCGGACGGATGTATTTTTTTTTTTATTAAACTACATATCTTGAAACATAAAACCTCAAATTTTGAGGGGGGTTAAAAAGAATTATTCTTGGTCGATAACAATGGTTCATTATTGAAAACAATAAACCCTTAACTCATTTACAATGAATATTTTCCTGAGGCATGGATGGTTATCAATATTGTGATTGTCAATAAACCACAAGAGTATGCTAAGTAAGGCTTTTATGTAGCATATTATTTTTAAATAACTTAAATTAAAAACAAATAAGCTGGAGTTAGTTGAGAGAATTACAGATATACTATATATCAATATATTGTTTTTTTTTCGGTTCATGTAGACTAGATTAATTCATTCCCATATTATTTTTCATCTTAAATACCTGTCACAGTGTCTGGTTCACCAATCCAGGTATATTTTTCGATAAACTTCTGTAAATCGAGAGGAATATTCTGAGGAGTGGGCTGGAGAATCAAAATTAGCAATACCCTTGATATTTCACACCTAAAATAAAGAAATATAACTGTAAAATAATTAAACTGAGGGAATCAAGCACAAACATTTATTCAATAATAATAATATATAATAATAATAATAAATAATAATAATAATAATAATATATAATAATAATAAATAATAAATTGAGGGGTCCGCAATAGGAATGTCGGTTTTTGTGTAAACAAAAAAACAGTTATCGGTTATTCCGGTTATTTTACCTTCAATTATAACCGATGCAAATAACCAGTTTTGGGAAAAACTGGCTATTTTAAATGAAATAACAACTTTTCATCAAAACATTTTTTCATATCACAAATAACAGCTCCTGGAATCGTTACTAATAACTGGTCATTGGCAAGATCTTTATATCAAGTAAATTACACATTGATCTTCCAGAAATAATCTAAAAACCTTTATGCAAGTAAACAAATAGCTAAAACCCTGATAATAACTGAATATGCAACAAATTTACAATGCAGCCGTCTTATTAGTAGCGGTCGCCGTACTAGTGCTAACTAATTGTATTCAATTGTAAAATTCGTATTTATTGGAATTATTGAAATTATTACTGCTTCGATTAGATATTATTTAAAGCTATTACAATACTAATAATTTAAAATAATATCTAATTAAAGCAGTAATAATTTGAATAATTCCAATGAATGCGAATTTTTTAATTTAGTACAAAGTAGTTATTTAGAACAAATATGGTTTGGAGGACACTAGTATGGCTACCATTACTGATAAGGAAGCCACATTGTAATGTACCATTTTTTTTTTGAAGGATGAATTTTGGATCTTGTATTTATTTTTTCTATAAAAAACAGAGCTATAATTTACCACAATTTCATAAAATGAAGCTGCCTCCTTTTTGCTACAGACCACCCAATTGAGATTACAAAAATATTAGTTTGCAATAAACAAATCTTACCTTACATTGATCATTAATTTTAATTTAATTTTTAATGGCACTCTTTTATAAATAATGAAATCATTTTTAAGCCGATCTCAAAAAAGGAAGAAGTTCTTAATTTCATACTGGTACTGATAAAGGTGGGAGGACAGAGTCCGGCAAAGAGGGCCTAGTGGTCCTTTTTGCCAACCCCATGGATGACCTATTTTTCCTCCTTATGGAACCTTTTGGTTTTCCTGATGAAATTCGGAGGAAACCTCATGTTCTCGGATTCTGTCCAATCCTAGAAGTCTATAACTTAATGAGACATACCTGCCACGGTCTGCTACATAGTGTAGAGCAGTCTCTGGTGCTAGCATAAGTTGCAAATCTCATCATCTACTACTCCACAAATCTTTAGGTGTCTTTTAAGCCTGCAGTAACCTGTGAGAACTCTGATTATCAGTCGGAGTTCCTTTCTGTTGTGGCCCAGCAGCCCCTTGGTTTTAGAATGAGAGGGTTTTTTTTGTTAGTAGTTTAGCTTACCTATGCCCGGCATATTTCCTCTATTCCATGCCTGCTATTCTCGAAGCCCAATCGTGGACCTCCTTTCACTGATGTCTTTTCGAGATACCTAATGAAGATTCAGACCCCAAGATAGGAATCTCAGCACCTCTTCTTGGAAGCTGTCAGCTTTCTCGTTGCTTGCGATTCCTATATAATCAGGAGCCCAAACTAATTTCAGATTCTTAAAGCACTCAAGCAACTCTAATGCCTGCTTGCATTCTTTTACCAGTGCGGAAGTCATCCTAGGGTATTCCAGGACTTGAAGAGCCGACTGACTGTCCGAGTAGATAGTAATAACAGCACTGTCACAGGTAATAACTTCCTTACATGTTACTGCAGACCATATCGCATATCTGGCATATCGGACAATATCTTCCGTCTGGAATACAGTAAAGAGTTTACCCAATGCTTTAGAGTTTAGAATGAAGTTTCTATCAAGTGGTGGAAAACAATATTGAAGAATTGATAAATCTTTTTTCACTACTTTGGCTATTTCGAAAATGGCGTGTAGGTTCTTCCAATGCCTGCCACTGTCTGTTCCCTTTGATTCTTAAGTAAACCATAACCGTTTCACCTTTCAGTCATAAGTGCAGTGGAGTTAAATACAGATGGAATTCTAAAACCTTGGTGGGGGTGTGGTACGAAACACTCCTTTAATGCTCATACATGCCATTCTTTAGATTCGGCTAAGTGTTTGAACATGGGAGGCCCTACTTAGGGCTGTCCACCACACAATGCTTCTGTGTTGAATTCAAGGTCTTATAATTGCTATGTATATCCAATGGATAACCCTAGGATTGAAATACCAGGCCACAGCACGTCTTACATGCCAAAAGGATGCTATAGCTTTCCTATTAATTTCGGTCAAATGGAGACCCCAGTTTAGTTTGGCATCCAAAGTAATACCGAGGTATTTGGTATTTTGACTTAATTGGAACTTATTGCCAAAGCAAGTCGGAGTCCTAAAAACATCCAGCTTTTATTTCTCGGTAAAGAGAATCAACTCAGTCTTAAATGGATTTTAGTTTAATTTCAGCACATCATGTTTGAACAATGTCGCATGCAACCTGGATGGTGGTAATAAACATACCTATGATGAGGATCGCACCAATATCTGCGAAAGTCTGGGCAAAAAATCCAGCATACTCAAGTCATCTTAATAAATTATCCATAACAAGCACCAGGGCACCGGAGAGATGCAACTCCCTTGAGGGCATCCTGTTATAGTTTGTGCTTCTAGTCTGGTGCCCTCCCCTGAAATGACTATTATTATATTCTTTAACATTTATCCGACCCATCTGACAATCGCAGCAGAGGCAGACATGTCTTTTAAAGCTATACAAAGTGCCTCAGGCCTAGTCTTGTCAAATGCCCCTTCGACATCAAAAAAGAGTCCTAAAGTGGATTTTTTATAGAACAAGGCTTATTTACTTTGACTTAATTCCAATCTCTCCACAGGACATAGGGCGCTGATGAAGTTCCGCCATCTATCTCTGTCTGGAGCCATTTCCTTGAAGGTTGCCCAAGTATGATTGTGCTTCCTTTCCTCCTTCAGGTCTTCCTCGGCCAGCCGACTCGAAGCTGTCCCGTCCCTAAGGATTCCAATCAAGAGCCTCCCAGGCGATGCCTTCTTTCATCCTTAAGGTGTGCCAGATCCACCCCCATTTTCTTAGCCTGATTTCATATTCTGTTCCCCTCTGCTTGGTTCTTTTAAGTAGTTCCTCATTGGAAATGGTTCTTGGCCACCAAATTCTCAGGATAGACCTCAAGCATCTATTGCAAAAGGTTTGCAGACGGATTGAGATGGATCGGGTCACCCTCCACTTATCCGAACCATGGAGGAGCACGGACTTTACATTGGAGTTGAATATGCGGAGCCTTATGCTCAGACTTATTTCCCTTACATCCCACAGAATGCGGAGCTGTGTGAAAGCGCTCTTTGCCTTTCTGATCCTGCTTTCCACATCATCGTCAGCTCCCCCATCTCTTCTCACTACACTTCCAAGGTATGGAAAGGTCTCTATTTCTTCTAATGTTTGGCCACGTATTGTGATTGGCTCCACATTTCTTGTTTTTATTTTGATTATTTTTGTTTTGTATTAATTTATTTCTAATCCTTACCTCCGTGCTGCCTGATCCAGGTCTTGCATCTTTCCTTGGTTGCCTGAGAATCGATGGGCCATTTTGCATATGTCATCCGCATATTCAACCACTTCCATTCGCTTATGGAGACTCCACTGGATTCCGCATCACCTTTCTAATGCACCCTCTCTCTTGACCTCATCCAGCACCAGTATAAACAATAGAGGTGACAGTAAGCAACCCTATCTAACCCCTTTGTGGTACAATATAACAAAGCCTTTTCTATTTTACTGACTAAGGAATGCATGGCAGTCTCTGTTGATTTTCCCTGCAGATAAGCGTGCTGTTTGGGATGAAGGGGTTGGTGTGGTAGCACCTTGCTTGTAAGGTGTACTGCTACCAACTTCTCCACGATCTTAAAAATAAAGGAGGATAGGCTTATAGATCGAAAAGCTTTGGCAACATTATCCTCCTGACTATTCTTCGGAATTAGAGCTATTAAAGATTTCCTTCAAGATTCCGGAATGTATCCGATAGCAAAAGAGGCTCTAAGTAGTGCTCTGAAGAGTGCTAGTGAGAAAAAATTGTTAAAAACTAATAATCTAATTATTGCAATAAAACAGCTCCTACATGTTCAATTAATTACACGTAACTTGAGCATTAATAACTTTGTTGTCTGTGTTGACAAAGGATTTTGTATCAAATAGAGAAGAAGATGATAAATCACTCTATTTACATTTAATATAGCTTTTAATGAAGTAATTTATTGGTTGTGTTGCATATAGTAGCTTAATAATAACATATATATTTAGCTACATTTTGTTGAATTTATAATTTAGAGTGAAAAAAAAATAAAATTTTCAATTCATTAATATCTACAATTTTTAAAACAAAAATGGTATTGTAATTTTTTATAGTAAATATTTTGTTTCCACGAGAAATCAAATCACATTTTAGATTATAAATGAAATAATATATGGAATAGAACCTGAGCAAGATATCTTTGTAAACTCCAAAAGGGGATGATGTGATTTTATTCACTACATTAACTATTGCTGTAAATGCCGTAAGAGCACCATGGAAATCACCTAGGAAAAAAAATATATATATAAATATCTTAACCATTAAAACATAAAAAAAAGAGTTATTTGAAAAACTACAAAAATACATAGGAACAAACACAGAGTATTTTTAAAAACATGGATACAAAGTTCAATCAATTACAATATTGCTCCAATTTAAATGTTTTTTGTTTTGTTTTGTAGAGAATTGAATCAAATATAATTTTCCTTATAAAGTATACTTTCTAACAAACTGACCATCCACATTTCCAGTTGTTCCTTTTTACCGTCATTTTACTGAATGATATGATCATATTGATGAGTTATAACTCCATTTATGAAAAAACATGCCTTTCCCTATAGTCATAGCACAGACACACAAACAGACCAATGGTTGAAAATGCATTTACTGGACTCAGGAGACTCTGAAATGTAAAGATCTGTTGAAAACCAGATATCCAAAATATGGCTCGATTACAATAGGTACCTTCATTACCTAGCCACTTCTGGTGGTGGTAAGAAAAATAAAAAACAATAAAAAAGCTTTAAGTATTTTATAGCACTACTGATGTCACAGATATCGATTTCAAGTGCCCTGCATAAAAAATTGTAAACTAAGTTATGGTTGAATGGAGGTTATAAATTAATTACTATCATTCATTAAAATTCATCATTATATTCTTGCATATTTTTGCCCGCCTACAGCGAAGCCACAAGGAGGGTAACGTGTTTATCTTGACCGTAAGTAAGTATGCAACAATTTTTAGAGCAAACAGCTCCACTGATTTTCAAGTTTGATGGTTCAAATTACTCAGTGAATTCCCGTGAATGTTTTGAAACATTTTGAGCTCAAAATACTAAAGAAATGTTGAATTAAATGTGTTTAATCTGTCTGTATAAGGTTATCTAACGATTTTTGAGTAAACTGCATGATCGATTTTTACGTTTGCTAGCTCAAATTACTCACTGAATTCCCATGAATGTCTTGAAACATTGTGAGCTCAAAATACTGAACAAATATTTCATTTTATTTCAAGTATTTTTGGCTTTTTGTTGATGTTTCTTACTATATCATTTTTAAGTTCATCATCATATGGTAATAAATTATAAACGGCCAATACTTGAAAAACTAAAAACATTAAAATAAAATTTAATTTAAAAAATATAAAAAGCCCGACTACGGAAATAACTTTTATATCTTACAATCCTTTTCGTCTTAAGGGACGGAATGCACTTGCATATCTACTTAAGCGATTAGTGGGTTGTTAGTGAAGCTGATTCCCGTGAATAATGAACCTTGGTGTAATAGTCGGCTGCCTTCCATTACACGTTATGGCGCCTTGCAAGTACTATTCCGTCAGATTCATCAGTACATGTAACCTACAGAAAATAGATTAATATATTGAGTAAAGAAGATTCTTCATTTTCGTTTGGATGTGAAAGTCACCCGACTGCAACTCCAAGTTTCGATATTCATAGGATTCCACTTCAATAAAAACCCACCAATGCACTTAAGTAGATATGCAAGTACATTCCGTCCCTTATGAAAAATAGGTCTGTAAGATATAAAAGTTATTTAGTTTATTTTTATTAAATTTTTGTTTTTTACTTAGTAAATGCTTTCACTACCTGTCGCAACTTTTGCCGAAGACAATTTTTTGAGTGCTTGAAGATGAAGGTGAGGACAATGGTCCATTAGTAAAACAGCTTTTTCAAAATACAAGACGGCACGGTGCGGATCGATCGTCTCCATGGCAGTGCCTACTTCTAGGCAGAGAGCACCAGTCAGTGGATTCTCATTCCCCCACAGTTTTTCGACCTGGTTAAAGCACGTCAACGCACCCTAGAGGCAATAAAAAGATCTATTAGGACTGAAACTTTATGCAAAGACATCATCATCATTTAGTCGTACAATCTGTGTCAGATCATAATTTCCCTCCACTCGCTTTATCGTTTTATTCCAATTGTAAATTAATTTTATCCGGATTAATGTTAATACCAATAATAAAAAAATAAAAAAATTTAAATAAAAAAACTTTTGGGAAAATTTAAAATTATGGACATTTATAAATAAAACTAATTTAAAGGGAGAAGTTAGTCGGGGGGTGCAGTCATTTTCTCTTCCTCCTTGTTTCTTTCCTTCTTCTTTCTTCATCACATAGAATTTTGACCTATTTTTGTTTTGGGGCTTACATTACTTCATATTTTACTGCTTCATCACGTAATTATTTAATTACAATGTCAACTTCTTTATCATCATTGTCATATTTTTTATAACAAATTTTATAACAACTATCTTTGTACGCTTTACATATTATCAAACCTTCATACTATTTGTCTTTTTTAATTAATAGGTTTCATATATTTTACTATTCCCTGTGTAAATAAAACATTATTTTAATTTCAATTAATTCTTACTTTGTTATTTTATTTATTTATTTTACTTTTTCATTTGTCACTTGTATTATTTAATTTAGTGTTATCTTTTTCTTTTTATACTTCATACTTTTTTATCTTACTTGTAATTTCTGCTTTTATCATTTTTTACTGTTACTGGTACTGTCTCTGTCGTTTTTCATTGTAGTTGTTTTGTTTTTCTTTTAGCCCTAAAGATAGCCTAAAACTTAGGCCGAAACGTCCGCACAAAATATATATAAGTTTACTTATAAAAGTGTAACTTTTTGACCACCCCCTCCCCCCACCCTCTCCCGACCAACTTCTCCCTTAAGATATACATCTATGGTCAACGAAAACTCTCCAATTCTAAAACTAATTTAATTCTACAATTAAATTTATGTTAGGACATTATCGGAAAATTTCAAAAACAAAGCATAAGGCCTCTTAAATAGCAGTAAATAACGAACCAGTCAACGTTTTGCCAATTCAGGTATCAATATTGAAAAAGATAAACCACATAAATGTGTACCAGAGACAAAACATCTCACATCAACTGTCTAGAAAGAACTAATCGAACAGAGATCTTAAATCACTCAAAGACACTTCAATATATACCCTTACGTAGGTTTCATTGTTCATAATTATTTTTATAAAAAGTAAGAATAATATAAAACACATCAAGGGCTTATATCTGACTTTTCAGGGATAAAATAGAAAACAACAAAGAAAAATATTCATGTAAATATAAGAAATAACAAAGAATAATATTGACTAATAAAAAAACAGGTTATTAGGGGTGCAAGTGGTCTGAAACATTGATATTTATTAAATAATCTTATACTATTTTTTGTTTTATTTCGACCCCCCCACCCTGACCAACTTCTCCGAGATTACTATAGTCAGGTAGTCCATTAACAACTTAATAACTTAACTCTTCGCTTATGATTTCTGTCAAGTAGAGGGCGTCATTCCCATCAATCATGGATAAAATACCTGAGAAATATAGCAATGCGGGTCAAGATGAAAATTGCAATAGTAACTAGGTTAGAACAGTACAAAATAATTTATGAAGTAATTTAAATTTTGTTTTAAAAAGTATAACACAACTATTTTTACTTTGATATTTTCATCACATCCTATTATGTTCTTCCTTTCGGCCTCAAGAAAAAGCCTCCCTGCTTTAAGCAATGCAACAGCTTCTTCATTGGTATGTCCTAATGAAGCTTCATTTTTTGCGACGGTTAGCCAATTAAGAGCAGCATATTGAGGCAGTTCGCTTTTCTCGCATTGTGCAGCTGAAATAAGAAAAATAAACATACATAATAATTATTACAAAAATACATAAAAAGTTATATTACTCTTATTTGGAATTGAAGAGAAATATTTTAAACAAATGTTTGTAGTTTTAAAAAACTACCGTAACGGGGCTACTTGGACTCAGAACGAAAAGCTCTGGTGTTGCTACCTGTTGAAGAGATTGTAAATTAAGTCTATATTTTCATAAGAAGACACCTAGGTGCAATTTAATAACCTTATTTCGGTGGGTCCAAGTTACCGTATATTTAAACTAAAAACAAAGTTATTTTTGGAAAATTTATGTCTAGGTAAAGGATGATTTTATTTTCGTCAAATTTATCAAGTTGAATCCTTTGAAAATACATGCATTGCACGCATTAAAAAACCACTTTATATAAATCAAATTAAATTTCTACATATAGAACTAAAATTACGAGTAAAGATAGAAACCAATTAGCATACAAATAAGAAAACTCATTATGTAGCCGTTTCGGTGTGTATATATATATATATATATATATATATATATATATATATATATATATATATATATATATATCATACTTATGAATATTATCAATAAGGCAGATATTGAAATAATGATAAAACAATAAAAGAAAATTATAATTGGGCCCCGAAAGAAAACTGAAGCCAGGATTTGACCTATTTAAGAAAACCCAGGCCTAGAATGGTCGAAGCTTTGCAAAATTATGGTTTACAAATCACTGCTTAATAAATAAATGTTATTAAATTTTCTTGGAACAGATCATCATAAAGGTCTTGTGAAAGTTTATATCTTCCTATGTACAGTTGAATCCTCAGAACTTACATGTTTGACTGATGATTATATCTTATAGTTTCGATTTTTCTCCTAAATTAAAAAAAAACAAAAACACTTTTTATATAATGTTTAAAATTTCTATATATTTGACATAAATTATTGTGGCAAGGTATTAGAAACCACTTTACATTTAAAAAAAAATGAGATCATGGATTAATTTTTAAGTATGTACACAATATTTATGAATACTATCGAGACAACAGGTCATTATTAAATATGTGGGTAAACATTTTTTTAATGTAAAAAATAAAATAAGAATAAGTAAATTTAAAACAAAAATGCAATTACATCCTTCTTTGATCATAATTTTTTTTTCTTTAGCCTCTCTATTCAACGCGAAAAATGTAACTAATTATTTATAATATGTACCACCTAAATCTGTTCACTAATAATAAAATATCGTAATTGTTCGATGTAATGATTTTTTTGTATAGAACGATTCAACTGTAACAATCAAAATGAATGTCATGTCTTACATAAAAAATAATCCTATCACTGGATGGGATATTACGAAACTAAATCAAAACAGCACCAACAAAAAAAATTGTTATTTTTTAATTGACCACTGGTTTAAAGTCTATAAAGTTGTACAAACTACCAAAGCAGATTTATCGACAAACCAAAACCCTATCTACTGATTATCCAAGATATTGTACAACTGCATTCAAAGAGATATGGTTCGGTTACTTTATGCAGCTTTATTCAATTCGAATGAATGATAGACTAAAGAATTTCATATTTTGATACAAATATGTCTTGGTATGCAATGTTGCAATAGCATAACAATTAAGTAAATATCCTTAATTTAATGCATTAAGTAATTAAAATAAGTTCTAAATTGAATGAAATTGAATTTGAAAATACACAAAGAATGAAAATAGCTATTGCAAAAATAACTGTAACAAAACTGAGCAACGGTAAAATATTAGTCATGACAGTATTACGTCCTAGTACAACAGAAATAATATAACAAATCATTAAATTGATGACAAATGTAATAGGTTTGAATAATATCATGGCATAATCGGATAAGCTTAAATAATTCTTAATACATTGATTGATTTCTTATGGAAATTCAATATAGGAACACAAATTTCGAAATTATAGCTTTCTGGAGGTGATTTAGGCATAAAGAGTTTGCCCAATCAACAGTAAAATTGACTAGTTCAATATGTATTTGAAACTTTACTGAAAATAATTGCACATAAAAAAATCAGTGACTTACCGAATTGATCATTAGGCTCAGAAACATTAGTTTTTCTTGAAAACTTTCTGTAAATAACAAAAAAAAACATAAATAATAGTTGATATATATTAAAAAAATCATTAAAGATTTAACTAACAAAAGCTTTCTAACTTTTTAAGTTTATTAGAAATTGCCTTATATTGTGTTAATAAATCCGATGAACTTCTGTCTGTCATTTTTTTTTTTTTTTTTTAATGTCAATCTGCTAATGCAAGTTTCAGGTTTTTGTAACTTTTTAAACCATAACGTAACCTCCGTAACCTTCTTCGAAGGATTCTACACATCTCCATCGAGGTTAAAATCCAGCTCTTGTAAGAAGTATCTATAAAAATGTATTTAAAGATTATAATCTTTATTAATATATAATCTTAATATATCTTATATAATATTAATATTAATATATAAAATACTGTAACAATAAGTTGAGAATATAAAACTATCCTAATATACGACGATTTAAATGCTTCCAAAGAAAGAAGTGTATAGTATTTAATGATTTTTAAGCTCTAATTAATCACTGAATGCAGTAACAATAAGTGATTAGAATCTAAAATATTAATTATATTTCAATATTAAATTAAAATTATGATCATTCATCGGCCCTTAATGTTAATTTTCAGATCTTTCCTCATAAATTATAAATACTATTTTCAAATCATAGAAATCATTACCCGTTAAAAGTTTGGAAAGATTAATAGAACATTATAAAATTTATTTTTGGACTGATATTTATCTCAATAATTTATTAATTACGTAAAAAAATAAATACAAAAATTAATATACATTTGGAAAAAGACACAATATTTAAACATTAATGAGTCCATTTAAGGTACTTGTCTAGATTGAGTTGATCAAATAATTGAATTCTATGATGTCTCATTCTAATATTGTTTATAAAAGAGATCATAATATAGATATTTCAGATATTTGTCTTACCATGGCGAAAGGATGAATTTTCTGCTTTCTTCGCGGTCCATTATCTTCTATACTCTACTAACTTTCTGTCTCATGGATAGCCGTGATCGTCTAGTGGTTAGGACATTGCGTTGTGGCCGCAATAACCCAGGTTCGAATCCTGGTCACGGCACGAGATTTTTTATTATAATTTTTAATAAAATAAAATTAATAATTCATTTTATAAATTATTTCGTAATAAATTAAATGCATTTAGTTACTATTGCAGAAATTCATTTTTTTTATATTACGCTTCTGTATTACACCATTAATTTTTTGTAATTATTCCTGAGTTCAAGGAGCAGATAATGACTGATAAGAGAGTTGTTAAAAACTCTTTTTAACTGATAACAGTCTATCATTATTTTTCCACTAGTTTTGGTTTTCTACCGATATATAAAATATATTTTGTACGTATATACAATATATACAATTGTATATAATACAGTTTTCTACAATATATTTTGAAAGGAACAAAATACATATTGATAGTTTTTATATCACATTGTACGAGGCATCAAAGCGATTACAAAACAATAGTGTAATAAGTAATTCTCAAATGTGCTATCACTTTGGCTGTTCTGAGGTTTCTGGAAACTCAGCATTTTTCATTTTTTTTTTTCAGTCGCTCAATCAGCATTCCGTTCGTCCTACATCAGAGTAAATTTTTAGCAATTTAATGTTTCCAAATAAAAATTTTGTAACAAAATATTCTTGTGTAAAGTTCGCGCGAGTTACATTCTATCCGAGGAGTATTTCGAAAATGTTCAATAAAAATTTTAAATAAAAAAGCATATTTTGATTATTGGGGGTTCATTGCACAACGGAAACTAGCAAATAAAACTAGGGGAAAAATGAAAACAAAAAATTTTTAGTACGTAACTCTCGTGACTGTTAAGGATTTTTAAATTTTTTTATGGTACTTAGATAATCGAAAAATCGTAAAATTCGCAAACTAAGTCAGATTTTGAAATTTTTGAGAATGGCATAGCACTTATAGGCTAGTTTCTATGATCTTGAATTTCTTGTTTTCTTTTTTTTTCCAGATTTGGAAAGTGACAGATTATTTGAGAATGGCCATAATACATTTTTTTTACTTTGTTTTATTAATTCACAACTGAAAACAATAATCTGTATTCTATATTTAATAATAATTTTAGTTTATATTTTTTTCTTTAACAATAGAATAATATTAGAGTTACAAATTTTAAATTATATCAATTATCAATTTTTTTTTTAAATAATATACATAAATACAATCAAATGTCAAGCTTTAGTTGTCATGAAGATGTTTGAATAGGAAATTTTTTAACAAATATTAATGATTATGACAAATGAATATTTTGTATTGATTTATTACTTAATAGATATATTTAAAAAATCGACACATAGTAACAATAAAAGTTTATTTAAAACAAATTTTCTACTGTAGTGTACAATTATCTTGGATCATTATATAAAAGCTATTGTATCATTAAATGAAAATGTCCCTAATGCGATATCGAGGAAATGCAGGACACTTATTTTAAATTGAATATCCTCATTGCTTCTAGACTGCCAATTGAATTACCCATAACAATGTTTACACTTAGCAATATGGCAGGTTCTTTCTCCATTACAACAGTCAGTCTAGTACCAGCTTACAGTTCGGTTCGGGTACCTCTAGTTGCGTTACTATCTGCCTAAGTATATTTTAATCGTTTTTGTTAATTCATGTAGGATGTGTTCAATTCAGCTCGTTTTGGGTAAAATTAGCAATTTAAAATAAGTTGCCCTTAGATATAGTGATACTATTGGATACTAAACGGTTATAGCCATATTAATGTAAAGGTAGACTTTCGCTAATACTGCCCGCGATTGCGACTGGCAGAGCTTGCCAATCGTATTACGTCATATCTAGACTGCCGGGCAGTACCAACGAAATATGTCCCTACCTATTCAATCAAAGTAGTAGTAAACTGCCCGAAAACTTTGCCGGCCGCAACCGCGGGCAGTATCAGTGAAAGCCTCTAATGATTTTTATGACAATTAATAAAAGGATATAATTTTTTAATCTTTGGATACAATAGGGAATCTTAATATTCCAGACAAGTAAAATTATTAAAATTTGTAATTTATGTGTTTAAAAATTACTCATTTATCAATGAGAACATAAGTAGTATTTGTCTTCAATTTCGCGTATCATTAAAACGTAGAATAATTTACAAATTACAGAATCAAATCATTTTATTGAAACTTTTTAAAGTAAACTTGTGTTTTCTAAATCTATTTTATTGATTCACTGCACGATTATTATTCATCTTCAGTTGGATTTATTAAATTTGATATTTTAAATCTCAAATTTATTTTTTGAAAGATATAAAATAAGAATAAAAAAGGAATTAAATTCAATACTTCATATAAAATTAATTCAATCTTTATACAGTATTTAATACTTTCACATTTTTTTATTGTCAACATATTAAAAAATAAATTTATATCTTTAAAACCATAATCAGAATAAACTTAATTTTTTTTTAATTTTAAACTTTTAATCTCTTATTTCATCATGACATAACTTTATAAAAGAATACTTAGACAATTTGTTAAAAAATAAAAACGATTATTTAAAAATGTGTACTATTTTCTTTATTTCTTACATAGAGGTATGAGGAGTTTTATATCAAAAGTCGATATATCCACTTTTGGAAAATTATTATACAAAAATTGTTAGGGCGGGACCTCATGGAGGGATGACAATTTTTTGTTGAAAATATTGATTTGATAGTTTAAACTGAATAATATTCAGGTGTAGAATATTAATTTGTCAAAAAAATCTTTATTTTTGAGAAATGGATGTACAAAACTTTTGATAGAAAATTCCACATATATACATAATGACGCAAAAAAACCCAACAATTTATATAAAAATTCGCTATTTATTAAATATACAAGTAATAATAAAATATCTTTAAACATATATTGAAATGTCCCAAGTTATTGAGAATCATATTACCTTGAATATTTAGTTTTTTTTATTAGCTGGTTTTAGGCTTAGCGATGGCGGTAACTCTCGACCAATCAGATTACATATTACATTTCATAATGAAATGAGCTTTCCTATGATACAGAGTCCTATCTTCAATTGTCTCATTGTGG
The DNA here is from genome assembly GCA_948150685.1 of Rhaphigaster nebulosa. NCBI lineage: Eukaryota > Metazoa > Arthropoda > Insecta > Hemiptera > Pentatomidae > Rhaphigaster > Rhaphigaster nebulosa. The sequence goes on from OX411309.1 coordinate 3,850,217, forward strand.
TTCTATGCGGGGCTGTGTCGAATGGTTAATTTTACATTCAGTATGTGAAAAGTATTTTAATGTGATAATGTTTATTTATTTAAGTTTTTTTAGTGTTCGATTATTGTTTTTACTTTAATTTAATTTCGTTTCGAAATCTTCCTGTTTTAAAGAACAAGGCGGATAGTGAACTTCAAGAATGAAAGCCATATTGGAATTTTCTGTTGTGAGTTATAAATTTTGAATAATGAATTTATTTTTTTCATTTATCATCCTCTTTTTTCATATCCTTTTTTTTCATATCATTCTCTACAATTCATTTTAACACCTAACAATTGTTATTTATCATACAAAAAAGTTTACCGAATCTGTAAATAATGCAATATTGGTGGCTTGTTTAAATGATATTGTTCTGTTTAACGAGAAAATGGCTTTGGATTTTTCACTCAATCGTTTCCATTTTCTATCATAAATTCTGATTATATTTCTAAATATATAAATTTATTTTTTAATATGTTGAAAATTAAAAAATATAAAAGTATTAAATATTGTATAAGGATAGAATTAATTTTATGCGAATTGAAGTAATAGGTAATGTTTTTATTAAAAAATCCTTTAGATAGGTATGGCCATTTTATAAATAATATACAATTCTTTTTATCCGTAATATACATATTATATAAATTATTTAAAACAAATTAAACTATTGTTTATTAGATGTAGATATTTTAGTGAAGTAGGCTGGTGTATTTTATTCAGAAACTTAAAAAAATTAAGCTCTGAAATTCTTGAGGTGTTGAAAATTTTATATTTAATAACTCAATAAGTTTGACTGGTTTTAGATGGTTTTTAGTAGTATTGCACATAGTGAACTTAAGAATACGACAAATTCGCAATTAAATAAAAATAATACCTTTATTGATATTCTGCAGGCTGTGAATTTATCACCGAATCGCTTTCTTTTTCTAATATTAATTTATTTATTGAAAGCTCTTTTTACATATAGCAAATATATAATTCCATTATAATTAATATACAACATAAACACATGGATACTTTTCTTTGTAAAATATTATTTAATATTCACAACTATGTGTAGATATTTTATAAGATTAATTAATATAGAATATATTATATTTGTATTTTTCATTTTTATATATTAACCAGAAACTTTAAAATTGAAGATTTAAAAATTACGGAGATGGTATTACAATTTTTAAATTTTCAATTGAATAGGCTTGACTGGTTTTAAATGATTTAATGTTACGTAGCTTATAGCGAATTTAAAAATCCGCCGAAGACAGTTAATAAAGAATCCGCCTTTATGGATATTCTGTAGGCTGTGAATTTTTTTACTGATTCAAACTCATTTTCAATTATTAATTATTTTACATCATTGAATGTTTTTTGTTTGAATAACTTTTATATATAGATTATGTTATATAAATTATTAACATTTCTGAATAAGCTAGGAAGTTTAAAGTTTTACGTAATATTTTATAACTTCATAATATTTGTTTACTTTTTTTTACTACCATATATCTCTCTTGCCCAACTTTTTTTTTTATTTTGTTTTTTTATTTATTCTTCCGTATTAAACTAAATTAAACAACCGTATTAAACATTTTTCCATGTATCAAGAAACATTATTGTTTCATTTATAAATTTAACTTTATTTCTTTGTAACTACTCACGGATTTTATCATTATTAAATAATTATGTTATATTATAATTATATTATATCTATCTATTGTTTATATTCAAAAGATTATTTATTGCGAAATACTTTTAGCTATTAATCCAATCTATAGGTACTAAACTATATTAACCCAATATTAATTGTAAAGAATCATTAAACGTTGTTCCTATTATTTAAATTCTAGCTGAACTTGCAATGTTTCTCTATTGCTTGATTTGAATATATATATATATATATATATATATATATTAGTTTAATATATTTATATAATGTGTTCCTAAAGGTATTATGTTTGTTTTAAAATTAATTTTTCTTTTTTTAATTCCTTGTACGAAGTAAAGGAAGTATTGTAATCGCGAAAATTTTCGGTTTTCCGATTTCAACGGAAATATCCATTTTGACCATCCCTGAATCCATTTTGACTAGTTTCGTCGTGGCGTCTGTACGTACGCACGTTCGTATCTCGCATAACTCAAAAACGGTTAGCCGTAGAAAGTTGAAATTTTTTATTTAGGATTGTTGTAAAATGTAGCTGTGAACCTCCCTTTTTGGTCACCACTTGATCACCGGAAGTGGTACTTTACTTCAAGGTCATAATTGATTTCCATCAAAAATTATGTTAATATACAATGAAAAATTTCTCAAATTAAGTATTTATAATTTATATACTGATTTAAATAACATACTAGTTTTTGGTCTAAATTGGAAAAGTGGAAGCGGTACTTTACTTGAAGGTCATAATAAACTTTCATCAAAAATGATATTAAAACTAATGAAAAACATCTCAAATTTGGTAAATAGGACTTTTATATCGATATGAATATATTTACTATATAAATCTGTGAGCCGAAAAGGGTACTTTACTTGAAGGTCATTATTAACTTACATCAAAAATTATATTAAATTAAATTTAGAAATCATATGTTTCGGTAATAAATGTTACAAACGCAATTTGGTTTCCAATCCAATTAAACATTTTTATTACTTGTTTTAAGTGTCAAAATTGAGTCTAAAATACTGGTTTTCCTCCCCATTTGTGAGATCAACAAGTCTGCAGCAGGAGAATAAGATATTAGTTAAGTGGGTTTTTTCGCTTAAAATGCCGAAATAGTCGATTTACAATTCTTTATATAGTGATATTGACAGTTTTAATTTGTCACGGAACATGAAGAAATCTCTTGGAAACTAACTAGTTTACTACCTAGTAACTACCTACTGAAGGAAAACGACACATAATAACGGAATGAGACATCCAGAAAGAGTATGTGTGTGTGTTAATAGATGGATGCCGCGACGCCGAGTGTCTTTTTTGAGATACTGCAATCTTCGCAAAATAGTAACCAAATTCAGGATTACTTTTTGAGCCACGGATTTATAGTTTAATAGGCGTACAAGGAAGTCATGTGTTGTCCACATCAGATATTTTATATTGTATTTAACAATGTATACTATCTTTCTATATTTTTTTTCTTTGTACCGGATCTGTTATTTTTTTATTTTTTACTCAAATTTATGTTGTTGTTTAATACTTTGATAAGTCACTATTGTGGTATTATTATTTTTATATTTTATATGTCATTGTTTGTGTTAATTAAGAGTAATAGATTCGAATCAGTTGACATCCGCATGATGGTATAGAAGGATCAATCTAATTAGGGATTGATAAATTATTTGTTTTATTGAAAACTAGTTTCGAATTTTATACATTCATCTTCAGGATTATCTCCATGGTTTAAATATGGATTATATTAGTTTGTGTAATCCATTTAAACCTTGAACTGAAGATGAATATATAACATTCGAAAATATTTTTCAATAAAACAAAATTATAGAAGTGGCAAATAATTTATCAATCCCTAATTAATAGATTATAGTTTATTATTCTCATATTCTACTCGGCCACAATTTGGATAGAACCTATACTGATGATACTATCGCCAGAAAGCCTGCTAGTCTAGGTACAAACTTTGGAATAACTTTGTTAAACAGAACCATGACATTAGCTAACTAGTTCATTTATTAATATGGCGACAGGCAACAGGATCAGGTAACGTAACGTAGTGTAAGTGCAGGAAAGCTATTAACAGATACTAGGTCGGGATAATGAACACCAACTATTAAGTCCCATGTAATTCGGTTAAGTTCGGCCTCAGGACTTGGTCGACTTAGAGGCGACCTTCAGGCTCTTGTAATAGCCTTGAAGAGGTTTCTGTATCGACCTGTGGCAATTAAGGATCATTCCTTTGATTAACATTTGTTGGGGACTTGGGATCGATACTGGATATAGTACCTTATTTTAAGGATAATTTCGGTCCAATGGCGGTCACCCCATTCCAACCGCCAAATGGAACGTAGAACCACCTTGAGTGTGAAATCCTGGGCGGATTTTTGGAATGATACTGAGCGACTAAAATTCTATCGAGTGCTTAAGGTAGATTTTCGCTGGTACTGCCCGCGGTTGCGATTGGCAAAGCTTGCCAATCGCAGCCGCTAACTGTTACTGCTTCTATATATCGCTGAAACTGCCCAATGCAGCGGCCCACTCTTGCATAACCTATAACGTTATAACCTCTCCTATATTTATAATCAAACCATATCGTTATAACTATATAGTATATCATTAAAATCTTTAAAATTATATGTTATTTAGATACATACAAATTATAGATAAATGAATACGCTTATTTACAATTATTCACAGATATGCAACTATATATGTACAACATATATATTGTTATGTTATTTATAACTAGATATTTGTTAGATATTTTAGGCAATGAACAAAGTTTGTCTGTCGAGGTTTCTTTATTGTTTATTAATACAATAATAATAATTATAATAATGTGTGAATATAAAAATAAAATAATATCTTTTTCCACAAATTATTTTTTACTATCACATTCCTATAGTCCTTATGTTTGTGGTCATAAAGTACCTGCAACTGGTTAACGAACTCCATTAGACGTTCGTCGTCATAATAACTTAACCCCTTTTTTATTAAACGACATCATTTTAAATGGCAAGCGGGAACCATCGCGTCTGAGGCATTATGACTCTTTCTAGAACGGTCAGTGACGCGGCAGTATAGCTATGACGTCATACCTAGATTGCCGGGCAGTGCCAGCGAAATATGTCCCTACCTATTGAGTCAAAGTAGTAGTAAACTGCCCGTAAACTTTGACGGCCGCAACCGCGGGCAGTACCAGAGAAAGTCTACGTTTAGGCATTTAAAGGCCGACCGTTATTGTGAGTTATTACATGAGTTACACTATAATTATTACTGCTTTAATTGGATCACAACTGTCGACTTCGGCTCGCTACGCTCGCTCAAGAGATGAACAAACCCTCAACGAATCCTGTTGAGGTCGGGATCTAAATTCGCATAAATATAACTTCAACATATGTTCGACCATGAAGTACTTAAATGTCATCTATCAGTCCTAAATTCACACCAACCGTGAGTGTGGAAAATTGATGGACTGAATCGATGGCCTGAAGAGTTTTTGTGCTGAGTTATAATAATAATTATTGGTCAGTAAATAGAGTATTGTTAAATTTTACGATATTGGCTATAAAATATGTTTAAAAAATATTGTATTTTTTTTACTATTAATTATGTTAAAAAATATAAATATTAATTAAATGGAAATAAACATTTTTAGTGGTTTTATATTTTATAATATGCTTAAAATATCAACTTTTTTAAAGTGAAATTGCTTTTTCAGCATTTGTAAATATTAAGTCGAAAAAATTATGTGGGACCACATATTAGATTAAAATTAACAACCGGAGATCAAATTATGATAATCTGTAGTCTCAGCATAAACGCCATCCTTCCCATTTATCCTAATTAATGTTATAAATAATATAACTTTTATTTATGATAACTTTTATGAATGAATTTTATTTTTCGTTTATTATTATTTTTGTTGCATACTAAAAAAGGAATAAATAAATAAATTTTAATTGTTATTAAAGTAAATGCAATTTTATTTTGAGGAGGGGTACTCTGTGTTACGAAAATTATAGAAGAGATACAGAGATGACGAAGGTTTGGAAAACACTGTCTAGGACATAGTTAAGGTCTTTTTTACTTCAGGTACGCCAGTTATTTTTAAATAAGAAAAGTATCTGTTACAGCAAAGTATCAGTTATATTTGAATCAATGTTGTTATTCTTATATTACATAAACATCTGTTAACAGATTATATTGAAACTTGTAAAAATGAAAATTTAAGATGTTTTAAATGCTTATTTTTTTTTTTAGTTTGGTTCGACTATGGGATCTATATTTGGGAGCACTTTTTGTCGGAAAATATATCTTCATGACGTGTCCTTTCCTACATTTTTTGTTACTGTGAAGTATCAAGTACTTTTGGAGTGCCGTAAACGCAGCTACCTCTGATTTTAAGCTACGACTTAGCTTTATTAAATTCTTAATAAACGCAGTTGCAAATAGGAGAAAATAGTAGATAACCTGCTCCAAATATAAAACAACATATGGAATAATAATAGCTATTACTTTTTTTATAACAGATACTTTTCCTGTTTAAAAATAACTGGCGTACCTAAAGTAAAAAAGAATTCATAGTTATATATAGCTCTGGGCAAAGCGAAAAAATTGAATACAAATGCGTAGTAATTGTGAATTGGTAAAAACATCTCTAACATTACACAGGCCAACGATGAAAAAACTTCTGTACTGAAAATACCTTATTCCTATAGTTTTTAGGGAGCTGAATCCAAATATGATATTAAAAAAGCTGTATCACCCACAATTTCTTCACATTTTATAGTAAAATTTATTAAATTAAGCGATTTTTAAAGAATTGAACAGCTTTCAGTCTTCCTGAAAAAGCAAAACCTACATATGAAGTTAGGCCTCATGAAACAATTTTTAAAGGCTTTGCCTAAAGATGGACCATGTTTCAAGTATCTCTGTCAATAGTTTCCACGCCTTTCAGAAGCTAAACTAATAGAAGGCGTCTTTGTCGAACCTGACATTAGAAAAATGATGTTTGATGTTAACTTTGAATCCACAATGACCTTAAATGAGAAAGAAATGATAAAGATCCAGAGTATGTTTCTATGGTAGCTAACATGTTACAGAAGTTTAAAAAGTTAGGATGTTTGATGAGCCTGAAACCTAGGGAAAACTATGGGTGATACAAAAAAACTAAGGCCAGATTTAGACTCAACACATAAAAATCTATAAAGATCAATTTTTAAAGTTTAAAAAGTTTTCAAAAAAAATTTTTTTGTTGGCCTGTGTTATTGATATTCACACAGACAACTAAATCAGTTTTAAATCAAGCCATTATTATTGTTACTAAAAACATGTGTGCATAATTCAACAACGGCCAGTTCTTGGAGGTAGAACTTGGGATCAGGAAACTCTTCAAAAAAAGTTGGCTTAATATTGCACCCTGACCTCAAAACGTATGTGGCTAGAAACATCTGGAAAACCGATTGATTTTTTTTAGTTTGTTTTTGATTTCCTCTGGGAAATTAGATGTTAGATTAAAATTTATAACAAAGGCGGTATTATTATTTTCTTTTCTTACTATTATTGAAGTAAAAGATGTAAGAAAGATCGTAGAAGACTTATAAAGGAGGATGAAAGATTGAGTAGGGCAGAAGGAACAGTGAGTGATGGCTTCTCTTGGGGCCAAACAATACAGCTTCGATTCTCGCCATTGAACTTTTGAAAATGTCGGGACAATATTGGAGTCTTTTATAGAATAAGTGTACATCAGTTACTTTTCAGTAACTACAGTTATTGTTCTGAAAAATCATTTGATATGAATAATGTATGTATAGGTTATTGAAACATTAATTTTATTTACAAATTATAAAACAAAATACATTTATAATAAATCATATTAAACGGGCGTTACTATGGAGGGCAAATTTTCTTTCCTACCTTTTTACTTCCTTGTACGAAGTATTGTAATCGCGAAAATTTTCGGTTTTCTGATTTTAACGGAAATATCCATTTTGACCATCTCTGAATCCATTTTGACTAGTTTCGTCATGGCGTCTGTACGTAATCTCATAACTCAAAAATGATTAGCCGTAGAGCGTTAAAATTTTGTATTTAGGATTGCTGAAACATCTAGTGATGAACCTCCCTTTTTGGCTTCTTCATGATTACCGGAAGTGGTACTTTACTTGATGGTCATTATTGATTTTCATCAAACATTATATTAAAATATAATGCAAAACTTCTCAAATTAGGTATATAAGACTTACATATTAATATAAATAATATAATAAATTTTGGTTAACATTGGGAGACCTGAAGTGGTACTTTACTTGAAGTTTATGTTAGACTTTCATAATTATATTCAAATATAATGAAAAACATCTCAAATTTGGTAAATAGGACTTTTGAAGAAGTAGTTCCAAAATATTAATAAAAATAACAAGTGTTCAAACCTGCAAAGAAAGACAAATCACAGATTCCATGATTCTATCCTTGATTTGATTATAGAAATCAGCTGCTAAGAATTTCAGATCTCCATTATTATAGACTTTATTAGAGGACACATATAAACTCCAGGCATAATAATGAAATATTGTTTATAATAGGTAGGAGGGTTGAGTTAGGTCTGATCTTGAAGATCTGGGTTTTGATTACGGGTGTCGGTTTTTGTGAGTGAAAAAAAAAAAAAAACTCTACAATTATAATCGATCGTTTTTAACCTACGAAAATAACAGGTTTTTGGGAAAACCGGTTAAATTAAATAACTTCCCATCAAAACTTAATTTGATGACGTTACAAATTACAGCTCCTGGAATTGTTATATATAACTGATTAGCAAGATCTTTAATTCATGTAAATTACAAATCGATCTACGAGAAATAAACTAAATAAACCTTTACGCAAGTAAACAAATATCTAAAACTCTGGAAATAACTGATTATGACACATATTTACAATGTAGCCGCTTTATCTGTTGTTAGTTGCGCTAATTGCTTTGTATCCAATTGTAAAATTCCTATTTATTGTTATTAGTGCTGCCATCTTGCTGTTGTTTGAGGAACGATCAAAGAAGTTAATTGGCATAAATGGCGTTAGAGAACGCTAGTGCAGCGACCATTACTGATAAGGGCGCTGCTTGGTAAAGTAACATTTTTTTTTTCTTTAAAGTATGAATTTCGGGTCTTTTCTGTTTCCAGACCTTCGGTTACTATTATGATATCGGTTACCCAATTCAGATAACCGTTACAATCATTTAACAGACCCGGACTCTGGAGCTCAGACAAATACAGTAGAGAGTATGCTGGTATTTTCTCATCAGAGAAAATGAGCAACAAGGTTAATTGTGGAATGTACAGAACCCTCCTTGATAGCTACCTTTACGAATTCATGTGGAGGAGAAGATACGTGTGAAAGGATTTGTTTTACAAAATTTTAACAAACATCCAATAACTTCATGGTGGCAGATTTCAATTTCACATAATAAATATTCTCATTTTATTTTTTAATAAAATATATTTTTTTTTGGTTATTATAGTTACTTTCGGCATGATTGTACCTTGCCCAGCTGTTGCTTTAAGTAACAGTTTCATCATAATGAGTAACCGATATCATAATAGTAACCGGAGGCCTGGAAACAGAAAAGACTCCGAATTTCGCACCCTGTATTTATTTTTTCTTAGGCTATTGAACTATAAATCAATTTTTAGTTGTTTTTTTTTACGAAATTTATTTCCGATCGTTTTTTTTTTCGGTTTTTAGATTTTTAAAAATAAAACCGAATATATCCGGTAGTGTAAATAACCAGATAAAAACCTGCTATTAAATATCAAAAAGCCGGTTATAGCTTATAACCGACCAGTTTTTGACCTCCCTAGTTTTGATAACGTTCATTAGAAGGCGATATATAACTCATGTCCATGTTCATGTAATGAATACGCATATAAAACAGGCAAATATTACAATAAAAAATTCAGTTTTGTATTTTATTTTTTTTAAAAAAAACTCCAGGTTATTTTCCATTTTAGATTGAAAGATGAAAGAGACCAGCATTTCAGGTCCAAAGCAGAGAATACTTGTCCTCACAGAGAGAGAGTGTGAGAGAGGGTGAGAGAGTGAGAGAGAGCTATAGAGAGGGTGAGAGAGAAGGAGAGAATGGATAAGAGCTTACACTTCAAATGTCTAAGGTCACCATTCCTTAATTACTTTAACCTGTTCAAATGCGAAAAGGTGTCTTTGTTTCAGGTCTGAGAACTTTACAAGGGATCTGAAGTAACGTTTTCCCAATAGAATCACAAAACAGTCCTACGCAGTAATTATCTCTCAGTTTTAGTTTTTATTTTCCTTTTACCGGATCCGCTACTGAAATTATTTTCTGGAAAAATAGGGTTAGTTAAAAATACACTTCAATGAATTGATTATTTCAATTAAACCCTCCAATAAAACCATCGATGGCTAACAACTATTGATAAATCGATAGGTATTAAAGCTTATTAACTTTTCAAAATGGGCCGATGTGTAACAGTCTTATATTTATTAGTGATAGCTATCAAATTAAAGGCGGTCATTGACGATCACTCCAAATGGAACGATGGAATGGAGGATTGGAGTGACGAATAACTGTAATAAACTCCCAAAAAACTATAATAAATTGTGTTTCTTTATTACTGTATACTTATTATGTTTATATTATATACTTATAATTTTTATATACTATATAACTAAAAATGTTTATTTCTTTTCGACTAATATTTAGCTGAAATTTTTAACCTAATTAATATTTAAAGTTCTTCATATCAATATTTTTGTATCATATTTTATACAATCATCAACGTAAATGTTCATTATATTGCATTTACTGACCAAAAATTTTTATATTTATTATTATAGCACAGTCTAAAAACTGTGCAATCCATCGTCCCATTCCATCAGTTTTCCTCACTAGCGATCGGTTGGAGTGATTGGATTTCCGTGAGGTGTGATGGAGTTTAGGAACCATGGAATTCCAGCCACTCCACATCACTCCAAAAACTCTACACAGTAGTTCACATTAACGATGGCTTCATTTTGCGTTGATCGTTTCGCTCGTAGTGACTTTTTTATTATCATTGCTTTTAATTTAACCGAAGAGCAATACAATAATTCTTTTATAATTATAATTATTAAGACTTTTTACATAGAACATATATAATTAATTTACTGTTAAAAATAAACAAAGAGGAAAAATGATAGATAAGCTGTCACTTGTATGGTAATGCTTTAAGTAAAATGTTTAGTTCTGGTCTTGTTTCTGGGAATAGTCGTTTGTAAGTAATTTTCTTTCAAGTAATCAGTGGGTTGATATATTAAATTAGGGCATGATTTAGTATTAAAGAGTAAGGTATTAATAAAAGTAGAAATTATATAGTAGTAATATATTGATATTAATAGTAGTATAAGAATTAGAAAAGATAATATTTTTTTCTTTTTTATTATATATTTTATGAGCTGAAGAGAAGTCGAGATTTGCCAACATCACCTCAGCAGATGGTTCCCTAAAATCAATAACCTGATATTTCTGTGGTTGGGATGAGCAAGTCTGTTGTATAGAAATTGCCCGGTTCTGAATCGGGTACAGTAAGGCAAAAGTCAACTAATATTCGTAAATATTTAATATTAGCTGATCAGCCAACGCTTCGCTATTGCTAGATTTGATTATATACTAGTATATACACATCGCGTCAAAAGTATTCGGAATTTGCTGAGATTTTTATTTGTTTTTATTTATTTATCTATTTTAAAGAAATGTTATCCATTTGTTGACGTGAAGAGGAGTTGACATGCAGGGAAAAAGGTTATGATGAAAAGAATATTTTATTTGCGCATAGCTTAATAAGTATGCATTTTACGGTAATTTATCTATAGCCTTTTATGAAAGGTAATTAAATCATCTAAAAAACAATAAAAGAATCATCAAAATCGGACCAATAATAGCAAAGATACAGCGCATCGGACTAACCGGAAATGATAATTATATCAAGGATATTACACATTTTTACAATTTTCTCGAAAACGGCTCTAACGATTTTGATTAAACTTGCCTAAATTATTCTTCATAAAGACCTTTAACTTTTCATATATATGGTACGTCACCGAGGAATTGCAGGGAAAAAAGTTATGATGAAAAGAATATTTTATTTGCGCATAGCTTGAAAAGTATGCATTTTTTATTTATAGACTTTTATGAAAGGTAATTAAATTATCTAAAAAACAAAAAAAGAATCATCAAAATCGGACCAGTAATAGCAATGATACAGCGCATCGGACTAACCGGAAGTGGTAATTGTATCATGGATTTTTCGTAAACGGCACAGAGGATTTTGATGAAACTTGCCCAATATCTTCTCCTTAAAGCTCTTTTACTTTTCATGTCTTAAGTATATCAAAGAGAAAATGCAGGAGAAAAAGTTATACCGAAAAGAAAATTTTATTTGCTCATAACTCAAAAAGGGAGCATTTTATGGCATATTTTGTTTGAAATCATATGAAAAGTAATTAAATTTCCTAAAAACGAAACAAAGAATTATTTAATTCTGGCCTGTATTATAAAAGATACATCGTATGTCATAAGGACTACTAGACCTTAAAGGGAAAACCGAGCGCTTCCGGAAGGAGGCGAATGCGACCGAACTTGCTCCCACCAATATATTTGTGCTTTTTACTTCCTTGTACGAAGTATTGTAATTGCGAAAATTTTCGGTTTTCAGATTTCAACGGAAATATCCATTTTGACCATCTCTGAATCCATTTTGTTGTGGCGTCTGTACGTACGTACGCACGTTCGTATCTCGCATAACTCAAAAACGGTTAACTATAGAAAGTTGAAATTATGTATTTAGGATTGGTGTAAAATCTAGTTGGGATCCTCCCTTTTTGGTCACTGCTTGATCACTGGAAGTGGTACTTTACTTGAAGGTCATAATTGATTTACATAAAAAATTATATTAAAATACTGTTAAAAACTTCTCAAATTTAGTATTTATAACTTATATATTGAGTTAAATAACATACTAGATTTTCGTCTAAATTGGAAAACCGGAAGCGGTACTTTACTTGAAGGTCATATTAGACTTTCATCAAAAAAGATATTACAATTTAATGTAAAACATCTCAAATTTGGTAAATATGACTTTTATATCGATATGAATGTATTTAATATATTTTGGTTAGAATTGGTGAGCCGAAAAGGGTACTTTACTTGAAGGTCATAATAAGCTTACATCAAAAATTATATTTAAATTAAATACATAAATCATATGTTTCAGTAATAAAGATTACAAACGCAATTTGATTTCCAATCCACTTAAACATTTTTATTACTTGTTTTAAGTGTTAAAATTGAGTGTAAAATACTAGTTTTCCTCCCCATTTGTGTGTGTGTGTGTGTGTGTCAATAGATGGACGTCGGGACGCTGAGTGTCGTTTTTGAGATACTGCAATCTTCGGAAACTAGTAACCAAATTCAGGATCACTTTTTGAACCACCGATTTATAGTCTTATAGGCGTACAAGGAAGTCATGTGCTATCCACATCAGATATTTTTTATATCTCAATTTGTTTCAATTTGTCAAGTTGTACAACGATAGTAGGAGAGATGAAATAAAATGTGCACGTGATAAAAAAATAATGGTATCATAGATAACATTATGGCCATAAAGAGAGCCATTGTTTTCAACTTTATTGCTGGACCTAATATTGCTGGTTCTGTGGATTATTTTTCCTTTTGTAGTGTTTTAGTTTAAAGCTGATATCCCATTTTCAGGATATATTGTACGAAGATTCCAAAAAATAATTAAATGCGAAGAACGTTTGATGGCAATTTCCGATGATGCAAGAATTTATCGAAAAAATTGATAGATTTCTGTCAGTGATTGTTTGAAGTTGCCTAGCGACAGAGCGAGAATATTCTTCTATTAATCAGCTAATTATTTGGCAATACATTTGCATTACCTATACATACATATATTGTAACGTTCGAAAAATAATACTAGCTTTGGCGAGGTTAGAGGCCCTTCGAATAATAATAATTAATAAATTTATTACGATGAAATACACTAAAGTAACTTAAGTAAGAACTTGAGGTAGAACTTCGAACTAAGGTGAGATAGTGCTCCGGTAGGTTTGAGTAGCGGGATTACGGTCGCTTGTTTCCAGACTTTAGGAAAGTACGATATCCGAATGCAGGAGTTTAAGATATTCAGGAGGAAGGCTTTACCTCTCCTAGGAAGGATCTTCAACAACACATACGGGATACTATCCTTTCCTAAAGTCTTGTTCCTCTTAGTGCTGCGTAGTACCGACTCAAGCTGGCCAAAGGTGAAAAAAATGGGATTTTCGTTAGGGCATTTTATTGGATATGAATCACTTACTACCTGGCGGTAAATGATTGAACGACAGAGTGTGGTGATTCTTAAAATCTTCTTAAACACTCCAGTCGCTCCAATCCAGTCGTTCCATTATTCCATTTGGAGTGATTGTCAGTGGCCACCTTTAGACGCACATATTTTATAAATTACTGAACTATATAATTCGATAGAATCAATGTGAATTCGCGTGTTCGTTTTTAATCAAACTGAAATACGAAATAGTTTGATTTTTAATCAAACTAAAAGTTTTTAGTATGGAGTTTCAACATTTTTACTGTAATTTTGTGTGATTTTTAAAATGAGAATCGATTGCTATTTTAATTTTTTTTTATTTTAAAACAGAATATTAACTGAATCGAAATTAATCATTATTACGGAGAAGTTGAGGAAACGTAATTTATTTAATTATCCAAGTTTTTATTTTATTTATAAAACATTTAATAATATAATCACTTCCATTAACCCTAGACGGAAAAACGCCCTCCATTGCTCAACGCAAAAAGAAAAGTTGAACTTTCAAAGAAGGTTTAATTAAATTCCGCCCTTCCCTAACTTAACCTCATCAAATATTTATAACATTCAATTATAAACGAAGTAGAACTGACCTAAATCATTAATATCGATATTTCGTAAAAAAAAAAAAAAAAGAAATTAAAAATATTTAAATTACTAACTTTCTTAGGAAAGAGTTTTTAGTTTTCATTTTATTGAATATAATATTAATAATATGATTCAGTGTATCCACAGGGTTAACGCCGAAAGGCATGGGCCAAGCAGTAAACAGGAAGATAAAGTTAAGGTAATGTGAGGCAAGTGCGTAATCATCTCGTTAAATTCAAACAGTAAGAGTCGATAAATCGAAACTAGGATTGTATTAAACTTGATCTTGCTAATATGGATTTTGACGGAAATTGGTGGTAGGGATATGAATATCGATGTATTTCTTATCGATAGTTTTTGGATATATCGAAATAATAGTTCGATATTTAGAAGTAAATATCGATATTTCATTATCTATAATAGGATCTCATTATTTATAATCTTTTAAAGAGTTACACAATTAATCTTACACATATCGATACTTCTGTGCCGATATAATTAAGGTATTGCTTTTGTAATATCGATATTTCTCGGCCGATATGATTATGATATTGTATTTATAATATCGATATTTCACTTTCGATATTAAGATGTTATTTTTATGAAGTTCATTTCCAACAGGATTTAAATATCAAGAAACAGGTTATCTCCCAATCTTTCTCCGATTCGTTTAGACTTCTTCTTTCTTTTTTTTTTTTTTATAAAATTATTAACGATATTTATATGCCAATATTTTAAAGAAATTTATATTGTAAACCGATATCGATATCAATATTGATATTTTGCAATCGACATTCCATCTTTAGAATACAGCTACTACATATAGTTGTGAACATTCCTTATCACAAGATTTTTAGGTTCTTTATTTGCCGAACCCGCCAATTAAATAATATTTTTTAAATATGTTTTTCTTTAATTTTTTTTTAAATATTGGTCAACAATATCGATATATTTTAAAAAAGATATATCGATATTTTTTCAACATCCCTAGTCAGTGGACGGAGGTCTGTAATCTGCGATTGGTGGTATCGGCATCGAACCTTCGGGTTTGGGAAGCCTTTTATTATTATAATTTTAAGTAATTTCTCTATTTCGCGGCATTTGCCAGAATTTGCACCTACCCGGACTTAGGTCAAGAGTTAGGCTTGGAAAATTTCATTTTTAATTTTCAAACATTTGCTAACGAAGTTCACAGTCATGACCAATACTTTCTCCATCTATTCCAAACTATTTAAGGCATACAGAGCTATCTGCGATCTCATTCCGCAGCGAGCAGGCGATCTAATCTATTATTACTTACTGCACTATACATGTCACACTGAAGGCGATCGATCTATCGTAGCGAGCCAGTCTTGATCGAGCCCTGCAACGATCCATTTCAATACAGCTAGAGCGATCAAGAGAGGTCGCAGATCGTCGCGACAGATCGCGTTCTGAGTGCCTGAGCCTTAAGTCGTTGATGATGCTGACTGTCATTTCCAGAATCAAGCCTAGATCCGATTTTCGAATTTTTTCGGCAACCATCATGTGAAGATTGTCTTCTGATGGCACCCTTATTTTAAAAATATTTGCATATTTTACTTCCTTCGAGATAAGCTTAATATCAGGTTTGTCGTGAGGAATAGTGTGATCAGGTTATAAATATCAATAGAAAGTGAATTTAGAAAAATAAATCAGATTAAAATGAATTATCACTGGGATGAGGAAATAGTTTAGGAAACGAATGATTTGTTATAAATGGTTATCAGATGCAGTTTATCACAATTTGGAATTACTTTATCGCGTGCTGGTGAAGCCATTGCGTTAGCCTTCACAGACTTGGTTTAATGATGTTAAATATTCGATTCGATTTATCGAGTTAAGAGTACAAAGAGGATGCTCTTTTGAGTGGAGCGGCAAGGGAATTATATTAGTTACTTTGTTTCCATCACAGCCAGGAGATTCTTTGAGGCTGAAATTCAAAACCTCAATGCAGTTAACTATCTGTTTAATGTGGGCGAATAGCTTTTCGATTTTTGAAGGGCCCTTGTACTTTATATCAAGTACAAAGGCTCTTCTGATACAGGGTCTGACAGAAATAATTGATACATTTCGAAAGGCTTTAAAAAAAAACCGATGATTAAAAAAAAAAAATACTTGGTTCTTTTTGTGAACGACTTAATTAGTAGATTGTGATATTGGAAATGAATGACTTAAACAATTTTAGCACGAGTTATTAGAATTTCTCTTTAAAAACGGTACCATAAAGAACGTGAGAATACCAAAAGATATCCATAAAATTTTTGAAATAACATAGCCAATTGTGGAGCAATTTTTTAAAAAAATATTTTACTTGATCAAAATTAATTTAGATTTATGTTAGTAATTTTTTTTTTTATATTCATAAAAATGCATATCATTATGCATACCGATCAAGCAATTAACTATTGCATTTATGAATACTGAAGACGCTTACGTCCCGCTAATTAAGTGCATTTTCTAAAGAACCGATCGAATATTTTAAAAAGTGACTATTGATTTTTAAATAAGAATTAATGCTCTACATGTTTTATTTGAAGACTTTTTCGTTACTGTAAGCCGTTTGATTGCAACTGCTCTTGAAATTTCAATTTTCTTGTAAAAGACTTGAAAAAATTGGCTTTACTGCTATTTTTGTAGTGTCAAAGCCAATTTTTTTTTATTATTCTAGGCCATATGATTCTCTGAATATTCACTTTTGAAACAAAGTCAATTATGGCGAAATCAAGCCAAATACTGAATGCTAGTGACCAAAAAACTAAATCAAGTTAAAGTCGGCAGTCTGTCATCTTGGACGATATTTTGGTAAGGTACGGCAAATTATTTTTTTTCTTGGAACATTGGTATTTTTTAATCATTAGTCACAAATCGTTTCATGAGTTTGCTATAAAGTTTGCTAAATGGCACTAACGCCTTTTTTAAAAAACGACGATATATAATAATATATAATAATAAATAAATCATCATTGTATACATAGAAGTAAATACAACAGAAATATAAAACCCATAGAATTATGATTACAAAAAAAAAATATTAATTTTTTATCATTGGAATAAATTATTTTATTTATTAGTTTAATTTTTAATTTTACCTAGTTATTTAAACATTTCGTTACACTCATATGGCGTATTTGCGGTTCCCATTGCTCTGGGAGATGTTCTGTATCACTGGAGAAGTGTTAATGCTGTTTGCTGTTCTGCTTGAGAGTGATGCTTGCGAAGCCAAACTTAAAGTTATTCATCGAATAAGTTCAGGATAAAAGTTTCCTACCCGGTGATCTGGTCCTCAGGTCCTTGACTAGAATAAATAATGGATATTGAGGCACCGAAGGGCCCTCAGCGCGGTCAGCGTGATTCGATTTGTTCAGGACCGTCCTTAAAAAGTGATTCTGACCAAGTCCTTACTCTTCTTCTCCAGGAGATAGTAATAATTCTTCGAGGATGTTTTTTTTTTTTTCCGTGTGAATTTATTTTTTTTATAGAACAAATAATTTAAGGCAAAGGAATACAGTTTTAGTATCAAGTGAATCCATAATTTAAGCATGGATTAATAGACTCATAATTAAATAAATACACAGTACATTTTTTTATAATTTTAACGAAAAAAACAACATAGCATTTGTCAATATAATAATAATAATAAACTCTTTATTTATGCCGGGACAAGTCACTTTAGAATAACAATTACAGGCAATGATAGGTGGGCTTCAGAGCCTTAGAGTAGATAATATAGGAACATATGAGTTTACAGATAACAAAAATAAAAATGTCAATAAATAAATAGAAGTGAAAATTATAAGTCATAATGCAGTCACATTTAACACACGAAATTGGTACTGTTGGCCTGAGACCTATAAATAAAAAAACATACAACCTTCTAATTTTAATGAAACATAATACAAATTAAAAATGAGAATAATTAACAAGGTACAAAATGTATTAGTGCATATTTACAAATTTTGATTGAAGAGAAAGAAACTCTGTTTTCAATTCTTTTGGAACTGGATGGACAATAAGTGATTGAATAAGCGGGATTTGAAGGTGGGAAGGGTATTGGAGCGACGGATGGAAGAAGGAATGGAATTTCATATGGAAGAAGGAACATATGATAGACGGCGGGTTTGGATAATTTGGTAGAGAAAAGAAGCCAGGATATACTTACGTCGGTTAGAAGGGTAAAGCCACTTCAACTCTTCATAGAATCGGAAGACAGAGGTGCCCCTCAGGACCCCGAAGATGATTCGTACTAAGCAATTTTTATTGCATTTTGCTTATATTGATTTTAAATAATACTACTTGTAATATCGTTTACGGATCATATCATATATAAAATGCGGTAATAACCTTTATATATATATATATATATATATATATATATATATATATATATATAAAATATAAAATACTTATATATAAAATGCTTGGGTATGCCTTATAAGGAGTTACTTCCTAAGTAAATATAACTAAGTATCAACCATGCCATAATAAGAATTATTTATAGATTTATTTATTTTTTTGTTTCTTATTAAACTATTGTTGGGATGTAAATAGCTCTTAGTAAATACTATAATATTACAAAAGGAAATATTTAATAAGAGTGGAGTGAAGCGGAAGTTTATATTTTTGATCTGAAAGCGAATTAAAGGAGACGCCAAGAGACGGAATTATAGTAGTGTCAAGCTTACAAAGGACGCTGCAATTGCTAAGATTTCGGAGAAGCCGTCACTAATTTTACCGACGCTGGAGAACATAGTTGAGTAAGGTTTCCATAAGATAGCGATACCGTCAGAATCTGATAGCCAATCAGAACCAAGAATGGAAACGAGGTGGGATGAAGAATATCTAAGGAGGTAGAATCCATTAGTTAGTCCCATTTTATGCTATTTTCCACTACTATTTTCCTTTCTGTTTGCTGCTTCTAATCTGCATTCAGTATTCTTCCGCCTTTAGATATGATCCAACTTACAAATTCTATAAGAATTTGTAATTACAGTTGTAGCAAGAATCACGTTGCAGTTTTCAGTCTAGAATACATCACAACAAGGAAGCAGATAAACCAAGTAACGGTTTATTAATTATTATTCTACAGAATACTACTTGAGTTCTTTATTATAATATTAAACATTAACAATGTAAATTGAATAGTAATGGCTAATACAAGTTAATGTGATTGTTAATTAACTATATGATATATCAAATTAATATATTGCATCATATATTTTCACCATGCATTTGTTCGGCATCATATTGAGTATGGCGCTCTACTATGGTTCCCTGTAACCATTAAAGGAGTAACTTTGACTGAGAGGCTGCAGAAGCGATTTTTAAAATATTTATTACTTCCTTGTACGAAGTAAAGGAAGTATTGTAATCGCGAAGATTTTCGGTTTTCAGATTTCAACGGAAATGTCCATTTTGACCATCCCTGAATCCATTTTGACTAGTTTCTTCCTGGCGTCTGTACGTATGTACGTTCGTATCTCGCATAACTCAAACAACGGTAAGCCGTAGAAAGTTGAAATTTTGTATTTAGGATTGATGTAAAATCTAGTTGTGAACCTCCCTTTTTGGTCACTGCTTGATCACCGGAGGTGGTACTTTACTTGAAGGTCATAATTGATTTCTATCAAAAATTATATTAAAATACTATGAAAAATTTCTCAAATTTAGTATTTATAATTTATATATTGATTTAAATAACATACTAGATTTTGGTCTAAATTGGAAAACCGGAAGCGGTACTTTACTTGAAGTTCATATCAGACTTTCATCAAAAATGATATTAACATACAATGTAAAACATCTCAAATTTGGTAAATAGGACTTTTATATCGATATGAATGTATTTAATATATTTTGGTTAAAATTGGTGAGCCGAAAAGGATACTTTACTTGAAGGTCATAATAAGATTACATCCAAAATTATATTTAAATTAAATACATAAACCATATGTTTCGGTAATAAAGGTTACAAACGCAATTTGGTTTCCAATCTAACTAAACATTTTTATAACTTCTTTTAAGTGTTAAAATTGAGTGTAAAATACTGGTTTTCCTCCCCATTTGTGTGTGTGTGTGTGTCAATAGATGGATGTCGCGACGCCGAGTGTCATTTTTGAGATACTGCAATCTTCGGAAATTAGTAACCAAACTCAGGATCACTTTTTGAGCCACCGATTTATAGTTTAATAGGCGTACAAGGAAGCCATGTGTTGTCCACATCAGATATTTTTTATTCCATTATTCAGTTTGTTTTACGTTTCATTGTTTTCTTTTAGTTTTTTTTTTTTTTTTTATAACTTAAGTTGGTTACAGTTTTTGCACTTCATTGTATCTTGTTTGTTTTTAATTTATTTAATATTTTTGTAATTAGTATTAGGTATTATAAAGTTATGTATTTACAGTTATTTTGTTGTATAAATTGTTATTTAATGTTATATTTATATTAGGCACTATTTTGTAATGTTTTACCACCTGTAAATGGTCGTTAGCCTGTTGGTGGATACTGTTCAAAAATAACTAAATATAAATTAAACATGTAATTAGTACTGTATATTATTATTTCATCATTAATTCAACTCTCCTTAAATACAAATAATTTACTATAATTCATCTACAGTATATTTAATGAATAATTATAAAAGGTGAAGGTAAAGCATTGGATATTTAATGAGATATTATTTAATAAAATATTTTTGTTTCAAGTTCTTCGTCTGCCTTATAGTGATAAAATTTATCTCACTATAACTCTTTCCTTTATAGAAATCATATTCCCAGGCTAAGTTAACATTAATTAATAAGAATCGTAATGAGGCAGATTGGGAGTGATGAACCAAAACATACATATGCGCGCATATGGTGGTTTAGTGAGCAGACAAATTAATTAAAGAATAGCCAAAGTCTATTTTATTTATTATATAAATTAAGAACTAGCATTTTAATATACAAAACAAAATAAACGTAAAGTTTACATAGCATTCTTGCATGAAGAGACAGAGCGATTATGGCGGGAACTTATTAAACTAAATTGAAAGTGATAATTCGGAGTGAACTCAGTAGTTCAGTTGGTTGTGGTGGCAACTTTAGCGATACTGAGGTCAACCACAAGCACATCGTAACTGGCACCGCAGGGCATTCGGCCCCGGTTCGAATCTCATTATAAAATGTGATAATGAAATTCATTTTATTACAAGGTGTATTATTACATTAATTTATTCTATTGTTAGCCAATATTTAATCCTAGATGCATTGATCAGTACACAGTTTCATGTAATATTTAACTTATAAATAAGTAGTATTAGTAATTTGGATAATTTTATATTAAAGCCTACTTAACACATAGAAAGTTTTCATTGATGGCAGTACTGTCGCCGTGTGGAGCGGCATTGTGGCAGTGCTACAGTGCCCTTGTCTACACTCAGACGTAAAGTCGGGGACAATCAGTTGGATACATGGCAGATGTAGAACAGCTGATTGATTACTAAACTAAAAGAACAGCTGATTGAACACTAAACTAAAAAAAACAGCTGATGTCATAATCATTTTAACAAAGGCGACACCTTTATAAAAATAAATAAATAAATGGTGAGAAAAAAAACTAAGTGGTAGAATTAGTTTTTTTAAAATTAAATTAATGAGAATATATAAAAAATAAAATATAAATCTTTACTCCTCACAATTATTCGAGGTACAACTTTATCCGAGCCAAGCGGGTTAACGCGCACCAACTCACAAACCCAAAGGCTGTGAGCAATTTATCACCCCTTCGCCTCGGGTATGTGAGGCCCGTCAATCTACTGGAGGCAACTCACAAAGGCAGAGCGTAGGAGTGGTTTTCTGGGACGTAAAATAGCTGCCCGAAGATTTGGTCGATGGACGGTCTGCTTCGGGGAAAGAAATATAGGTCCTCGTGCGCCTGCTGACTCCGAACAGCCATAATCCGTGGATCTTGACCGGTTTGTCACTGTCATTGAACCCGAGTAAGTCGGTGGGAAGGAAACTGCCGAATTGGCCCCAAAGGGACCGGTTACGGAGCTATGGATAACCTGCCGCTGCACAATGGAAGCCATGGTTCGTAGTAACGTGAGGTTGGGTGACCCCCTCCAGGCTGTCTGTTCTCCCGCAAGCAATACATGTCTGTATGAATACCACATCGAGCGGCCAAAGATCTCCATGGTCTATGGTGCCAACCGAAAAAAAAAATATATATATAAGAGCAATAGGACAAAATGAGACATAAATGGAAAGTTCCAAACAAGAAGCCAAGAGTCTCAAACATAACAGAAAACAAATCACCAATTCATCATCAAGACAGAGATCGAGAAAAAAAAATGCAGCACATCTCAAACCCACAGTCCAAATGACCCAAATCACAGAAAACACCCCATATCAAGATACCCACCCACACACTGAGGGAAAAGAGAGGTTACTTGACAACAGCTGGGAAAGGTTAAACTACAATCAGCAGATAAAAAAAAAAAAAGTTAAAATGTATAGAAGAGGAAGGTATAAAGAAACCATGGTCAAAATGAGACATAAATGATTGTTAGGGCATAAATTGAAAGTTCCAATCATAGAAGCTCGGAGTCTCTATATGATTATTATATGCGAATGTTTTCAGATATATATATATATATATATATATATATATATATATATATATATATATATATATAAATTCACTTTGCGTATGTTCGTGCTCGCAAAGTAATCGGGCGATTTTGATGCGGTTTTCTTTGGAATGGTTTATATTATGGATTGAATTTTGCGGAATGCTCTTCTTAAGCGGAGGAATGTGGAAAAACTATTCAAAAAAATGTAAGAAAAGGTAAATTTGTAATCGTTGTCTTTTAAAAGATAAACATAAAAAAAACTTGAAATTTGGGAGGGTATTTAACTCGCAATAATATAATACATAGTATAAGTACTACATTCGTTTAGATTGATAACAAATTGATGAGAATGGAAACAACAGCCCCCTTGAATAATATCAATTAATTTGGTATAATTTATGGAAAATAACTCTTAATTCTTAGATCGTTCAAAATTAGTTCTCTTGATTTTGAAACAGACGCGTACCAGTAGCTTTTCCTGAGTGTTTAGCGTCTGCTCCTTCCATAGGCGGTCCTCTTTAGCAGTTCGATGACTCTTAATGTACCTATTTCATAATGTTACACTATTGTAATAATAATTACTTAAGGCGGTGAATTACAAAGATCTCTAAAGGGGAAGTCTGACAGAGACAGTTGGTAAAGATGTGACGGAGCACAGGTAGCCAGCCATCAACAGGTATCGCGATCGATTTGGCGGGAGACGCAAGCGCGCGCCCGCCAAGAGGCTAGTAAACAAATAGCGCTCAGTCCCGCCCAGATCCTGGCAGTGGGATGGTCGTCTTCGTCTTTCTGTTCGTTCTGTGTCTGTCGTCTCTATCTGTCAGCTGGTCTCAAGGTGTCGCCTCTTCGTTGGTCTTCGGTAAGTCCATCTTTTTTTCTCCGGTTTGTACCTCTTTTTGTGTATAGAGAAGGTGCTGGCATTCAGTCGGTCCTATATGAATCTTATAAATTCTCTAGACAGTTAAGTCATCAGTAAGTATTGAACAATAACTACTCTGAAAATAACCTATTAATGAAAATTAGTGAGACCTGAAAAATAATGGAATACGAGCTGTACTTAAATTCTAAAATTATAAAAATTGATGTTGAAAAATATGGCAATTATACTTCCAAATTAATAACTTTATAAACCAATATTAATACATTAGTTAAAATTTCGGGGCATTGTTCCCTATCTGCAGAACTAAAATTAAATTTTTTCTATTACATCAAACAATTACTTTATTTTTTTAAGTCAGATTCAATGTATTTGGACAATGCTGCAACCTAATTAAAGATTTTCCGTTTGTTCTTTATTTAAAGAATTTTTTAAATTTTACCAATATTGTCAGATTTTAAATTTTAGTAACATCATAAATTAACTTAAAACCGTTCTAATTGTCTAGTTGTAATAAAAACTGTCTATGATTTCATTGATTTATATAATTATTTTCTATTAAATTTATAAAACATGGCAGATTCAGCACGTAAATTAAGGCAGGTAAAAAAATATTTCTATCGGTTTGTTAGTTTAGTTACATTTTACTATTGCTTTAAAACCTTACAATATTACCATGCGAACTATACTATACTATGCTACTTTAGTAGTTTTTCAACTAGCCAAGAAATGGAAACAATAAAAATTCAATTATTAATCCTCAGATAACCACAATTATTAATTTAAATTCAGCGATATTATCTTGAGTGCATTTTTTAAAGTCGGATTCACTATATTTGGACAATGCTTTGACATAATTAAAGGCTTTTCTAGTTTTTTTTTTATAAGTAAATAAATTTTACGAATATTGTTAGATTTTAAGTTTTAATAACAACATAAATTAACTCTGTTCTAAATGTCTAATTCTAATAAAAATTGAATCATCAATAGTTGACCCTAAAACTTTTATGAAATTTTTTTTTATTTTAAGTATTTATTATTTTTTTTTTTTAAACGTCTGTTTCTAATAAATAGTTTTAACTATTTGTGACCCACTTTTTTTGACCGCCTCTCGGACGATCTCATTCTAATAAAAATTGTTTACAATATCATTGATTTTTATAATTTATTTCTATTAAATATATAAAACATAGCAAATTCAGCACTGCAAATCAAGGCGTGTAAAAAAATATTTCATTGCTTTAAAACCATACAATGAAACCATTGAAAAGTAGTTTTTCAAATAGCCAAAAAATGAAAATAATAAAAATTCAATTATTAATCCTCAGATAATCACAATTATCAATTTCACTTCTGTGATATTATCTTGAGTCCATTTTTTAAAGTCAGATTCACTATATTTGGACAATGCTGTAACATAATTAAACGTTTTTCTATTTTTTTTTTTTTTATAAGTAAATAAATTTTACAAATATTGCTATATTTGCATCTTAAATATTGTTGCAGTAGCATCTTAAATTAACTTAAGTCGTTTTATGTTTTTTTTAATGGAAATTTGGAATGCTTATACTATAAGAGTGGGTGGTTTTGTTTATTTAACTTCACCAATATTATGTTGTATATTTTTTTTCTAAGCAGAATCACCAAATTTATAAAATATTGCCACATTATTAAAGCTTTTCTATTCAACGATTTTTTTTATGTATCAAATCTATCAAAATTCAATGATACATAGAGTAGGTGATTTTTCCAGTATGATTTTTTTTTTTTTTTAGTGAATTTCGTAAATAAAATTGAACAATTGAGGGTCTTGATGCAAGAATCGATTAAGTCCAGAGTCACTAATTTTTGCCTAGAGTCAAATGAAATTAAATTAGAAACCAGGCTAGTCATTTCAAATTAAGATTTGTGTAACAAATAAATCAACAAATTTATCGGAAATGAACTTTTATAGGCGAAAGGTAAAATGCATTCATAAACATATATGCCAAAACGATGTAAGAGCATCTATTGGATCATATGGTTAGGGGTGATGTTGTCTTTCCATGATGTTGTCTTTCCCACATTATTTATCATACGGGGGGAGGGGGGGGGGGGATTTCTGCTTCATTTATGATCTTTTCTCAGCACCGATCGAAACAGTTATGGTTCTTCCATCACGGCCCTCAATGATAAAAATATTATATACGCACATGAATTTTTGTTTCTTAAATATCGATTTTTATAATATTTTTCGAAGATTGCATGAAGTTGTTCTATGTAAGTTGAAAATTATAGCAATTTTACTTCCAAATTAGTAGAATTATTATCCAGTATTAACGTTTCGTGGCAATTATCCCCATCTTCAAAACTAAAATTAATATTCTTTTATTTCATTAAACAATTACTTTAAAATTGTTTACCACATTATAGTTAAATTATAAAACATTAAAATAATTTAGTTAAATTTACCTGAAAAATTTAAACTTTAGTGATGATAAATAACAATTAATATAAAATAAATGAAGTTATTGAAATTTTTAATATCATAGTTGATATGAAGAATAATTTATATTTCCATGTATATAAATTATTTTCAGGTAAATTTAATTAAATTATTATACTGTTTTATAATTTAATTGTAATTTGATAATAACAATTAAAGTAATTTTTTATAGTAACATAGAAATATTCATTTTAAACAATAATACAATACATCTCTTTTGAATTGGGCAAGAACCAGTCACGAATGCAACATCAGTTCCCTCTTATGTGGTAAATAATGTGGGAAAGACTACATCATCGCCCAATAGAAACTCAGTTATCCGTTGGTGTATAAACCAGGTATATCCGGATTTACAATGTTTTTGACGCCAATGTTAATAAATGCATACTACTTTCTGCTTTAAAAGTTTATTTCGGATAAGTTTGATGATTTATTCAAAGCCAAATGGTAAACTTACCTGGTGTCTTACTTAATTTCATTTGACACTCACCGAAAATTAGTGATTCAGGACTTACCTGGTTCTTGCCATAAGGCCCTCAATTGTTCTATTATATTTACGAAATTTACGATAAATCAAAAAAATTCACATTGGAAAACCATCTACTCCAAAGTAGCATTCCAAATTTTTATAGATTTGATACATAAAAGAATTTTATGACAGTACTAAAATTTAAAAACTAACGGTATTTAAAAAAAAATCTTTGGATGGAAAAGCTTTTATTATGTGGCAACAATTTTTTATAAATTTAATGATTCTGCTTAGAAAAAAACAATGCATATAATATAATAAATGAATTATGAGATAAAAAGCTTACGTAAATTAAGCAAAACCACCCATTCTAATAAGCATTTTTAAATTTTCCAAAGTTAATTTATGGTGTTTTTAAAATTTAAATTCAAGAATATTTAAAATATTTATGTACTTATGTAACAGTGCAGTCACTGACAGTAAGTTTGACTTCAAAAGATAAATAAATAATGCATAAAAGATAATATCACGGAAGTGAAATTAATAATTGTGATTATCTGTGGCCTATTAATTGAATGTTTATTGTTTATTTTTATAGGCAAGCAATAAAGGGTAATTGAAAAACTATAATAAAATCATGAAAATATGTTTCGCTTGATAACTTTGTAAGGTCATGTTATTTTGTATTCATTATTACATTGAGGGATGAGAAATCCCTTAGATATTTTTATTATTAATAATAAAAAAAATAACAATATTGTAACGAAACAAATATGTTGAAGGGAAATCTTTTATTACGTGTTTTGATTTGCAAAACTGAGTCGGCTATGTTTTATGGGCACATTTAATAGAAAAGAATCATAAAAACCATTTTTATTATTTATTTCCTACTTAAATACATATATTTATGTTTAAAAAATGAGAAAAATTTGTATTTTTTTTTGCGTTTCAAATTCATGTTTTAATTGCTAATTGCTACTTAAATAATTATAAAATATTTTTTATTAATAAATATTTATTTTGTTTAAACACATCACTCATTTCCTGCAACAACATATACAACTCGATATTCGTGATCCATTTGAAGTTTTAAATACTATAATAATTTCCTTGAAAGCTCTGAAATGACATTCTACTAGTTAAATGTTCGCATATTTGCCTCTGTCCCTGTGGTATTAACTAAAAAAAATCATGATTTTCGTGTTATGACGTTATTTTAGGAAATGAGCGGTATATGTTGTCAGGATGAAATGCTTGAAAGTGCTGCATACTGTAGGTAATTAAATGATGTCCAGTTTCAGGGATAAAATACCTGCAAATATTAATAATTTGATTAAATAACATATTTTGTATATTTTATGAATACATGTTAAAATAATAAAATTTCTTGTAAATGGAAATGTTGAATAATCGGATTACATAGTTTAGGGAATAATTTTACACATATTCCTCTATGCCAATATCTCAAAACATGTCGTAGACAAAATATGAAATGTACTTTATATACAGTTCCTCTTATAATAAATTATTAGGTACAAAGTAGATAGGCAAACTCTGCTAGCAGATAAAAAATTTAATGGTAAACAAAAAAAAGTTCCTATAAACTCGAAACTTTCCTCTCAATTTTTTTTTTTTTTTTGACCAAACAATAAAATCAACTTGGTTTTATCGTATGGATTTAAGAATAGTTTGGCGATAAACAAATTTCCTGTTGCGAAAATTCAATAATGCACACAGATAAGGTTAAATTTTTATCTGTTTTCGAATTATATTTTTGGCATATAAAAATATTGTTTATTTTGTTTTGTTCTTTAATTACATGTTCACTTAGACTGATCCAAGACTAAATGAGTAGCGTTATGCGAAAACCTACAAAATGACAAAAATCTTACTAAATACACCATTTCAACCAAAAGAGGCCATTCTACAAAGAGCAGAAACCAATCAAGCTTTACTTATATCGAAATGCGATATATCGATATATCGGATTTGAAAAACCGATATTTTGCTTTCGATGTTCCAACCCTACTTAACATAATGCAAGTGAATCTTAACATCAACCAAGCCACAAGTCTTTTTTTAAATTATTTAGTTTTAGCAGAGCGCATCCTACTCACTTTATAGCACTCTGCTAAATATGTTTACTTTTAATTCAACTTAAAAGTTAGTACAACCAATGAAATTTGTTAATTACATTTATCTCAAATTGATGTTTTTAAGAGTTGATAGGTTTTTGCATTGCGTTGCCGAAATAGCTATCTTGATTTACCACCAGAGTGAACGATCAATCATTACTATGATTATAGTTACTCAGTTTTTACTTCCTTGTACGAAGTAATGGAAGTATTGTAATCGCGAAAATTTTCGGTTTTCAGATTTCGATGGAAATATCCATTGTGACCATCCCTGAATCCATTTTGACTAGTTTCGTCGTGGTGACTGTACGTACGTACGTTCGTTCGTAAGTTCGTATCTCGCAAAACTCAAAAACGGTTTGCTGTGGAAAGTTGTCATTTTGTATTTAGGATTGTTGTAAAATCTAGTTGTGAATCTTCCTTTTTGGTCACTGCTTGATCACCGGAAGTGGTACTTTACTTGAAGGTCATAATTGATTTCCATTAAAAATTATATTAAAATACTATGCAAAACTTCTCAAATTTAGTATTTATAATTTATATATTGATTTAAATAACATAATAGATTTTGGTCTAAATTGGAAAACCGAAAGCGGTACTTTACTTGAAGGTCATATTAGACTTTCATCAAAAATTATATTAAAATATAATGTAAAACATCTGAAATTTGGTAAATAGGACTTTTATATCGATATGAATGTATATACTATATTTTGATTAAAATTGGTGAGCCGAAATGGGTACTTTACTTGAAGATCATAATAAGCTTACATCAAAAATTATGTTTAAATTAAATACGTAAATCATATTTTTCAGTAATAAAGGTTACAAACGCAATTTGGTTTCCAATCCAATTAAACATTTTTATTACTTGTTTTAAGTGTAAAATACTGGGTTTCCTCCCTATTTGTGTGTGTGTCAATAGATGGATGTCGCGACGCCGAGTGTCGTTTTTGAGATACTGTAATCTTCGGAAACTAGTAACCAAATTCAGGATCACTTTTTGAGCCAACGATTTATAGTTTAATAGGCGTACAAGGAAGTCATGTGTTGTCCACATCAGATATTTGAAGTTCTAGGTTATTAGAAGAAAAGTAAAATAATAAGTTCAACTAGGTAATGCTTTTTAATTATATTTACCTACAACAGCTGATTTAAAAGAGTTTATTCGGGAATTCGTCCTACTGTTTATATTACCAGTAATAAGATATTACTAATAGTTTATTGCCTGATACAGTAGTAGTGTAATGTAATATTTTAATGTAATATTTAACATAATGTGATGTTATATACAGCAGCCTGTCAAGAAGTACTGAGGCGAGGGGCGAAATCTTGGGTCTCATTGGGAAGGGAGAAGTGTGTTACATTGAACAAAGATTTTTGCATTTCTCGGATTTTATGAATTTATTACTTTTAAAATAATTGCAATGTTACAAAATATCAATGTAAAATACATAATAAGCAATTTACAAGTTGTTTATTTTCAAATATATGAAAAGTGTTTTTGTACATCGGCTCAATTTTTTCCTCATAGTAAAAAATTAATCGCTTCAAAATATATTGAAAAATATGTACATTGTTATTTTTTGTAATTTTTCGTTTGAATCAGAATTTATGCCTAACTTAATTTACGTTAGTACAATTGTATAACAAAGAATTAAAATAAAAAATTCTAATCTCTAAACTGCATAAACGCTCGTATATTTTAAAGAAAAAAACCCTATCAATTCTATATATCCTCATGTGGGTAGCATTTTTTTCTTTTTCTTTTTTCTCTTCTATTGTACTCCCATGGGAGGGTCCCGTATTTATAAAATTTACAACTTCCTCACTACAATAAGAGTATTACCTGTATAGTAATATTTTAGTTACATTTGATAAGATCATTAATTATTGAAAAAATATATTAGAAAAATAAACATTGCAATATACTAAAGAATAAAGTATGAAGAAGGAACAAGAGGCAAAAAAAAAAAATAAAATAAAATATAAAATTAAATAAATAAAATGTAAAATTATAATATATAACAATAATATTGAATCATAAATTAAACTTGAAAATATTGACAATTAAACTAAAATATACAATTGAATTATATATAAAATAATTTTACAATTGAATTAAATAATGCAATAAAATAATTTGCGAAATACAAAAATATATAGTATAGATTTATATATAATAATATACAAAACAATGACAGAAAAAAAAGTAAATCATTAGGCAATTAAATGGAATGTAAACATAATAAAGATAAAAAAATAACTAAAAAATCTAAACCATCACAATCAATTCTTGTTGGAATTCAAGATTTGAATCTTGTGTAGATTTTTATTTCAGATTCATTGAGGTGGCGAACTTCAATAACTCCTTCCGGTATTTGGCAAATGGAATTTTTTCAGGGTAGGCCAAGTGTCCCCTTACTTCAAGATATTCTTAATTCAGTTTCCTCTGTATTTTGTTTTCATAAGTTCCATTTTTTTTCTATGAGAGGGTTATGTATTTATAAAAGAAACTTACAGGTTCCTAGCGACAGGCATACTACCTATACAATTATTTAATCATCAGCTCGATTACAAGGATCTATTATTGAAAATAATAAACCACCGTCATCTTGTTTCTGATATTAATATTTCTTATTGCCCTAACAAGTGACTCATCCAGCTCCTTTTCAGCTTTCTACAGATATCGGGAATGTAAATAATATATAGGTGGCCATGTCTAGAATAAGTAATTCAATAAAAAAGAGCTGGATGAAAGATCTCGTTGTGAAACAAGAAACATAATATCAGAAGTAAAAGAGGCGATACTGGGCGATTCTCTTTCTCATGCCTGTCATGTCCTCTTCTTGAAATTTCGTTCGTTGGTTGTCACTGTAAGCGCTGACAGTTGTGAATTTAACAACAAAGAGGAAAAATATATTTTAATATTCGTTCGGTGTTGGCCTCTCTCCTAAAATTAAAATAAAATGTATGTATTAAATAACGTTTTCTTACAGTATTTCAAATGAATACCCCGTTATTTATTGTTCTTATATTATTTTAAATTTTACTGACGAATCCTTTGATTAGGAGGCAGAGAGCGGGGTAGCTCAGTAACTCCTACTCCTATAAGACCGGCTGTTGCAAATAATTATTTAATTAGGAATTGATAAATTATTTGCTACTTCTCTAATTTTGTTTTTATTGAAAACTAGTTTCGAGTGTTATACATTAATTTTCAGTTCTAAAAACAAAAATTAAAAAATAAACAATTCAAAATACAGTTTGTTATTATTATATATATTAAATTAGATGCAATATAAATCAGTATTATAAAACATTTATGAATTTAATTAAGAGAAGGAATCAAATATATCTTGTCTTAATTAAATTCATAATTCATAAATGTTTTATAATACTGATTTATATTACAATATGTATAATAATACCAAAATGTATTTTGAATTGCTTATTTTTGAATTTTTGTGTGCTTTTAGAACTGAAGATGAATGTATAACATTCGAAACTAGTTTTCAATAAAAACAGAATTATAGAAGTGGCAATTAATTTATCAATCCCTAATTAGATTGATCCTTCTATAAAATCATGCTGATGTCAACTAAACAATTATTTATTTTGTTATCAGCCATGGATCGATCGACCCTGGAGTCGGGAGACCCCTCTTGGGGTTCACCCAGCCTCATTTTTATTTTTATAGGCAGCCTGACCTTTTTATAAGTGAAATTTGAATAGGTACACTTAGATATTTAAATCGTTTTGATCCAACGTGACAGTAATGAACACATAATGCAAAAAGAAAAAAAATTATCCTACTAATACCATAGATCATTTTACTTTTCGTCCTTTATGCTTATTATTTCGTTCTAGAATAAGGAAATCTAGAACTGAAAATTTAAATAAGACAAGTTTTTAAGACTCTCGGAATTGTGCTAAGTTATAGCAATCTCTTAAGTTTTTAATAAGGAAAGCTTTTACTGAAACTTTCAAGTTCTTTCTCACATTTCTGGTGAATAATAGCATTGTAATTTAGAATTATTTAGAATTAGTTGCTTGACATATGGTACGTATTTTTAATTGGTTTAAAAATCAAGAAATACAGACCCTTAAAAATTCAATGCAAATAATAACAGAGGAGAAAGGCATTCTTGAAAGATGGACGCGACTCTATTCAAACACTTTTACCAATGAGATCCCCCGATTGCAGAATGATTTTACGAACAAACAACATCAAGAGGAAGATGGAAATGCAGACATAATATGGGAAGAGGAAGTTGAAGCAGCAATTGAAAAGATGAAGATAGAGAAGGCTGCTGGAAGGGATTATATTGCCCCAGAGTTTATAAAGTTTGCAGGAAATGAGCTTACGAAGATCCTACAGGCCCCTTTCCAAAAGATACTTTCGGATTACCGGATACCGAAAGATTGGGAAGTCAACATTGTAGTACCAATACATAAGAAGGATTCTGATAGCGATTGTGATAATAATATAATTATAAGTCTGTCACCTGTTTATAATATCATATAAATTATATATATCCATTCTTGAAAAAAAAAAACTGAGGACATTTGTAGAGGGGGATCTCCAGGAAGAGCAAGAAGCATTTCGCCCAGGACGGCAAACGCATAGTCATGTTTTTGTCTTACGTATGATCATTGAAAAAGCATGGGAGAGAAATAAGAATTTATACCTCGTTTTTCTTGACTTCAAAGCGGCCTTCGACTCCGTACCTCGAGATTGTTCTTATCATTCCAGATCATCATTCTGTAAAGTTTTCATAAAACTTTTATAAACAACTTTTTTTAAAAAATAAGAAAAGATATGAGTTCAACTTTGAGTTTTATTTTATTTTTAACACACTATTTAAATATTGCACATTTTAAGAAACTTATCGTTAGATGAAATGAATATAATCTAGAATTAATGAAAAAGTAAATATAATCTAGATGATCTTTTTTTTTTTTTTTTTTTTGTTTTGTAGGGAATTTGATTATCTTTCAAATGAGAATTTGTATAATCGACGAAAAGGAATTGCGCAAAGGAAGAAAAAAGATATTTTTTTACAAACAAATTATTTTTTTAATGGTAAAGCTAGTATTATTTTAAATTTGATTTTACTACTTATACAACTTTATATTATCAGAAAAAAATGTGTTTTTTACTTCCTTTAAAGGAGTAAAGGAAGTATTGTAATCGCGAAAATTATCGAATTTTAGATTTCGACGGAAATATCCATTTTGACCATCCCTGAATCTATTTTGACTAGTTTCGTCGTGGCGTCTGTACGTACGTTCGTACGTTCGTATCTCGCATAACTCAAAATCGGTTAGCTGTAGAAAGTTATAACTTTGTATTTAGGATTTTTGTAAAATCTAGTTGTGAACCTCTCTTTTTGGTTACTGCATAATAACCGGAAGTGGTACTTTACTTGAAGGTCATAATTGATTTCCATCAAAAATTATATTAAAATATTATACAAAACTTCTCAAATTTAGTATTTATAATTTATATATTGATTTAAATAACATATTAGATTTGGGTCTAAATTAGAAAACCGGAAGTGGTACTTTACTTGAAGGTCATGTTAGACTTTCATCAAAAATTATATTAAAGTATAATGTAAAACATCTCAAATTTGGTAAATAGGACTTTTATATGGATATAAATGTATTTAATAGATTTTGGTTAAAATTGGTGAGCCCAAAACGGTAATTTACTTGAAGGTCATAATAAGCTTACATCAAAAATTATATTTAAATTATAAGAGAAATCATATGTTTCAGTAATAAAGGTTACTAACGCATTTTGGTTTGCAATCCAATTAAATATTTTTATTACTTGTTTTAAGTATTAAAATTGAATGTAAAATACTGGTTTTCCTCCCCATTTTTTATTGTTTTATTGTTATCACGGAACATGGAGAAATATCTTGGAAACTAGTTACCTACTGAAGGAAAACGATATATAATAACGGAATGAGACCTCCAGTAACAAGTGTGTTTGTCAATAGATGGATGTCGGGACGCCGAGTGTCAATTTTCGGAAACTAGTAACCAAATTCAGTATCACTTTATGAGCCACGGATTTATAATTTAATAGGCGTAGAAGAAAGTCATGTGTTGCCCACATCTGATATTTTAATTAATTCACATTTCTTTAATATCTTTCAAGTTAAAATTCGAATTCAAAAAATATTTTATAAAGGCTGTCAGACTCTTTTCTATGCTTCAATTATTAGAACTCTAGGAGGAGGAGGAGGGCTTCCAGAACTTTCAACGAAAAAATCGGTTGCCAACAAAAATTTTGACCATAAATATTCCAAGGCCAAAAGGGTGAAAATTTTTCTCTGTAATCGACCATATTGTTTAGAATTCGTATTCGGCAATAAAGCTTCACGTTTTTAAACTTTTCTTTTCCTTAATCTCCAATTTTATTAACAAATGACGCTTTCACATAATAATTTCACTCTTGTTAAAATTTGTTTGTAGTTAAATTGTTTCCACATGTATGAAGTTGTCATCACAACGATTACAAAATCACCTATTTATTTTATAGTTTTTCTAAATTTCTCCTCTTAAGTCGACATTTCGAAAAATTTAATGCATATAAACCTTCCGGAAAAAATTCTTAAAATGATAGTGAATACCGCATCAAAATTGACCGAGTACTTTTCGAGGTTTGCGACCAGAAACATACTCAGGCTGAATTCATATATATATATATATATATATATATATATATATATATATATATATATATATATATATATAGAGAGAGAGAGAGAGAGAGAGAGAGAGAGGGGCCATGTCTCCGATCCAGATAACATTATAATTTCTACCAATCCTTTATAGATGAGTTTGTTTGTCTTTATTATAATATTGCTGCTCCACAGTAGGAAATTAAGCATTCTTAAGCATTTTATTCAATTGTATTTATCAATGCAGTGAGTACATATTAAATTAGTTTATATAGGGTAATTTTTTAATGAAATATAGTTGTATATTTTATCGTTGACGCATGGATCTTAAATGAGCTTAGTAAAAATAAAGTCATTTCTGTTTCAACAAAGAGTTGTGTTTAAACAAAAAGTCATAAAATTGTTGTCATCACGTAAACTAGTATGATGTGACACACATGCGAGAAACTTTGCCAACTAAGCCTACAATGTATACAAGCGCCGAAATGTCTGAAAAGTTATAACCAGTATGGGTCAGCTTCTCTGACAAAATATAGCCTCAACTGTACAACGCGTTTTCCAACACCCACTTTAAATTTATCCCCAGAAGTGCCATGTACAAACAATATACTGCATAAGTAAATGGGGCGATATATAATTTATATATCATCGAGTGATATAAGAATAATATAACTTTTCTTTTATCAAAAGTTCCTTAAGTAACACCGATTAATATTATGTTGACCACCCAATGTTTCCGACTCGCTGAGTTATAATGAGGATATAAAAGGACTATCTTACCTTTGCCAAAAATAGGAACTCGTCTGGTTGGCTATTGCCGGTTCTCTCTGTTACATCTTTATATGTATGGATATTAGGTCAGCCGGCAATGTTTCGCTTGATCTTATTTTTAATCGTATTTTCTCCGAAAATAATAGACTATTGCATATTAACGATCATCAATAGCAATATATATATATATATATATATATATATATATATATATATATATATAGTATAGGTGAGGATAAAAGTACGCTATTTCGTCATTTTTTAATACGATAGTTCTACCCTTTTTTACAAAATGGTTAGATGAATTTTTGAGTATATTACACCTCGCGTTAATTAGTTATTTACCTCATTTTTGTGGCTCACAGCTACGTCAACACCATGGGATTCCGCTTCACAACCGAACATTGCCTTACGGTCTCAGTATTTTAGCATTTATAATAAATTTATTTAATTATGTATTTAGATTTACTTTTATTTGAAATTATTTGGATCAAAACGATTTAAATACCTAATTGCAACTATTCAAACTGAACTTATAAAGATCTCAGGCTGGGTTTTAAAATAAAAATTAGACTGGGTGAATCCCAGAAGGGATATCCCGACTCCAGGGTCGATCGATCCATGGCTGATAACAGAATAAATAATTGTTTAGTTGACATCCGCATGATGGTATAGAAGGATCAATCTAAATTAGCCCTAATTAAATTATTTGTTGAAATTAAGTTCTAGATCACGGTCAACCGCCAGATTTTCCCGCAATTAATGGGTACCCACTTTATAGAGGCTGGGTGAGTCCCAGGAGGGTCTTCCGATCCCACAGTATCGATCTACGCCTGATAACGGAATAAATAATTATCTGCCAGAGCCGGTCTCGAACCCGTGACTAGGAACATGGTAACACAGTGCCTTACCACTGAGTTACTCCGCTCCATATAAGCATGTATAATTCTCATTTTATAATTAATGATATAATTGTTAAAATAATCATGATAGAAGAACGAGATTGAGTGCATAGAAGAACGTTGCTGAACTGCCACGCTATTTCACTGTCGTGATAGTAACTTACATATGCCTTAATAATATTGAGATTACTAAGTGTGCTATCGTCTTAGATCATCTGCTATTGTTTAAAATGTGTCTCTTAGATGATGTTCTTTTCTTTTTT
The DNA here is from genome assembly GCA_948150685.1 of Rhaphigaster nebulosa. Classification (NCBI taxonomy): domain Eukaryota; kingdom Metazoa; phylum Arthropoda; class Insecta; order Hemiptera; family Pentatomidae; genus Rhaphigaster; species Rhaphigaster nebulosa. Next base: position 3,888,112 of record OX411309.1, read on the forward strand.
TTTTTTTGTTTTTTAGAAAGACTAGTATACCCGAGCGAGAACTCTCGCATTAGATATCTATCCTTAATGCATTAGAGGTATAAGCGATATTAGGGAAACATAATTTATTCGAGTAAACATTATATTACCAAAAAAGTTTTTTTAACACACACATTTGGTGAAGCTACATAGTTTGTAATGACTATGTTGGAGTTACAGTTCATACTTAATAATTAGCTTACCCCACTGGAAAACATCTCTTCAATTTAGCAGTTAGGCAATTAGATTCAGCTATAGTATAGTTTGTATTTATATTTAACAGTGCTCTTTAGGGTCGGACATAAGAAAAAATATTTAATTTCCTACTCATTAAAAGTTTTTGTAAACAGACTCAAGTTGATATAAAGTTGCCATGACAACGGCACGTACGCAAGATGGCACCGGGCCACGTGCGGACCTATATCGTGCGTTATCTCGAAAACGGTAGATTTTTAAGCTTTAAAACGCTGGACCAATGCCCGCGTCAAAATCTTTAAAACCCAGCTCGATCCGTCGACTCTCGGTCGTCAAAGTTTTGAAACCTTCCAGTTTTTTCATCACTTTTATTTAAGCCCTTGTAAGATTTTAAGAAACAAAATTGGAATTCGTCACATCTCCATGAAATTCCCTTTCTTTTGATACCTCACTCATCAAAATCCATCGCTCCTGAGAGCCGGAAAAGGGATCTATACGACCGTATTAATATATAGTAGTGATTAACTATATCATTCATGAGTTCTTCGGCAGTTTTATCAGCCATTTCTCTCCTGATTTCTTTAAATTTTATTCCTGTATTGTGACCGTGTGAATCTTCGGATATATAATGAGGAGAAAATTTTCCCTAAGAATAAATGTGATGCCAAAGTTTGCTAACACACCGATTCCAATAACATTTATACAGGTAAATTAGTCAGCATTCTTAAGTTAACTCTCTTAGAATAGACACGATTACTGAGAAAAGAATAGGCTAAAATTAACCATTACAAAAATAGAAACATTAATGAAAGGAGAGGTTTCAATCAGGCTAATTTTGGGCTGATAAATGTCTGTCTTAGACAATGCGCTGTGCATGTGGATAACAAACATCTGTGCTTATCAACCATTGACATCATACAACAAGCAATCGCACGTGTCCAACACGTGCTGCTGGAAATATTTTCTGGAAATAAAATATGGGGACAAAAAAAATATGCTTTTAAAAGCAAGTATGTTGAACGAAAGATTTCTTCAACTAACTACTACTTCATATAGACATTAAAAGAAACGGTTAGGTAACATGACATTAACACACGTGATGGACGAACATGTCAATTTAACTTCATTATATATCTAAGGCTTTGAATTAATTTTTTTTGTTGAATATGTAAGGGTTGTTAGGGTTAGGTTCATTAAACAAGCAAATTACAGAAGGAAAAATCAATATATTTAAAATATTTAAACAAAAACACCATGCAAATTATAAACATTAATTAACAGAAAAAAATCAAATTAAACATTCTCCTGAATTGACTATAAAATAATAACTATTTGCATGCCAAAGAAAACATAAAGAAAATGTAAATAAACCTGACTACTCTGTTGCGCAACCAATTCACTAAAATTATAACAACACAGACTGTTTTACTATTTTTTACATCAACTACAAACTACTACACATACTTAGAGGGTTAGTTACACAAATATAAACAAATATGTACATAATTGGGCAAGCACACACAGCACAGGCAGTAATAAAAGAGGGTTAACCTTAACGTAACCATGGTGATAATCAGTCCCCAGATGTAATAGTCTTAGACGGTGTTATTACAGGGTCACTGTGGCTAACAAATATATTTTTTTAGTTGAATTTATTTTTATTTCCAAATTATAATTCCCCGTTATTTAATTTTCTGTAAATATGTTATGAATGAACTCTTTAAATCGCTATTAACATTGTTTTTTATTGAGAAAGAGTTTTTTACTAAAAAAAAAATAAATATATTCCGCACATTTTTCAACCTAATTTACATAAATAATTCTTAAACGATTGAAATGTTTCTGATGAAATTCAAAGAAATCCTTAGATTGAAGGTATATGAATGATTGAAAATAAAGAATGTATTTAGTATTTAAATATAGGGGGCAAGGTACTACTTAAATAAATAATAACTTATTACATATTAATCCAAATAAAACTATTGGCTACCTGAGTCTAGAATTACGTTTACTGATTATTAATTAGATCCATACAAATAAACATTTTTACTTTACAAATCTACAAGCCAAAATTCAGGAACAAAATAATAATAAGTAAATTAAATTATCAGTTTATTCATGTTACTATTTCTGTGGTCATATGACAAAATATTATATGTCATTTTTTTTGTCACTTCAAGAACATTTTCCAGCAATTTTGTGGTTTTCATGGACTGATTACAATTTACAAACATTTTTCATTCATGATCTAAAAGAAAAACCATTGCTGGAAAAAGCGACTTTTTGCTAACATTTTGCCATCTGAGCACAGATTTACTAAATAAGATGATTCTACTAAGATAAAATTTCTTATTTTCAATATGCTTGAGAGAAATTTAAAAACGTGATTAATTGAGTCCATAGCCCACTGAAGAGCACAGAATAGCACAGAGAGGCGTTCAGGGGAGGGAGGGGGGTGGATGTGGGTTCACTAACCCCACTCTCATAACCTACAGGCAGCGCTAACATTAGATGCGATTTGTGTGGTTTTTTCACCTATCTTCGATTATTATTGTCTGTTTCTTTTTACTTCCTTGTACAAAGTAAAGGAAGTATTGTAATCGCGAAAATGTTCGCTTTTCAGATTTCAACGGAAATATCCATTTTGACCATCTCTGAAACCATTTTGACTAGTTTCATCGTGACGTCTGTATGTACGTTCTTACATACGTGCGTATCTCGCATAACTCAAAAACGGTTAGCCATAGCAAGTTAAAATTTTGTATTTAGGATTGTTGAAAAATCTAGTTGTGAAATTCCCTTTTTAGTCACTGCTTAATCACAGGAAGTGGTACTTTACTTGAAGGTCATTATTGATTTACATAAAAAATTATATTAAAATGCTATGAAAAACTTCTCAAATTTAATATTTATAACTTATAAATTGATTTAAACAATATAATAAATTTTGGTTAACATTGGCAGATCAGAAGTGGTACTTTACTTGAAGGTCGTATTAGACTTTCATCAAAAATTATATTAAAATATAATGTAAATAGGACTTTTATATCGATATGAATGTATTTACTAGATTTTGGTTAAAATTGGTGAGCCGGGTACTTTACTTGAAGGTCATAATAAACTTAAATCAAAAATTGTATTGAAATTAAATACAGAAATAGTATGTTTCGGTAATAAAAGTTACAAACGCAATTTGTTTTCCAATCCAATAAAACATTTTTATTACTTGTTTTAAGTGTTAAAATTGATTGTGAAATACTGGTTTTCCTCCCCATTTGTGAGATGAACAAGTCTGCAGCAGGAGAATAAGATACTCATATAAGTTTAGTGGGGTTTTTTCCGCTTAAAATGTTGAAACTGTCGATTTCCAACGATTTATTTAGTGATATTGATACTTTTAATGTTGTTACGGAACACGAAGAAATATCTTGGAAATTTCAGTTATCATGAGACCTCCAGAAACAAGAGCATGTCAGTGTGTGTGTGTGTGTATCAATTGATGGATGTCGCGATGCCGAGTTTCGTTTTTGACACACTGTAATCTTCGGAAACTAGTAACCAAATTCAGGATCACTTTTGAGCCAGTGATTTATAGTTTGATAGGCGTACAAGGAAGTCATGTCTTGTCTATATCAGACATTTTTTTTCCTCTGATTTGACTATCGTTTTATTTTAAAAATGGATATGTGCGTTGCAAGTGGTTGTAACAATGACAGTAGGAGAGATGAAAAAATAATGGTATCATAGATAACATTATGGCCATAAAGAGAGCCATTGTTTTCAACTTTATTGCTGGACCTAATTGGATTTATTGCTGGTGGATTTATCAATTGTGGATTATTTTATTATTTTTTGTTTTGTAGTATTTTAGTATAAAGCTGATATCTCATTTTCAGGGTATATTGTACGAAGACTCCAAACAGTAATTAAATGCGGAGAGTATTTGATGGCAATTTCCGGTGATGCAAGAATTTATCGAAAAATTTGATAAACATAAAAAATCGAGGAGGTCTAGATTCAACACTGCATTTTATGTTATTAAAATCTGCGGAGTATACGACAAAATATTCACAGCGTGTCGAAATCAAATATTAAAAATGTCGATCCGTTTTTCAGAGGGAATTTACAGAATATAAGATTATTCGAATTTCAAAACGATTTTATACATGAGGTGGAAATTAATAATAAACAATGGCCAATGGAAAGCTAGATTTTACTAAAAGTAGATTTTAATTGTTTATAAAAATAAAAAATGTTAGAGATTTAAAAGAAAATATTAAATGAAATGAAAATATTTCTGGGTCTTAAAATTTTTGTCACGCCTCCATTTTTTTTTAATATTTTGTATTTTAGTGAAAATACGACTTTAGTGACGGAGTTGTGCTGCTCACGGATTTTTTTTTAGTGGTTTATTATGTTTTTTATTTTATTTTATATGGTATTATATTATATTTGTATCTTGAAGACTAGTTATACATAGCTATACCTGAATAATTATATTGTAGAGCTCAACTCCATTATAAATCCTCCGGCACAGGCTTTTGTCATGAAAATGATGTCAATAAAGCTATATTATTATTATGTTTATTTGTTTATTCTTCTCAGTGTCCTGGATTAACATATTCTTTCCGGAAAATACTTCAAGGGAAGGTAAATGACATAATACATTATTATTATATCGCTGAATGGTATGAGAGACAGGTATTTATCATCTGCCTGCAGTAAGCAGGTGTTCAGTCATACGTACGTTGCATTGTGTACAGATTGTATAGACATTGTGTACAGGAGTTCCATTCATCAAATGTTGATGGGTAAACCGAGTATGCCAGATTCGGAGTCATGTCAGTAAGACTCGTCTGCTATTTTGAGTTAATGTTTTCCATGGAAGAAATATTTGTTAAAGCTCTCTGAGTTTGTTTTCTGCAGTACTGTTCCTGTTTACTTACCATTGGTTTAATACTTTTATAATTTTTACTTCCTTGTACGAAGTAAAGGACGTATTGTAATCGCGAAAATTTTCGGTTTTCAGATTTCAACGGAAATATCCATTTTGACCATCCCTGAATCCATTTTGACTAGTTTCGTCATGGCGTCTGTACGTACGTACGTTCGTATCTCGGATAACTCAAAAACGGTTAGCTGTAGAAAGTTGTAATTTTGTATTTAGGATTGTTGTTCCGTTTTGGCCACTGCTTGATTATCGGAAGTGGTACTTTACTTGAAGGTCATAATTGATTTCAATCAAAAATTATATTAAAATACTATACAAAACTTCTCAAATATAGTATTTATAATTTATATATTGATTTAAATCACATACAAGATTTTGGTCTAAATTGGAAAACCGGGAGCGGTACTTTACTTGAAGGTCATATTAGACTTTCATCAAAATTGTATGTAATATAATGTAAATAGGACTTTTATATCGATATAAATGGATTTACTAGATTTTGGTTAAGATTCGTGAGCCGAAAAGGGTACTTTACTTGAAGGTCATAATAAGCTTACATCAAAAATTATATGTTTCGGTAATAAATGTTACAAACGCAATTTAGTTTCTAATCCAATTAAACATTTTTGTTACTTGTTTTAAGTGTTAAAATTGAGTGTAAAATTCTGGTTTTCCTCCCCATTTGTGAGATCAACAAGTCTGCAGCATGAGAATAAGATATTAGTTTTGTGGGGTTTTCCGTTTAAAATTAAGAAACTGTCGATTTCGAATGCTTTATCCAGTGATATTGACAATTTTATTGTTGTCGCGGAACATGGAGGAATATCTTGGAAACTAGTTACCTACTGAAGGAAAACGACCTGTAATAACGGAATGAGACCTCCAGTAACAAGAGTTTGTGTTTTTGTGTGTGTGTGTCAATAGATGGATGTCGGGACGCCGAGTGTCAATATTCGGAAACTTGTAACCAAATTGAGGATCAATTTTTGAGCCACCGATTTATAGTTTAATAGGCGTACAAGGAAGTCATGTGTTGTCCACATCAGATATTTTTAAAATATGATTGATAGTGGTTTTGTTGTATATATTTTGCTATGGAATATATTATTTCAATTTCTATATTATAGTTCTTTTTATTTAATGGCACGTTCAAAAGACGGTAAATCATGCTATTAAAAGCTGCGAGTTTATGTGCTATCGGTCTCCTTGCTTCATTGTTTATAATGAAATCCGTGTGGGTGGAATTTATAGAATTTATGGAAGTGGCAAATAATTTATAAATCCCTAATTAAAGAGATAGAGACATTACAGAATGTAAAAGGAATTTACGACGATTTATTTAAATTGTCCTTTCCGGTCCAACTAATCCTTGTTATAAAAAGCTATAAAAAGGACTTTATTATTTATTATAAAAACAATAATATTGTCTAACGAGCTAGTAAAGGGTTCACATTTATTGTGAAAATTATAGTTATTCACTGTGTAATATTCAGCAATTTTAAAAGGTGTCCATACTTTCATCAGAGGTAGTGTATATTTGAGAAAAAAAAAAAAAAATGATCTGAAAGACAGTTACATATCAACGTAAAAAAATATTTGGTTTCTTCGCCATTGGCAAGGATCCTGAGAAGATCCTATTTTGCCTGGCATCGAGTAAATGTCAAGTTAACTTGATACCTGATGGGAAATGGTAGCTGATACGATAGAGCTCGGTGGAAAATGGCCCGTAAAAACCGGATAGGGCTAGCTAGCTCGCTATAAAGCCAGGTAGCTTACCGGTTATTTATGAAGGGCTGTGGTGAGGCTAATATTCCGGTGATGTGGTTAAATAGAATAGAATGGAATAAAATTGAATAATACACTGTTTTTATTCACGAAATTGTATGAATATAAATACAATCGCATCTCTATAAATCGAACATGAAGGTTTCTTGAAAAAAAAATCGATACATCGAAATTTCGATATATAGAAAGATTGAAATTTTTCATCTTCTTCAGACTAAAAACAATGTACAGGTATTCTTTAGGGTCAAAGAAGTACCAAAGACAACTTTTTGGGGTTAAAGAAAAATAAAGCTGAAATATCAACTAAACTTATTGCAGATTTTTTACAAATGTACGCTTATAATTTAATAAGGACATGGATTAAAAATATGCAAACATACATAATAATTTAATAATCAATGGTTGACCGTAGAACTTATGAAGGAATGAGATGGTCCGGGAGGCGGTCAAAAAGTGGAACACTAATAATAAAAACTATTTACTAAGGATCCGACGTTTCGACCCACTTTGCAGGTCTTGATACAAAACTAAGAATAAAACAATGGTATATAGAGTGAATGAATTAATAAATAAAAAAGATTTAGTGAGAAAAAAAAAAGTGAAAACAGTGATGAATTTGTAAAATGAAACCGGTAGAGAAATGACAACAACTAAAAATAAATTAGTGAAATTAATACATTAATAAAACTGGCTACGTCATAATAAAAATGGGTAAACCAAAAATGAAATAACATAAATTATTAATTTTTAGTTAAATATTATTTATTATATTAGTTCTTTAATATTTTTCAAGTTGAAACTAGAATTTTAAAAACATTTTCTATGCTTCAATTATTAGAACTCTTAGGGAGGGGCAACTAGAACTTTCAACGAAACAACCGGTTACCTACAAAAATTTTGACTATAAATATTCCAAAGCCAAAGGGGTGAAAATTTGTCTCGGTAATCAGCTACATTGTTTAGAATTCGTATCATTTCATTTAGACGTTTTTTAGGAACAGGATAAAAATGATAATAAAAATGCCAAAACTGCAATAAAGCTTCAAGTCTTTACACTTTTTCCTTAATAATCGATTTTATTAACAAATGGTGCATTCAAACAAGAATTTCACTCTTAATAAAATGTTTTCGAAGGGAACTTGGTTTGAAGTTGTAATGACAACGATTACAAAATTACCTCTTTTTTAAATAGTTCTTATCCATTTCTCCCCCTAAAAAGAATATAAACCTTCTCGAAGAAATCCTCATTTAGTGAAAACCGCATCAAAATCAACCGGTTACTTTTCGAAGACAAATATTCACAGGCTGAATTTATATATATATATATATATATATATATTCATCTGTAATTTTATTATTCTTGTCATTTCTAGCTATAAAAATAATATAGTCTCTTAAGTTCAATGTCGCAAACGTAGATGCAAAAGACCCTAAACTGTAATAAAGTACACATCGTATCAATCCACTTAACTATGTAAAATTTACCAGTAAAGGAATATTGAGATGTATGGAAGAAATTATTACACTAATACATCACTAGAATTTTTCCTCATCATGGATATATAATATCATGTCATAGGCATATCATAGATATATCATATCATGTCATAGGCATATCATGGATATATCATATCATGTCATAGGCATATCATGGATATATCATATCATGTCATAGGCATATCATAGATATATCATATCATGTCATAGGCATATCATAGATATATCATATCATGTCATAGGCATATCATAGATATATCATATCATGTCATAGGCATATCATGGATATATCATATCATGTCATAGGCATATCATAGATATATCATATCATGTCATAGGCATATCATAGATATATCATATCATGTCATAGGCATACATAGATATATCATATCATGTCATAGGCATATCATAGATATATCATATCATGTCATAGGCATATCATAGATATATCATATCATGTCATTGGCATATCATAGACTAGTATATTTCCTCTTACAAAAACTTCTTCGTTCAGCAAATCCTTCTTCATTCGAGCCAGCTCCTTCTGATATACTCCACTCGTCTCTATTCTCTATTAATATCTCCAATATTGAGCATATCCACAGGGCCCTATGGTATTAATACTATATAGATTTGCAAAACTATATAGAATTGCAAAACTTCATTTAAATTTAAAAAAAACAAAACATAAATTCATCGAAGACTCAGGACTTAAATTAATACATCACGTTGAAAAATGGTCTCAAATTAAATATATATGAAGCACTTGAAATAATAAAATCCTTCAAATCCAATCTAGATGTTTGCTAAAATGACCAAATAAATATCTCCAATAGTCCAATCTTAAATTTATTCCCATCTATAACAGAAAAACCAATTACTCACCGCCATTACTGGAACAACCCCAACCCTTAAACCGTTTACCTATAAACATCCCAATTTTCCTTTCTTTCATTGTTAGTTCAGTGTGAGAAGAAACCATTACAAACTTTTCTGTTTGATATAATCCATTTAAACCTTGGCGAGTACCAACATGTGTTTGATTTCTTGTCTTAATTAAATTCATAATTCATAAATGTTTTATAACACTCATTTATATTACATCTAATTTAACATGTATAATAATACCAAAGTACATATATTTTGAATTGCTTATTTTTGAATTTTTGTGTGTTTTTAGAACTGAAGATGAATGTATAACATTCGAAACTAGTTTTCAATAAAACAAAATTATAGAAGTGTCAAATAATTTATTAATCCCTAATCAGATCGATCCTTCTATATCATCATGCGGATGTCACCTGATTGGGGAAGTATCTTTTGGAGGTATCAACTTGGTTCCCTACCCCTCGGGTTTTTCAATTTTTTTAAATATTTGCGCACTTTTAAAAACACTCCAAATTAGAGGGCTCAAAACCTGTTGCATTTGAAAGGAAATTAAATTAGCTGTAAAACAAAAGAAGTTTCATCGAAATGGGACCAGTATTAGCAGAGATGTGGCTATTTCAGCTTTTTCAATGCCTTTTTAGTCAATTCTAGTGGCCCCCTTTGGACCAAATGAGCAGAAATTCGTTATGTAGGGTTTTCTGTCTCGTAGGTCAGCGGAGAGGCAGACCAATATATATTTTATATTTTAGTGAAAATACGACTTTAGTGACGGAGCTCTGCTGCTCAAGGATTTTTTTTTTGAGTTATCATAGTCTTGTTCCGAACCGACGATTCTTTTTTAAAACTTTATCGCTTAAAGTTCTTTAAATAGTTACATTTTCTTTTAAAATATGAAAAACTATTTAATCTTATAAATAAAATAACACATGTTAGATAACAAAACACACAAAATAACACATATGTCTGTAATGTTAGATTTTTCTGTCTCTTCATCACGAGGAAACGACTGAACTGATTTCGGCGAAACTTTTTTCCATTGTTATATAGAGCCATAAGAAGGTTTCAAGTTATTTTAGCCTGCAACAAAAGAGTTCAGAATAACACCGAGAGGCCTTCAGAGGGATGAATGTGGACTCACTATCCACGCTCTTATAACCTACAGACAGCGCTAACATACGAGTAGATGCTGTTTGTGTTGTTTTTTCACCTATCTTGGGTTTTTATCGTCTGTTTGCTTATATCCGTTGATTCTATCATCGTTTTATTTTAAAAGTGGGTTGAAAATTAAGTAATACTAGTATACCCGAGCGAGAACTCTCGCATTAGATATCTTCTAATTAGGGATTAGAAGATATCTAATGCGAGAGTTCTCGCTCGGGTATACTAGTATTACTTAATTTTCAACCCACTTTTAAAATAAAAGTATAAGCGATTTTAGGGAAACCTATTTATTCGTGTAAACAATATAATATTACCAAAAAACTTTATTTAACACACACATATTTGGTGAAGCTAAATAGTTTGTAATGACTATGTTGAAGTTACAGCTCATAGTTAATAACTAATTAGCTTGCCCCACTGAAAAACATCTCTTCAATTTAACAGTTAGGCAATTATACTCAGCTATACCATTTTCTATATGTAGTATTCATATTTAACAGTGCCCTTTAGGGTTGGACATGGGAAACAAAATATAATTTCCCACTCATTAAAAGTTTTTGTAAACAGACTCAAATTGATATAAAGTTGCCATGACAACGGCACGTACGCAACATGGCGGACCTATATCCTGCGTTATCTCAAAAACGGTAGGTTTTTAAGCTTTAAAACGCTGGACCAATATCATCCAAATGATCATATATGATCTGGATGCCCGCGTCAAAATCTTTAAAACCCAACTTATCCCGTCTCGATCCGCCGACTCTCAGTCATCGAATCTTTGAAACCTCCCAGTTTTTTCATCACTTTTATTTAAGCCCTAGTAAGAATTTAAGAAACAAAATCAGGATTCATCACTTCTCCGTGAAATCCCCTTTCTCCTGAGAGCCGGAAAAGGGATCTATAGTACCGTAATAAAATATAGTAGTGATTGCCTGATATCGCCGAAGAGGACGATATGACAACCCCAGAGCTTTCAGATTTTTCCACACTTAAATAAAAATAATAGTCCATAAGAAATTGCACGAAAATGGCGCAAATAGAGACAATGCCACAATCCTGGATAAAATCAACCTTACAAATTTACATTAGGGAATAAAATAAGTTGCAAGGAAAAAATTTACATTTCGATTACAAAAGCATGATTTATTCATTTTAAAACTAGGTTGTTACAAAAGTCCTAGTGCTTATACACAATTCTTAATTATAACTCTCATAATTATCCTATAAGAATGTATTTGTTCCTACTATTTATGCCAATGCTTAGTTTGACTAATCCTTTGAATCCTTGTGACTTGAGTTGGCTTAATGGAGTCATTTATATTTCTAAAACGCATGTGCAATGTCAGAAGAAAAAATCGTGATTCGTGGTCTTTTGAGGCATTACTGGAAAAAAGGTTTAAGTGCAAAGGCAACCGCCGAAGAAATTTGTGCCATAAAAGGAGATTCAATTATCTCCTTTGTTGACATTCAATTGAATTTGTTGACATTCTTCTTGAATGTGTAAGCCAGAATCCGCATGCAACTACTCGTGGTTTATCGGCCGTGGTAGGGACTCAAACCTTTACTGTGAACAGCTAGACAGAGGTTATGCAGTTTTGAGTGCCCTTTGAATGCCCCTGCACCAAGGAAAAATTATCGGAACTGCAAGGAGTAAACGTTTTGCCTCATCCTACGTATAGTCCAGATATTGCACCAGACTACACCGGCCAACGATGAAAAAACTTTTGTACTGGAAATACCTTATTCCTATAGTTTTTAGGATGTTGAATCCAAATATGATATTAAAAAATCTGTATCACACACAATTTCTTCATATTTTATAGTTAAATTTATTAAATTAAGCGATTTTTAAAGAATTGAACAGCTTTCAGTCTTAGGCCTCAGGAAACAATTAAGCCTTAAGTTAGGCCTCATGAAACAATTTGTAAAGGCTTTGCCTAAAGATGGACCATGTCTCTGCCAAAAGTTTCCACGCCTTTCATAAGCTAAACTAAAAGAAGGCGTCTTTGTCGGACCTGACATTAGAAAAAGAATGTTTGATGTTGACTTTGAATCCACAATGACCTTAAATGAGAAAGAAGCATGGGTATCATTCAAGCAAGTCGTTACAAAGTTCTTGGGGAATGAAAAAGACCCATAGTATGTTTCTATTGTAGCTAACATATTACAGAAGTTTAAAAAGTTAGGATGTGTGATGAGCCTGAAACCTACGGAAAACTATGGGTGATACAAAAAAACTAAGGCCAGATATAGATTCAGCACATAAAAATCTATGAAGATCAACTATAAAAGTTAAAAAAGATTTCAAACAAATTTTTTTTTGTTGGCCTGTGTTATGGTTCGTTTAGATCAATGGCTCATTTTTTAAAAGGTCGGATCTTTGATAATTACGAGGACGTAAAAATTGGAAGTGAAGTGTTCTCTGCCTCAAAACCAAAGGAGTATTACCGGCATCAAATCCAATTACTGGCAGAAAGCTGGATGAAAGTAGTTGAAAACAATGGACTTTACTTTGAAGATTAGTATTCAATAATGTCTAAAATATGAAATCTGAAATAAAGCTATACTAATGCACAAGGGTTTTTGGGGTTTTTGTAACAAGGTAGTATATATATATATATATATATATATATATATATATATATATATATATATATATATATATATATGATACATTAGAGATTAATAAAACATTACTCGATTAATAAAATAAATAATAACTTACTTATTATAATTTAATATAAACTTGTTAATTATAATTAAGCACATGCATGTAATAATTTTCTGCGTTTTATTATTTACGTCTATGGCTCTGTTTCGCTCAAAGACTTATGACTTTTGACTAATATGATCATTTTATTTTATTATGTATAGCTGCTAGTGTTTTCTCTTTCTTTATAATTACTTCATTATAATTCCGTTTTTTCATTGAAGCAGAATGTTTAATAGTTCTCATTTTATCAGCAATTTTTTCTGGAAAATATTTTGGACCAATGTTTGGTTTGCTAGAGATACAATCCTTACGCTTCATGATTTTGCAGTAATTCCGTGGAGTTTCAGTTGGTGGTGGCAAAATGAAACCACTAAAATGTGCCTTATAGTGTTCAATAATTACGCCCATTCGTCTACAGAAAAAGTCACAATAGCAACATTTGTAAGTATTTGAAAAATATTTTTGATATTCATTTTCATGTTCACAATTTTCACTTTTGACAGTTATTGAAGCATCTTTTTTCATTTTTCTTGATATCCTAATAGGGGCAATAGATTAATTTCTAGTATTCCTGATGAAGTTTCTGAAATATTGTTAAAAATGTTAACTCTTGATTGTTTCTGAATTTCTGTTTGTAGTCTAATTTTTCTTTGATTCCCCGCAATTGCTACTTTAAAGGTCTTCAATGAAATAGGACGTTATAAGAATTTCCAATTAAATTTCTAAATTTAAAATTAACTTTACTTAAACATGTGTTCATAAACACCGTATGTGACGTTGAATTAAACGATTTTTTTACCCGACTATAGCGAAGCCAAAAGGATAGCTATAGCTTGACCGTTAACCAGTATCAGTATCTTGTAACCGGTTGTGAACTGTTGTGATCGGTATCTGCCTGTGATGAGTTGGCTCCCTAATTTTTAATTTTTTAAAGTTTTCACTCTGTAGAATTAGACTTGGTCCAGATTGGACTTAATTATGGTATTATATGCATTTTAATACCTTTTGAAATATGCCTGAGGATGGCTTAAACGCCGAAAATTTGCATCTAATTAAATGAACATGGTTAAACAGTAGCAGCCTGCATTTATTTTTATATATACCGCATTCACCTTAAATCAACTTTTTGAGCGGGCGGCTCAACCGATTTTCAAGTTTAGTGACTTTAATTATTCTTTGTGATCCCGTGAAGGTTTTGAAGCATTTTGAGCTCAAAATACTAAAGACATGTCGTATTAAATCTGTCCGTTTATACCCTCAAATGATTTTTTGAGGGAACCGCACGACCCATTTTAATGTTTGATGAGGCGTTGTGATCCCGTGAAGATTTTGAGCTCGAAATACTAAAGATATTTTGTATTAAATGTGTTTAATATTTCCATTTGAGGGTATCTAACTTTTTTTTGAGCGAGCTGCACGACCGATTTTAAAGTTTGACGGCTCAAATTACTCAGTGAATTCCCGAAACGGTAAGCCTTTGGAATTGCTACTAACGAGCGTTAAGAGGTCTAGATTTTCAGACCAGACTATACTTTCACCCACTGCGCATGCGCAATTAAATCCTCAAACTGACGGATCCTTCTCAGTTGGAACGCTGGTGCAGGGTTAGGTCAGACTTCCAGCTTTTTTACGAAGGGGTATTTCAATGCTAAGAAGACTCTCTACAGAGGAAAAATGTTAATTTGATCCATAACCAACTCATTCGGGTTATGCTATTAACAATTTCGATCCAAGAACCAAGTCAGGAACTGCGAACCATCATACGCCAGGGAGCGGAAGAATGGTAAGCCAGAGGTGTAGTAATGATAAACGATTGCTGACAACAAGTGGCGCATCCGGATTCGTTGAAGATCAACGCCGCCTCTTCATTAGAAAATGAATGGAAGGAAAGAAGGCGGTGGGGACAAAAGATCTATTCGGTAAAAGGCGGGAAGTCTGACCTAACCCTACATGACTATTCCAAGTGAAAAGGATCCATCGTTTTGAGTATTTGATTGGGCATGCGCAGTGGGTGAAAGTATAGTCTGGTCTGAGAATCTAGACCTCATCAAGGTCGTTAGTAGCGATTCCAAAGGTTTACCCCCAAAACATTGTAAGCTCAAAATACTGACATATATTTCATTATTTTATAAGTATTTTCGGATTTTTTTTTATGTTTCCTATCATATCATTTGTAATTTCATAATCATATGGTAATAAATTATAAATAGCCATTACTTGAAAAACCTAAAAAAGTTAGAATAAAATTTAATTTGATAAAACCTTGCATCTGTGCATGTTAACTACCGAAAGTAAAGTAATGTATTTAGTAGAGTCTTAATTTTCATTTGGGTGTGGAAGGGACCAGACTACTGCAGAAAGGTTCAATATTCATGGTCGTCAACTTCACTAACAACTCATCAATGAGCTTAAGTAGATATGCATGTACTTCCGTCCCTTACAACGAATGGAGTTGTCTTATATTTTCCGTCTTATATTAATTTTCGTAGTCGAGGTTATTATTTTTTATTAAATTTTGATTCTTTTTCCTTTATATGAAGACTATTTCCTTTGTTTGCAACATTGGTTTGACAGGGTAGTAACTGATATTTTCGGCCAAAATGAGATTATTCGTGCTTCTCATTTGCCAAATACACATGGGGGACTAACTTTATCTGCGGTCTGTTAAAAAATATCCGTTTCACTAATGTGGCATTGTTCTAATTGAAAGAATTTGTTTACTTTGTGTAGTTTGACAAGGTTCTGTCTTCACGGGTGGTTCTCAGATTATGGATAAGTTTCGTGATAGAATGATTAATAATTTTAACTGGATTTAAATAAAACAATTTTATTAATAATCAGCTGTTAATCTTAACAAGTGCCAAAGATCAAAAGCATATGTTATTACTTCCTTGTACCAAGTAAAGGAAGTATTGTAATCGCGAAAATTTTCAGTTTTAAGATTTCAACGGAAATATCCATTTTGACCATCCCTGAATCCATTTTGACTAGTTTCTTCGTGGCGTCTGTACGTACGTTCGTACGTGCGTTCGTATCTCGCATAACTCAAAAACGGTTAGGCGTAGAAAGTTAAAATTTGCATTTAGGATTCACAAAAATCTAGTTGTGAACCTTTCTTTTTGGTCACTACATGACTACCGGAAGTGGTACTTTACTTGAAGGTCATTATTGATGTTCATCAAAAATTATATTAAAATGTAATGCAAAACTTCTCAAATTAGGTATATAAGACTTACATATTAATATAAATAATATAATAAAATTTTGGTTAACAGGGTGTTTCCACCTGTTAACTTGAAGGTCATATCAGACTTTCATCAAAATTTATATTAAAATATAATGTAAAGCATCTAAAATTTGGTAAATTGGACTTTTATATGAATATGAACGTATTTACTAGATTTTGGTTAAAATTGGCGAACAAAAAGGGTACTTTACTTGAAGGTCATAATAAGCTTACATCAAAAATTATATTTAAATTAAATACATAAATCATATGTTTCGGTAATAAAGGTTACAAAAGCAATTTGGTTTCCAATCCAATTAAACATTTTAATTACTTGTTTTAATTGTTAAAATTGAATGTAAAATACTGGTTTTCCTCCCTATTTGTGAGATTAACTAGTCTGCAGCAGGAGAATAAGATATTAGTTAAGTGGGTTTTTCCGCTTAAAATGTCGAAACTGTCGATTTCCAATGCTTTATCCAGTGATATTGACAGTTTTATTGTTGACACGGAACATTGAGAAATATCTTGGAAACTAGTTACCTACTGAAGGAAAACGACATATAATAACGGAATGAGGCCTCCAGTAACAAAAGTGTGTGTTTTTGTGCGTGTGTATCAATAGATGGATGTCGGGACGCCGAGTGTCGTTTTTGCTGCAATCTTCGGAAACTAGTAACCAAAATCACTTTTTAAGGCACCGATTTATACTTTAATAGGCGTACACGGAATTATGTGTTGTCCACATCAGATATTTTTATTGTGAGAAATTCAAAATTTAAGTTTTCAGAAGCGTGGTGATGGCAACCAGTTTGAATTTAATACTTTTTTTTTTCTAAAATGTAGGTTATTACTCTGTTGTGCTGAAAATGTAGGATGAAAGCCCTTATGTTTTAGATCTCTGATGAGATAATGTCTTTGAAGATCTCGGGAAGCAACGAATAAGTATTACGCATGCAAAGGACCGAAGCACTGGGAGATTGAGCAGGCCAAGGATCGCTTCAGACTTCTGTTGCTTGATATTACATATACTACTTAAGTTTCAATAGCCTTTAGGAGTTCTTTCCTTGTGTAGCCATCTTTGAAAACCGTTAAGAAACGCAGAATGTAGGGTAATGGAGGAGGGGGGACCAAGTGCAAGACGGTAAGATTTTTATTTTTGAAGCTGGATTTTCCTCTTTTTTTTTTAAATGTTCTTCAGACGATTATGTTTGAATATTACAATAAGTCACGTCCATTTTGATGAGATTGATAATTTAATTGAATGATACTTAGTACGCACTTGCTCCTGCCTTTAGGGGTAAATGCGTACAAGATATATGAAAGACTTATTATTCAAGCAAGATCGGTTTTGTGGTAAGTGCGAAATAGTTCGGTTTCCTGAGGATTATCATATTGTCTGAGATTCACATATTACAATTATAAAAGTGGGTGAAGAAAATAATTGAATAAATACATTGAAAAAATATTTTTGTTTTAATTCGGTAGTCCGTAGTCGCCTTGAGGAAACAAGAGAGTAATGAGGTATACATAACTGCCTATAAGTGCAATGTAGGGCAAGCCCTTACGCCATGTTTTGCTGGGTGACTGCGGACAAGCGCTTAAAAATAGAAAACCGTCAAGGAGAAATGTAAATCACAAAGTATTTTGAAGAATAGCTCCTGCAGATTGCGCTCACAGAAAAAAAAAAGAAGGTCTACTCGCAAATAAACAGCGATAAAACTTTTACTACAGAAGTTGAAAGACACAACTTTATCAACAGGTTGGAACTAATATTTATGCAACTTGTTATACTTCGCCTTTGCGAACATTCGCGGTGGATTTTTGATAGATCTGTGTTTAGGCTTCATGCTTCGTAAAGGGCAGCTCTTACCTGTTGAGGGTTTGGATTTAACCAGACAATTACGCACTTTCTTCGAAAACCTACTTACCCCACATCACCTTACAATTTTTTTTTTTTGTAAATTCTTATTTTCTGTTTTCTGGAGAGTTGAGTTTATTTCGTATCAAAAGATTTATTGAATTGTGTATGCGAGTAGATCGTGGCACTTTATATCTATCTATATATTTCAATCTATTTGAGTGTGAGGGGGAGGGGGAGGCTCGGAGTGTAGCTGAACCTTTTAGGTTAAGCGATCGGTAGCTGAAGATGGAATTGACTCCAGAAGTGGATGAACGACTCTTCACCGAAGGTGACTTGATACATTGAACCGTCCTATGATGAAGTCCTTGACAGGCCTGTCAGTGTGATGAGCTAGCTCGCAATGGCTTTTTTTTTTTTGTTATACATTCAGAAATTTGTCAAAGAGTACTAACGTATTTCACGGTCGACCATTGTAGTAATGTTTAACCTAAATTATTATTATTATTACTGCTTTAATTGGACCACTACTAACGACTTCCCTTAGCTAAAAAAGATCAAAAAAGCTCCAGAAGATCATATCCGTTGAGATCGGGGCCTAAATTCCCATATATATGAAACAGTTTAGAGCGTCAGGTTAAAACCTCAACATATGGTCGACCTTGAAATACTTAATGAGACTGAAACTGATAACATACACGGCTAACGAAAATAAAAGGAATCTTGTTACATAAGAGGTCTTGATAATCCCAAACTGGTTTCTGATAAATTAACATTGTAATTCTCTATTCATAAATACTACTTCATTTACCATTTACCAAGTTATGAAACGGTAAATGAATTACTTTTTGAAAAATTTGGTGCAGTGCGTGCTGTGTTAACTGTGTGATAACTTTCACACAATACCCTAATTGAAACGAATTTAAAAATTTTGATCTAATTTTCACAGAAATTCCATTTAGTTTCCATTAAAGTTAAAATTATTAACTTCAACAATTACTTATATTTTGGCATTTTTCGTCATTCTCCATTACCATTTATGTCTTTATTTTTTAAATATTTATATTTCTAATTTTTTTAGCTAAAATAATTTTTTTTAAATATTAATTTATAATTATCACCATGGCCCGGATTTCTATGCAATTGCATATTTGGTTTGCATATATTTTTTTTAACCAGTTGATCAAATATCTTTATCAATCTGTGTATTCAAGGGCAATTAGTCAAGTTTTATTTTGCATATTTGATGATAAATGCGTATAATTGCGAATTTTGATAATTGCAATTAAGTAAAAAAAAATTGAAATAAAACATTAAAATAGAATACAGAAGATGAAATTCCATATTACAAGCCAAGATTCATTTACTATGAGAAAACTACAACAATAAAATACACTCAATAATCGACTTCTTAGAATATGGATTTGGTTCATTTCTCGGTTTTCCATCTCCCCTTCGAATGCTCATCTAATACTTCATATATTTTTTAAAAAGAGGAAATACATCTGTAAAAAAGAAGTTTATCACTGAAGAATGATATGCTCAATTTTAATTTTACTAATTAAATTATATATGTCCTGATACCGAAAACATTTTTTTTAAATATTTTATTACGGTTGTTTTTAGATATTACCACAAATTGCCAGACCAATGACGCAATCCCTCCAAAATTGAAACGCAAAATAATTTCAATTTTCTTACCCAGAGGAACAAAATAGCTGGAAGAACGCGTTGCATTAAAAGTTTTCTTTGATTGGAGTTGCTAAACTAATGGTTTATCAGAAGTTTATCCTTCCAAAACTGAACACAAATGTGAACTTTTCAAAATCGAGAACTCGTATATTTTTTTTATATTTAGATCCTAAACCACCAGATTAAATTATGTAATAAATAAATCATTTGTTAATGTTTGGTTTTTGTAGGACATTACATTTATATATTAGGATCTACAACAGGAAATATATATATGCATCTGGTAATTAATTTTAACGGAGAACATGTCGCTGACTAAAACATTTGCGTTTTATTTATTTTGTTCATTTTATCTATTAGTTTTTAAATGCAATCATTGCTATTTTTTTATTGTTATTAATTATAAATTTCCACTACTTTCATATTTTAGGCTTAGCACATTTATATAAAAACAAAATTAACAAATAATTACAACTACGTAGTCACTGTTTCTTATTCGTTTTTATGTGCTTTAAATTTTATTTTTTATTTTAGATATTGTCAATTAGTTATCCTTTTTAAATACAATTATCGCGGTTTTTCTTTTGTTACTAATTGCAAGTTTGTATTATTTTCATGTTTTTAAAAAGTGTTTCTTATTATGTTATTAACCATTAATATATATTTTTACAAGTTTATTTGTCGTTTCTTGTTTGTCTCACCTTATTTTTCAATTATTTACATATGTTGATTTATGAAAAAAATAGAACAAAATTATAAATCATTTTCGATTAATTTTTAATCCCTTCTCTAATTTCTTTCATAGTTCGGAACTTTTTATTAGGGCATATTAGTATATCTGAATATTTTAGCTGTCTTATAGTATATTTTTAGATTAGAGGAGATTTTTTGCTGCATAATTTAAGGATTTTTATTACATATTGTGTGGATTTTAACTGCATAAAAATCCGGGCTCTTATGATCACTTAAATAAATATTTTTTTTAAGTCCATCGTAAATCTGCGACATACTGTCCAACATTAACATATTTCAATATTTATCAAATCATCAACTGGCCTGTTTACCCTCCATCGAAATTCGATTCTAAACGGCCCTGACTTGGTGATGTGTTATGACTCGAATATTTTTTGTAACCTTGAGATGTCTCCCTAAGAAAATATCGCCATGAATGTTTCATAAAGGCTCAAGCTGCCGTGAAGGGCTCAATTGAGGATGCCTTGCTCGGTCCCTGCCTAGCCTAGTAGATAAACCTGGAAAATACCAAGTATGCTTTCACTCACTAAATAAATTGTGAAAATATTCCTTGTATAAGAAATCCTTTAAAATTAATAGACAACTTTTAAGAATTTGTTATCCACTTATATATGTAAATCCACACATGTCAATTGCAGTTATTAACAATCAGCAGGTTGTTTGGCATAATGAGAAAGAAAAAAATCTTCATAGAATATTAGAAAATATATATATATATATATATATATATATATATATATATATATATATATATATATATATATATATATATAAATATAAGAAAAAGCAGCAATCCTTTCATGGGTTTTGTTACCTACATATTTATGTAAGTACATCTCTCATCCAAACCCTTTTCAGTCTTGTTCTGGTATTATCCGTCCTGAGAGTTAATGGAATTTCTTTTATTTCATGGAATGTCCGTTCAACTTATCGTAAAATTCCTTCGCCCATCCGTCGCTCCAATACCCTTCCCAAGTTCAAATCCCTCTTATTCAATCACTTCTTGTCCGTCCAGTTCCAAAAGGATTGTAAATATAATTTCTTTCACTTCAGTCAAAATTTGTAAATATGCACTAATAGAATACATTGCACCTTCTTAATTAGTCTTACCTCATTTTTATTTCCTTGCACGCAGTAAAGGAAAAATTTTCGGTTTTCAGTTCAACGGAAATATCCATTTTGACCATCACTGAATCCATTTTGACTAGTTTCGTCGTGACGTCTATACGTCTTTCGTACGTTCGTACGTATAACTCAACAACGGTTAGTCGTAGAAAGTTGAAATTTTGTATTTAGGATTTTAAAATCTAGTTGTGAACCTCTTTTTTTGGTCACTGCTTGATAACCGGAAGTGGTACTTTACTTGAAGGTCATAATTGATTTACATCAAAAATTATATTAAAATGCTATGAAAAACTTCTCAAATTTAATATTTATAACTTATAAATTGATTTAAATAATATAATAAATTTTGGTTAACATTGGCAGACCGGAAGTGGTACTTTAATTCAAGGTCGTGTTAGATATTCATCAAAAATTATATTAAAATATATTGTAAAATATCTCTAATTTGGGAAAGAGGACTTTTATATCGATATGAATGTATTTACTAGATTTTTGTTAAAATTGCTAAGCCGAAAACGTTACTTTACTTGAAGGTCATAATAAAGGTTATAAACGCAATTTGGTTTCCAATCCAATTAAACATTTTTATTACTTGTTTTAAGTGTTAAAATTGAGTGTAAAATACTGGTTTTCCTCTCCCTTTGTGAGATGAACAAGTCTGCAGCAAGAGAATAAGATATAAGTTGATTGGGTTTTTCCGCTTAAAATGTCGAAACTGTCGATTTCTAATGCTTTATCTAGTGACATAGACAGTTTTAATGTTGTCAGGAACAGGAAGAAATCTCTTAGGAACTTGTTACCTACTGGAAGAAAACGACATATAATAACGGAATGAGATGGAGATCTGGAGAGAAACAACAGTATGTCTCTGTGTGCGTGTGCGTCAATAGATGGATGTCGCGAAGCCGAGTGTCGTTTTTGCTACAATCTTCGAAAACTAGTAACCAAATTCAGGATCACTTTTTGACCCAGCGATTTATAGTTTAATAGGCGTACAAGGAAGTCATGTGTTGTCCACATCAGATATTTTCTTATAAAGGTCTCTGGCCAACAATACCAATTCCATGAGTTAAATGTTACTGCATTATGACGTTGTAATTTTCACTTCTGTTTGTTTTTTGACTTTTTAATTTTTGCTATCTGTTAACTCATGCTTTCCTACTTCATCTTCTCTAAGGCTCTGACACCCACCTATAATTGTTATTCTAAAGGGACTTGTCCTGGAATAAATAAAGAGTTTATTATTAGAAATTGATAAACTATAAGCCACTTCTATAATTTTGTTTTTATTGAAAACTAGTTTCAAATGTTATACATTCATCTTCAGTTCTAAAAACACACAAAAATTCAAAAATAAGCAATTTTTAATAAAGGTTAGTGTTATTATATATATATCAAATTAAATATAATATGAATTAGTACTATAAAACATTTCTGAATTCAAAATTTATTTATAAAACATTTATAATACTAATATATATTACATTTTATTTAATATGCATAATAATACCAACCTGTATTTTAAATTGCTTATTTTTGAATTTTGTGTGCTTTTAGAATTGAAGATGAATGTATAACATTTGAAACTAGTTTTCAATAAAAACAAATTTATAGAAGTGGCAAATAATTTATTAATAAATATTCGGCAGCTATCCTCCGAATTTGGTCTGTCACAGTCCAGTACGAATCGTCATTAGACCAATTAGGTAAAGAGAAGAGAGCATGCAGAGAAGTTGCAGATGAGCTCACCTGCAGCAGCCCAACGTCACCTGGAAACATACAGTTTGCTCCTTCAAAATCCAAGTGGTGAACGTTTCATTAAAAGGGTCGTCACCTGCGACGAAAAGTGGACATACCATACCATTCGCAAGGCGAAGCCAATTTGAAAAAAAGGCAATGCTATCTGTTTTTTTTTTTAATTTTGAAGGTGTTATCAATCCACTATGAATTTGTTACGGAAGGACATTTTCTCGATTCCGAGCTTTATTCGGAACAGCTGCAACGAATGCAGGAAGTTTTGGAGAGGCGATACCCGATGTTTGTAAATAGGAAGAATATTTTGCTGCAGGACAACTCTCGGCCGCACACTTCGCGACGCACGAAGCAAAAATTTTCTTAAATGGATGCCATCGAACTTGTACCGCACCCACCCTATAGCTCTGATTTAGCGCCTACTGACTTTTATGTTTTCCGAGCAATGGCTCACTTTCTTGAGAAGAAAACATTTCAAACCTTGGAGGAGGCAAAAATGGGAGTAGAAGAATTTTTCCAGTCGAAAGCCAAAGAGTGGT
Source organism: Rhaphigaster nebulosa (assembly GCA_948150685.1). NCBI lineage: Eukaryota > Metazoa > Arthropoda > Insecta > Hemiptera > Pentatomidae > Rhaphigaster > Rhaphigaster nebulosa. The sequence goes on from OX411309.1 coordinate 3,912,268, forward strand.
ACTGGCAGGGAACCTAACAGCTGGCTTCCAGATGGCAACTAATCATAGAACATAATAGATTGTATTTCGAAGAATAAGTTGGAAGAAATTTTATGTAAGAAAAATCCGTGAGCAGTAGAACTTCGTCACTAAAGTCTTATTTTCACGTTAAAAAAAAAGCGGGGAGAAAAAAAAAAAAAAAAAAAATATATATATATATATATATATATATATATATATATATATATATATATATATATATATCCGATATCTCCAAATCGTGCTCTAGGGGTTATGAAACGGATAGAAAACGCAATCCCACCGCTCACCGCCGACCTTCGACCCACTGCAATAGTCTATTTTTTCGAGGAAAATACGACTAAAAAATAAATATCATTTTAACCCTTGAAACGGTCATTTTTTTTGTTTTCTCACCCCAATAGTATTAAATTCCATTTTACATAATTATTTTGTTTACCCAAATTTAATTTGATATTTAAATAATATGTAATTATTTAATTATTTAGTATAATTGGGACTTTTCCGTTTCGTCTACCGCAGTTACTAACTGGTGATTTATGTGATCATTAATTTAACATATGATGCTAAAGTTCAGGTTATTAATAATGCAGTGACTAACAAAAATAAACATTTATTTTCATTGTTAAGCCATAAAATAAATATGGAATATAAAAAGATTTATAGATCCAAATCTTCAGGTTTCATTTGTAACTCCTTTTCGTACCACTTAATTGTAGAATACTCGTTTGCCCAAGAATATATAGACCATAGTGACCTCTTAAATGGTAACTTATAGCCTTGAAACTACGTTCCAGTTCATAGAGGTATAGTAGTATAACATGTTCTTCTGCTTCACTATACTTGATGGAGAGGCTCCATATCGTGACCATTTGGGCATAGTTGTCTGTGAGGTATGACATCCTGATCCATATAATAACAAACACAACTATCCTCGTTATTAAAATCAGTAACAAGTGTAGAGAAATTTATTTTACCCGAATTTAGAACTTTGTAGTGTAAACAGAGCAGGTAACGAGGCTAGTTGATAATAACAACAGATGTTAAAAATTAAGCATGCAAAATAATAGACATTATCCACATAAATCACCGGTTAGTAACTGCGGTACTCGAAACGGAAAAGACCCGTATAATCTTTCAATTTTAAACCCCTTTATATGTTAGTTAGCCTATTTTTATCCATTTTTTAATGAATCAATCAATTATCCAGTATTGATCAATAATGTATTAAATAATACAATAATTATTAATTGAATATATGATTCAATTTCATATAATTATGAATGAACATTTTAATGAACATTTATTAATTCATTGTTCTGTTTTATTCCAATATTCGAACTTAGTACTATAGACTTTCTTTACAGCTTAGGTTGTAAAAAAGTTTGCTTATGTTTGTAAATTTAATATATCATCCCAGTTGTAGTAAAAGTAGACCATCATGATTCGGGTAGTAACAGAGTTGATTATAGTAATCCTAGTAAAGTAGGTCGTAAAGTTTCGTATTTTATGACTTAATTCTCAAGAGTGATTAGTAATATTAATCAACCTACTCCATGGCCCTTTCAAATATCGATTTTTTCCAGCTCGATGATATTACAATATTACTTGGTCTTTATGCACTGACATATGGCGTTTAATTTTACTTTTAAAATTAAAGTTTAAATTTTAAAATTCACACATTGATTTTAAGACATTTTAAAATGGACTTGGTTCAATATATTATATACATAGATATATTATATTTATATATATATATATATATATATATATATATATTTTTTTTTTATTTATTTATTATTAGAGATGCATTCTCTATGTCTTAAAGGCATACTACATGAATGATAATAATAAGTTTACATATTCATTTAAGTTTAACAAAGTTTAAGTATTAAATTTAAAATATTTAAAGCAAATAAAAAGATATATAACGAAAACAAAACTGAATCAAACAAATAAATAAACTAAAAAAAATATCTGATGTGGACAACGCATGACTTCCTTGTACGCCTATTAAACTATAAATCGCTGGGTCAAAAAGTGATCCTGAATTTGGTTACTAGTTTCCGAAGATTGCAATATCTCAAAAACGACACTCGGCATAGCGACATCCATCTATTGACGCACAAATGGGGAGGAAAACCAGTATTTTACACTCAATTTTAACACTAAAAACAAGTAATAAAAATGTTTAATTGGATTGGAAACCAAATTGCGTTTGTAACCTTTATTACCGAAACATATGATTTATGTATTTAATTTAAATATAATTTTTGATGTAAGCTTATTATGACCTTCAAGTAAAGTACCATTTTTGGCTCATGATACAAAAGTCCTATTTACCAAATTTTAGATAATTTACATTATATTTTAATATAATTTATGATGAAAGTCTAATATGACCTTCAAGTAAAGTACCGCTTCCGGTTTTTCAATTTAGACCAAAATCTAGTATGTTATTTGAATCACTATATAAGTAACAAATACTAAATTTGAGAAGTTTAGTAAAGTATTTTAATATAATTTTTGATGGAAATCAATTATGATCTTCAAGTAAAGTGCCACTTCCGGTGATCAAGCAGTGACCAAAAAGGGAGGTTCATAACTAGATGTTACAACAATCCTAAATACAAAATTTCAACTTTCTACGGCTAACCGTTTTTGAATTATACGTACGAACGTTCGAAATACGTATAGACGCCTCGATTAAACTAGTCAAAATGGATTCAGGGATGGTTAAAATGGATATTTCCGTCGAAATCTGAAAATTGAAAATTTTCGCGATTACAATACTTCCTTTACTTCATACAAGGGAGTAAAAAGCCAACAAGAAGTTACCGGCGCTGCCAATTTTTGGTCTGTGAGTCGAAATTTATATTTTTAATAAATTTAAGCAAGTCTGTCTTGACTTTAGAAAGCAGATTTTGTTCTGTTTCAGACCATTGTCCATTTTTGAGAATTATACTTTTAATCAAATGAAATCGTTGTCTTTCAAATAATTTACAGTCATGAAATATATGTCTAAAATTTTGGATTTGTGGATAATGTTGAATCGTTTGAGATATTATTTTACGTTACTATGTTCTGTTAGTGGTTGCGTTAGTTTGTAATCATTACTGTGGATAGTTCTGTAATTATGTAATGTAATGTGGAATACACTCACCCGTATAGATTTATAAATCTATCTAACCCTCGGTGACTTGGTAGAGTCACAGAGAATATATATATATATATATATATATATATATATATATATATATATATATATATATATATATATATATAGTATTTTAACGTGTATATATATGTGGATTTTGTTATCATTTTCTTGGACTAACATTGTTGGTATAAAAGAATCTCCCGTGACAGGCAGGGCAGAGAAGGGAGGCCTGTCAAGTCAAGTATCAGGAAGAGAGTCCTTGAGCTGGATTAATCGAATCCTGCAGGACCAATAAATCTTGATGAAGACAAGGACCTCCTCCCTTGAGAGGACTGCAAACATCTTGGTGTACTCTCCCAATGTATCTACATTCAGCTAACAGTTGATTTAACCATAACAGATTCGGGTCTATTGTTGGTCCGCGACTCAATCTGCATCCTTAATTTATGTTAATGCTATACCATTAATTTATGTGCTTTAGCATTCTCATTAGTGAATGCTTTGCTAATATAAAGTCACCGCTCTGCTTAGCCTATCTTATTCCTTCGTATAAACTCCGTTGTTTGTGGTTCTGTCTCCAGCATTGACATATTTAATGTGAACTGAACAAACATGTGAATATTCAAATCGCGTGTATATTGATAACTGTTGGTCATGGAACATTTCAGGTCAAGCGGTAATTCATAGCGATTTCCATATGTAATAATTAATTTTAGGTGTGTAATTAAGGAAGAAGTTGATCGGGGGTAAAACTTATTTATTCTGTACCAACGTTTCGTCCTAAGTTTCAGGCCATCACGGCTAAAAGAAAAACAAGATAACTGCATTGAAAACAACAGAGACAGTACCAGTAACAGTAAAAAAAAATGGTAATAAACAAAAATGACAAGCATGATAAAAATATAAGAAATTTAAAGAAAACAATGCTAATATAGTTATAGTAAATAATGAAAAAATGAAGTAATGTGAAAAGAGTGAAGAAAAAATTATGAATTACATCAAACAATAAAATAAATTATACATAATATAATAAAATATATGAAAACTATTAATTAAAATGACTACTAGAATGAAGATTTGGAAGTATGTAAAGCATATCGAGATAATTATGATATTGTAAGTTTTGTAAAAATGATGTTAAAAATGTTATAAAGTGATTAATGAAAATAAAAACGATACAAAAATTAATTGAAATACAAATATTGCCTTACTTATACATGATAAATTAAAATATATGAAAACTATTAATTAATATGACTACCAGTATGAAGATTTGGAAGTATGTAAAGCATATAGAGATAATTATGATGTAACAAGTTAAGGTTTGTAAGTTATGCATATTTATTTAAAAAATATATAAAAAAAACAAAAAACAACAACTTAGTTTTGAGTGAAATAAATTAATTTCGAATCCATTTACAGAGATAATATTTGATTGTTGAGAGAGAAATTCTTTATTTACAGCAAAGCTGCCCAAATACCTAGGGTTGCTACACACACAGCAGATTCATCAATCTAATGCTACACATAATATATATAAAAAATATATATATATATATATATATATATATATATATATATATATATATATATATAAATTCCTTTCATTTTAACTGTAAATATGTTATTGTCGTCGCTACATTACCAAATTATATTTTTTTTTTTTTAAATATTTTCCTTCTATCACTCTCTAATCTGTCCCATATTTCTCTTTTCCAGTGACCCTCAAGTATTTCGTAACTTGAAATAACATCTTCTTTTTTTATAAATTAAAAATAAATAATAAATTAAAAATTGATCAAATGTCCACATTTTAGAAACGCACACTTAAGCATCAAGATTAGTACAATAAACAATAAATGAATAAAAATAAATGGATAAATACCTATGGCAACAAATATACTTAAAGAAAAATAAATAAATAAATTACTAATAATCATAATAAATAAATAACGAATATGGACTCAATTAACCAATAAATAAAAGCGATTAAGGAGTCCAGTGTAATATTCTCGGCCAATATCGCAACATCTCTATTGTGCTATGTTTTACGTAGGTTAAGTTGAGCTTGATATCTATTGAGCTGATAATATATTAGTCTATATAGATAGGGATGCCATTGGGCAATCATTGAGGATGATTATCCCAAAATTATGTAAGATTATGTAATCTTACATATTCTCTGCACATCTATTTCCTCCATTCCCGAATGATCTTTTCCAGTACGCAGTTCTTCAACTACGACAATCCGCCTCCCTACCTTACATCTGTCTTGTTTTTTTAGCAATTATTGTAAATTCCTTTAATTTTGTACTGATTTATTTTTATTAATTTTGTTTACATCAAATTATTTATTGAAATTAAATTTTTGTATTGATTCTTTTTCTTTTTATATATATATATATATATATATATATATATATATATATATATATATATATATATATATATATATATATATATATATATATATATATATATATATATATATATAAGTTGCCTGTTAAAATAATCATGACATCAGCTGTTCTTTTAGTGTAGTCTTCAGTCAGCTGTTTTTCCAATCGTCACCAGGTTTACTACCACACTGACTCACTGTCGTGACAATACTACCATCGTGTAAACGAGGCTTTGAGATTTATATCAGTCATAATATAGTAATGTATTATACTTGATGAATCTTATCCGAAATCCTTTTACTATATCCTACGAACATAAACAGATATCTGATCTTGCATACAAACGAAAATAAGATAGTAAATAAAACAAAAGAAGTTTTAGAAAAATATATCCAATGAGGCAGATATAGATGGATGTAAACAGAAAATCTAGGAAAAGTATTTTTAGCCCCTTGTCGGCAGGGACCGTGAACATTTTTTTAATCCCATTATTTTCATTTTGTTTGCAAACGAATTTTTATACAAGGCTGTCCTTCAAAAGTCCTCGGAACACAAATCTTAAAATCAGGTTCAGGCAGAAATAGTTTTTTTTTTTATAAATCATTGTATCATTGAATTACATCATGAGCTCGGTGATTCCAATTCGTGTAATTAATAATTATTATTCGTAAATACACTATATTTGTTTGCACAATTTATTGTAGTGTGTACAATTTCATGCCATTGTTTATTTTTTTTTCTCTGTATATTAAAATATTAATTTGCAGCTGTCAACAGTCAGTCGATAATCAGAACATGAGCTCATAATATTATAATGAGTAATAACATGTTAGGCATGAGGAAGAATTGTGCTCATCAGTACCTCTTGACTGGCTTGAATCTCTCGTATAATTATTGAATCTGTTAGATAGTTAAGAAAGGAGATCTCTCATCCAGCACCTTTTTAGTCTCCTCCTCGTCGTCATGGGCATGTCGGCCATAGTCATATCTCGAATAAGTATGTTGGTATGCCCGAACGAAAAGAGGTTTTTAGTTTAGAGTTTTAAGATTTAGAGTTTATCAAAACACTTTTAAATATTTTTCCTGCTTCACCCGGACAGTGCAGGAGTTTGAAATTTTGCACAAATTTACAACATAATTTAAGGCGTTAGAAAAAAAAAATGGACATTTTCTAGGATCAGTAAAAATCGTTGATAAACTGTCCTTATATGTTAGTCGACTATTGGAAGATTTTGGTCAGTGTGTAGGGTTTTGTTAGTCACGTACCAAGATGCATTTGTAATGAATCGTAACATTTTGGGCTGGAAACTTTGGAGTTTTTGTTTGTGAGTTTTTTTTGCTTTACCGAATATCTGACAGGAATATGTCTATTTGGATTTAAGTAAGCATGTGTATATATTTAGTTCCTGTCTCAGTTTCATTTTTGAAGATTTGCTTATAAAATTTAAATATCGGCGGTCTATATTAAAAAAGGGAGCGGATTAGCTCAGTGATAAGGTACTGTGTTACCATGCTCCCGGTCCCAGATTCGATGCCGGCTGTGGCAGATAATTGTTTATTCTTTTATCAACCGTGGATCGACCCTGTGGGATCGGGCCCCTGTGAATCGACCCTGGGTGGGCCCCCTCCTGGGGCTCACCCAGCCTCTATAAAGTGGATACCCTTGATTGGGGAAAAATCCTGGTGGTTGAGCGTGATGTCGGCCAAATCACCTCCGTTGGTTTAGAAACAGTACGGTCCTTACCTTGTACTGAACCCAAAACCCTTCATGGTTTGCAGTGGTATAGGTTTTTTTTATATATTAAAAATGTCTATCTACAATATTTAAAAAAAACATTTCATATTCTTAAATCAGACTTAAGACATCTTTTCTTTTTTTTTTGTCGTACCGATTGCTCCTTCTATAGTAATAGTGCATCCCCTAGATAACGCAGGATACCAATTTAGAACGAAAATAGTTTTTTAGTTTAGAGTTTTAATACTCAGAGGTTTTTCAAAATACTTTTAAATATTTTTCCTGCTTCACCTGGACAGTGCAGGAGTTTGAAATTTTGCACAAATTTACACCATAATTTTAGGCGTTTGAAAAAAAAAAAATTGACATTTTCTAGGATCAGTAAAAATTCGTTTTTGGAAGCAAAAACCAAGTCCTTGGTTTTTCATTTTTAAAACGGGTTTTCACTATGAAAGGTTGGCCCGAAAATAAATTTACACTTGCTTTATTCATTACAGTGTACTTATTTTAACGTGTATTTAACATTTAAAATCGGTCGACTTATTTAGAAGGTATTGCTAAAAAAGCGAATGGCCATAAAATCATATTCACTCTTGGACGGTGTTTATATTCTTCATTATCACAGGCTATTATAAATAAAGGAACATTCCGTTATCGGGAAATAACGTGAAAAAATCTTTAGATTTCATTATTGTTTCGTAAAAAAAAAAAGATAATATAAAGTATTCTACTATTAAACGAAAAAATTTGAAATATAGCAAGTTAAATAAAAAAAAAAAAAAAATCGTTAAGAACTTATCATAAATAAAGAGAGTGGAAAAAAGAATAAATATTGACTTACTTAATTTTTAAGCTTGATTGATACCTTTATTTACAGAAAGTTCATAAGATTTTTTTTATTGTTTACTTAATTATGGATGATACAATTTTAAAGTTCATTAGATTCCGTACAAAACAAAACCAAAATCATAGAAATCGGACCATTATTTGCAAAAATACAGCGTTTGGAAGTTTGCAGTTGTTTTAACTTTTTCACTTTAGGAAAGTATTACAATCAGAAAAAAAAAAAACTATTTTTTTATTGTAACGTTAAAAAATCCGTTGGGGAAGACAGTAATGATTAATAAATCGTATAAAGGCGCTTGTAAGTATAAATAATCAGAAGCGTAAAAATAATATATCTGTCTAGTTTCTAGATGTATGTAGAAGTCACAAGCTTGTTATGTTTAAAATGTGTTGTTCTAACAGCTAAAAGCTTACACAATGTTCCAACTTGTTTAATTTACTCAGAATAGCTGCTATTGAGTCATTGTGTTGTATTTAATCAACAATTACTCTTTCACAGCAACACATGTACAAAGGGTTTCATTTCTTAGTAGACAAACTCCAGGAATACGGTCACAATTAGCTAATTATACCATTAGAAAGAGCATTAAATTAACAATCGGAAAATATTGTTTTTAATTTTCACTGTATATTAAAATTTTGGTCAATACAAGTTCAAAAATGCAGTTAATCTCACATCAACAGTCAAAAAAGGAAGCATCAACTTGAGCTAGCTTGTTTTGGTTATAAGCCTCCTCTGTTGTTCATTTGTATTTTTTTTTCGCATTTATTACTTTTATTTTATTTTTCTTTGTTTTATTTTTACGTCCTTTTAGTACATTTTCGGTTGTTTGTATGTACAATTTTCGTTTTCTGCTAATCAGCTGTTTTTAATATTAACATTCCCAGCTGTTGTTATGCCACCTTCTTTTTCTTCTTTTTAAATGTGTATAGTGTAGAGTGAGGTACTGTCTCTATTTAATGCAGTTAAGACATAAATGAGACCTTATTACTTTCACTTACTTATTATACTAAATATATTCAACAGAAATACACTTTTAAAGGTCCCCTGAATTCCAATTACCAAGTATAGCAAAATGATCTGTGTGTAGGTGGTAAGTCTAGCAACAGAAACGAAAGATTTTACGAAACTAAAATTATAAGATAGATATGTATATGCCTGGAATTTTATAATACAGTTTTTTACGATTTTATCGAAAGCCACCCATATTAATGATTAAACTTGTTATATCAATGTACGATTAAATGGTTCTTAATATCAGATAGGTATCAACTACATTGAAATAGTCTGACAGGGCCTAATTTTCAAAATGACCCCTTTTTTAAGTATCTTTAATTTTGTTTATTTAAAATAAGTAACCGTCTCTCATTTAATTAGTAAAAATCTCTCATCCAGTTGTAAAAATTAGATGAAAATAAAATATATAGAATTTGATAATTAACTAATGGAGAAAAAAGGAGAAATATTTTCTCAGGCTGAAAACCAATTTCCAAAAATAAGAGTTGTAATATAGATATTATTGTAAATGATGTAAAATTCTAAATTTTAGAAGATCATTGACCAAGTCTCATTTAAAGTACTAATAGTTAAGTGAGCCATTCAACATTTTGGGGTATTATTTAGATACTGAAGAAGGGGACAGAATATTCCCGAAACGTCTAAAAATAAATAGAAACAACTATTGAGTTTTTCAATTGACCTTAAAGCAAATTGGTTAAAGAAAAATAAAGAAGAAATATTATTTAACCTATAAAAGACGCAAAAGGTAATGGAGAGTGACGATAAAGGCATAAACTTAATTTAATTAGGGATTGTTAAAGTATTTGCCATTTCTATAAATTTGTTTTATTGAAAACTAGTTTCGAATGTTACACATTCATCTTCAATTCAAGGTTTAAATGGATTATATCAAACAGAAAAGTTTGTACTGGTTCCTTCTTCCATTGTACTAACACCAGTGTTAGTACAATGCGAGAAGGAACGGTTTGATATAATACATTTAAACCTTGAACTGAAGATGAATGTATAAAATTCGAAACTAGTTTTCAATAAAACAAATTTATAGAAGTGGCAAAAACTTTATCAATCCCTAATTAGATTGATCCTTCTATACCATCATGCGGATCGGATGTTTACTGATAAACTTAATTGATTGCTGTAGACAATAATTTTTATTATTATATTTTTCCATGGAAATTTTTAAATTTTATTCAAATATGAAGTGAAAATTAGTGTGATGGTCTAAATAACTGATAAATTATTTTCTGGTATTTGAGGGACTTAAGGCTTTGTTTTTGGAATCCTCCAATTATATCTTAACAATAAAATAAAATTATGTTCGCCTAAGTATTTTTCCTCCTACGCACCACTCCAATTCCTCCCTACGTACTTTATCCTGCAGATATATTCTAAGGAGAACAAGGACACAGTAATTGCGTGGGAGCTAACCCTGTTCACTTAAGTGAGCATTAACCTTTTCCTACGAAGGGTCGATTTGTAAATGCAAAGAAGGGCTAAGGAGACCTGCCGATTAATAGGCTTTGTAAATCTTACGCAATTAATCTAATTTCAAATGAAAATATTACATTACCAGGAAGGGCCCCATCCAAAGAAGAGTTTTAATCACTGTGGAACAATACATAAAATAATATTGTTTTATTTAGTAATAATTTATAATTTCTTTATATCATATTTTCAAGGTACTGGATCAAAAAGGTTGCCCAAAAGACCATACATTTCACGTTTTGGGAACGGTGCAAGCTATACAGTACCCGCATTACTTAAAGGTTGTGAGGGTTTAGAGTAATCTACTACAGACACCTACTTGCCTATGTACGCACCCACGCAAACTTTTTATTATATAGATTATTACAGTTCGAGGGACAGTACTTATAACTAAAAGTTTTTAGAGAGCTTCGTTACCAGCTCTGAAAAGAATAGACTAAAACTGAAATATTTAATCCAGTAATTAAAAATAATTGTAAATTCACAAACTTCTAATTGTAATACAAAAATCTTTTGAGGAAGAATGCTTTCAAGCATTGGTATTCGTAAAATTAAATTCTTTGATATTAATTATTGCCAGATTGGTATAAAGCTATTTTTGGTGTTCTCAAAGCAAATTGAACCTTATTTAGTAATGACAATAATAATAATAATAATAAATTCAGTACAACATTATTGTTGGATGTAATTAACAAATAACACTGAAAAAAATTTTGTACTGAAAATACCTTATTCCTATAGTTTTTAGGGTGCTGAATCCAAATATGATATTAAAAAAGCTGTATCACCCACAATTTCTTCACATTTTATAGTTAAATTTATTAAATTAAGCGATTTTTAAAGAATTTGAAAAAACATCTTTCAGTCTTAGGCCTCATGAAACAATTTGTAAAGGCTTTGTCTAAAGATGGACCATGTTTCAAGTATCTCTGCCAAAAGGTTCCACGCCTTTCAGAAGCTAAACTAAAAGAAGGCGTCTTTGTCGGACCTGATATTAGAAAAATGATGTTTGATGTTAACTTTGAATCCACAATGGCCTCAAATGAGAAAGAAGCATGCGTATCATTCAAGCAAGTCGTTACAAAGTTCTTGGGAAATGAAAAAGACCCAGAATAAGTTTCTATTGTAGCTAACATGTTACAGAAGTTTAAAAAGTTAGGATGTTTGATGAGCCTGAAACCTAGGGAAAACTATGGGTGATACAAAAAAACTAAGGCCAGATTTAAATTCAGCACATAAAAATGTATAAAGATCAACTATTAAAGTTAAAAAAGTTTTCAAAATCAATATCCACTTGCAACATAATCCAATTCTTCTGCATCAGACTATTAATAGCTTTATTTAAATTGTGGTTCTTCCATGAGACTAAGTTGAGAAGTGGTGATTTCTTATTCATCATCATCATCATCATCTGACGCAATACGAGTCTGGATCGCCGCCTCCATTGGCCTCTTCCACTTGGTTCTATGTTACGAAGCGTCTCTTCAGTTACGAACACGGAGTAGGGTTCTTACATGTTCTGTAACAGCCTTCATCCACCTTACGTTTGATCTCCCCACTCTAGACCGTTTCTAGACATTAAAAATTGATTGGAAAAGCTAAAAAGCAGTTGAAACGTCAAGAGATTTGTGTTTGTCCGCTTGTACCTCAACAAAATGAATCATTTCTTTGGCGCGTAATAACTTGCGACGAACAATGTTTGACAGTAGACGCTAAAGTCAATGGTTAGATACCTAGAATCGTTTAAAAATGATTCAAACATGAAAAATGCTTTTTCTGGCTTTGTTTCAACGCGTGTCTCAGACTTTTTAAAATCTGGGATGGAAAACTTGGTTAGTCGTCTGCCAAAGTGCCTTGAAAAAGATGGTAAATATTTTCAATAGAATATATTTGATTTCATTGGTGACGACCAATATTCTTAACTTTTTCTGTACCGGTGTTGTCTGAATTGGCGAAACGTTAACTGGTCGATTATTTACTACTGTTTAAGAGATTTAATGTTTTTAGGGATTGATAAATTATTTTCCACTTCTATAAATTTGTTTTATTGAAAACTATTTTCGAATGTTATACATTCATCCTCAGTTCTAAAAACACACAAAAAATTCAAAATATAGTTTGGCATTATTTTGAATTGATTATTTTTGAATTTGTTGTGTGTTTTTAGGACTAAGGATGAATGTACAACATTCGAAACTAGTTTTCAATAAAATAAAAAATTTATAGAAGTGGCAAATAATTTATCAATCCCTAATTAGATTGGTCCTTCTATACCATCATGCGGATGTCAACTGATTTAATGTTTTGTTTCGGAATTTTCCAATAATACCATACTTTACGATGAGTTCGTAACGTTGTGCAATATTGATATCAGAAACACGTCAGTAATTATTACACTGTTACATTACATATGGCCTAGCAATGTGTTTCGACTAAAAATACTCTTATTCACAGCTGACTGGAGCCGCATAATCAATAATCCTGAGCCATCACATGAGCCAGATATATGAGCCAGGAGCCAGGGTAGAGTGGAAAGTTTGTAATTTATTTAATAGAATGGCATATAATCTTGTTAAGACGAGTGCATTAGCCTACACACACACATAGCTGCTCTATGTCAGCCATTTATCATCCCGCTAAACTGGGTCCTCATTCTCCTCTCAAGGGTGCCTGACAGAAAATATATTCTAATATACATTCCGCATTCCGCGTTCACATCATTCCGGTATTCATGGATTACTTTTTCTCTTTCATGAATTTACTCATTTTAAGGACTTATAGTTTTTTTTCATGAGTATTTTCTGTTTTTAGATCCTCTATTATATAAGTAACAGGAAGCATACTATAATAAATAAATACATACATACTCATACATAGACATACACATATATACAGGGTGTCCTTTTTAGATAGTCCGGCTGAATTTCTCTTGAACCGATAACGTTATAAAAAAAAAATAAAAAATAGGTATTTAATATTTTTCAGCCTAGTTTAAAATTTCGACCTGTTTTTGAAAAAAATATATTCGGGGTCTCTTACTTTAAAATTTTAAATAGGAACCTATGCCTTCCGATACATCATTTTAATGGATTTTTGAAACTGAAATCAATGGTGAAACTAGATTTTAAATTGGTCAATAAATTACAAAGTTATGGTACAAAGTTTGAACAAAATAATGCATTTTGTTAGCTATTTTTAATAATAAAAAAATCCATACTACATACTGCCAGAGGTTGGTGAACCTACATTTCATGTTCGAACTGCCTACCCTCTTCGACGATGCAAAGGTTGGCTCTTCTTAGCCACTCTTCGCTGGTGCTCAGTTCGATGTACTGACTCGATGGATCGACAAGCATTTTCCACTCTTTACTACAGTTCTTCAACTGATCTTGCAGAGTTATCATTGGCATAAACGCTGCCAATCATATTATTTCCATTTTTTCACTACATCTTTAAAACAAACTTTTATTATGAATTACAGCTAAAAAGATAGCAAACACGATATGACCCAATTAATTCCTATGTAACAAAAAAAAAATGTAAAGGCAATTTAAAAGAATTAATACCGAAACAAACAAATATATACAGAGGTTCAGCACAACTTTAATTATTATATTAAATAATTTCTAATTTATAGGGAAGTTAATATATTATAATAAATTAATTTGTGAATGACACTTTCCCTTTGATCTATAACTTTATATTTAAAAAACAAAACATTTTTATAACCAGGTTACGTTTCGAATTCCTTCTTCGTCATCAGGATATATGCTTTCTACACTACAACATCAAATATTAATTACACAAATATTAATTTCTTAATCTACAATATATTTAATTACTATTTTAAATAATATTTTATTACCTTTAAATTACATGATTTCCCCATGTCCCGACATCTATATAATTTTACTTGGTCAATCCTAGCTGGTTTCATTGTTAAAATATTATTTGGGGAGTAACTTTCCTTTTCCATCTTTGTCACATACTCTGTAATATCATTGGAAATGAACTTTGCACCAATCCCTGTTGTCATATGTCTCCCCACCCATTCTCTTCACACTTAATATTATATTTGTTTTCAATGATTTAATTAAAAATTTGGAATATAATAGTAACAATAATTGAAAAAAAAATATAATATTAAGTGTGAATAGAATGGGTGGGGAGGCATATGACAACAGGGATTGGTCCTTATAAGCTATATTGTGTTAAACTGTCGTATGTGTAATTCAGAAGTTTTTATAATTGTACTCATATAACTAAATTTAAACAAATTGTGTAATAATTGTATTACCGTATAAGTTTTTAATTGAACTAGCTGACCTGAATGCTTGCAAATTTTTCTTTTATTTATATATCTACGCAATTTTTTGGAAAAATTCGAAATTTAGGTTTCAATGTATTATGGTTCGTAAACCTATCGATTCTCGCTCACGATATATCGAAAAATTCGAAATGGTCTAAAAATCGACTATTGATGGCGTAAGCACCAGAGACTGAAGTCTCTATCGTCACTCTGGTCTTGACCAGTACTAGATGCCTTAATAATATATTGTAATTATAAAAATTTTGCCCCCTTAATAAACTCCTACTTAACATAATAAAGAATAATATTTAAAAAAAATGTCTATTATTTGGGTAAAAACGTTTCATGTTGTCTGCTAAATTGTTCTTTCACATCTTTAAGTTCTTTTTCAATGATATTACAGATTATGCGACAAAGATGGAAAAGGAAAGTTACTCCCCAAATAATTTTTTAATAATGAAACCATCTAGAATTGACGAATAAAATTATATAGATGTCGGGACATGGGGGAGAGAATCATGTAATTTAAATGTAATAAAACTTTATTTAAAATAGTTACTAAATATATTGTAGATTAAGATATTAATATTTGTGTAATTAATAGTTGATGTTGTTTTGTAGAAAGCATATATCCTGATGACAAACAAGGACTTTGAAACGTCGTAACCTTGTGATAAAAATGTTTTTCCAAAAAATATAAAGTTATAGATCAAAGGGAAAGTGTCATTCACAAATTAATTTATTGTAGCTTTAATTATTTGAATTCAGTAATAAGTGTACATGACATTGGTGTGTGATAGGACCTTATATTTGGTACTTCAAAATTAATTAAAATTAAAACATATAGAAGTTAAAAGTGTAAATAAGGGAAATGTTAGCAACAGTATTAATGGAAGAATGAATCACATACACGAATTTATGTACGTATGTGTATATATATATATATATATATATATATATATATATATATATATATGTATATATATAAAGATTTGGAATGCTTTTATCTGGTAATTCCTTTTGATTTTTACAAGCAAGACAAGTATTATTTTTTTACCTGGAATTGAGTGATGGTATGAAGCTCAATTGAAAGTTAATAGTATCAGTGAAGGAAGAGATCCCTTTTTGGTTTATTATTTTCAATAATAGACCTTTGGAATCGACCAAAGAAAATTTTTTTGTAACCCCCCCTCAAAATTTGAGGTTTTACGTTTCAAGACACGTAGAATCCAAATATCGAATAAAAAAAAATCCGTCCGTCCGCCGTCCGCCGTACACCGTACGCCGTACGTCGTCCGCCGTCCACCGTACGCCGTACATCGTCCGCCGTCCACCGTACGCCGTACGTCGTCCGCGGCTTTTCTCCGAGACTACTGGACCAAATTTTCTTGAGATTCGGTACCAAAGTCACAGGTCACCCCGGGATGATCCTCGGAACTCGACATTATAATTCGTCTGTTTGTTTCAAAATGGCGGCCGATTAGAGATCTCATAAGTCCATAACTCGGTCATTTATAAAGATAGAGAGAAAATGTAAGGTGTTTTGGAATCAGCATAACGAGATATGAAAAAAAAAAAAAAAAAAAAAGTTGAAAAACAAAAAATCTGTATAATTACCGATTAAATATCTAATAAGCCCACAACTCGGTCATTTATAAAGATAGAGAGAAGATGTGACCTTTGGAATCGACCAAAAAAAATTTTTTTGTAACCCCCCCTCAAAATTTGAGGTTTTACGTTTTAAGATACGTAGAATCCAAATATCGAATAAAAAAAAATCCGTCCGGAAATTTGGTTTTTGGAAATTTTTATTTGGTGCTTTTATTGTATTTAAACCAAAGCTAACGAAAGCCCCTACAATACGAACTAGAAATCACCTAAATCGGACCATTATTAGCTGAGATATAGCTTTATGAACTTCGTTTTTATTTTTTCCTAGTGAAGTGCACATCAAATATTTCCTCTGTATCATTTTACATCACAGGCTACTTGCATTGACGCAGTTTTTTTAATTAACACAGTTCAGCACTCTCACGGCGGACAACTTGTGACAAGCTTCAAATTTCTTTTCCTTTGGTACCTACTGCTTCATATTTTTTACTTTGACAGAATAGATATTTTTATGGAATAATAAACAAGTGGAATAAATAAGTGGAAATAATAAACCATTGTGTAATAATTTGCAGCGTTTTAGTATACTTAAGTCCTACAGGAATGGTGAAATGGAATTGAAAAATTTTGGTTTCTATTTTGCTTAGGTGAACATTTTTTGCTGAACCCGAACGCCATGCTTCCAGATTTGTCCAGACAGCGCCCAGTATATAAGTCGCTTGTTTGTTAATTTAAGTTTAGATCCGTCCAGAAGACGAGAAAGTTGACTGTATCATCTTGTCAGATCTTTTATCTTGATTTTGTACGTGTGTCTTGGTGAGACTTCCAGGTGAGAGTCCAGGTGCAGTTCATTGTATCGCCCGGACCGAACCAGGTGTATTTAAAATATGGTGGCTCTGCTGATTAGAGAATTTATTTTCTTAATAAATTTGAATTATCAACAAAAATAAACAAAATAATAGTTAAAATCATTATTTTATTTAATATTTGAAAAGTAACACATTAAAAAAAAAATTACAACAGGTACTTTTCATGAACTTTTTTCTTAGCAAAAAATGAATTACTTCTTTAAAGTCTATTTATTTAAGTAAATCACATTCTATTTATGCCAGTGATAAACCGCTCAATCTATCTTGAAGTATCGTACTTCTCAGCTCATTCTTGATTAGTTTTAATTTTAAGAAGGGACGTTTTCCCCACTATATCCCCCTAATTTTCTACCGTTAGGAACGTAAATATTCTCATACCAATTTCTACAATTGGAAACTTAGTTTGCTAAGTTTGCTCTTTGATTTAGTTTTTAATTATTCAATTAAATGTCAATTTTTAATTATTTTGAAATACTTAAATTTTCTATGCTATCTCACCAATCTGGACAGCTGATAAATAATCTGTTAACTACAGACACTGCGTCTGTAGCTCTTCTGTATTAATGTTATTGAAGTTAGATGGTCTATCAATAAGGAGTTGCCCCCACCCCCCTATATGACGTATCAATATTTTTGAATATATCGAAATAGTAGCAATGTTCGATATATCGAGAAAAAAATTTGATACGTGGGGTCTTATTTATTCGAGTATTTTAAAGGATGATACACGTATCGATATTTCTGGGACAATATAAGAAAGATATTGTTTTTATAATATCGATATTTCACTGTCGATATCATTGAGATATTATTGTTATAATATCGATATTACTCTACCAATATCGTTATTATATTGTATTTATTAAGTTCATTTCCAGCAGGATTTAAATATCAAGAAACAGTTTATCTCATAATCTTCATCCTATTCGTTTAGACTTCTTTTAAAAATTTTATAAAAATAGTATCGATATTTTTATACTGATATTATCAAGATATCGATTTTGTTAATCAATATCAATATCGATATTTTTCTTTCGATATCCCTTTCCTAGAACACAGACACTATAGATAGTAACACGAACATACCACACCGCCGTTCTTGTAGAATTTTATAATTTTTTTCTTCTTTTTTTTTTGTTGAAAAATATCGGGTTTCGATACTCAAATTTTAATTTTCATGTTACAATATATATATATAGAAAAAAATAGCGAGCAAAAATGTCGATATAACAGAGGGCGTGGATATAGTTTTTTGAAGGAACTGGATTATTATAATAATTAATTGATTGTTATAATTATTGATTAGCTATCCGTAGGGAAATCTCTTTATTTATTTATTCGTTATCACCTCTGGTAAGTAAATTATTCATAAAAACTGTATTACTTTTAGTGAATCCTAGCCAGAAAGGATTGCATCCGACACAGTAACTATCCCTCAATATTCTTGAAATAGCTCACATGTCGTTCAAAACAGTCAGAGATTTGCTGAATGCAAATTATTTTTGTTCGCTATACTCTTGCCATTCATTGAATTACTTGGAATTATTACCTTATCTGTTTATATATATATATATATATATATATATATATATATATATATATATATATATATATATATATAGTTATCTATTTATATAAAATTGGATATCAATTCGTTAATATAATTATTTTCTGTATCATTGAAAATATTCTTATTATTTTAGAATATTGAATTATGAGTGATGAGGATTGACCGGAATTTCATCAATCCTTAATTCCATCACGTCACGTCAAAATCTATTCACTGCAACCGACCGTGAATACGAAAAACTGATGGAGTGGATCCGTTTGAACGGACAGTTTTTAGGCTGTGCTATAATAATAACAATTGTTTGGCAGTCATATATAGTATAGTTGATATGAATAATTTTCAATTTTATTTTTTACTATTAATTATGTTAAAAAATATACACATTAATTAAAAGAAAATAAACATTTTTATTGGGGGTATTTTTTTTTCAATTAATTCGTACATTATTTTACTTTCTTGTAGGCAGTAAAGGAATTATTTTAATCGCGAAAATTTTCGGTTTTCTCATTTCAAGGGAAATATCCATTTTGACCATCCCTGAATCCATTTTGACTAGTTTCGTCGTGGCGTCTGTACGTACGTACGTTCGTATCTCGCATAACTCAAAAACGGTTTGCCGTAGAAAGTTAAAATTTTGTAATAAGGAATGTTAAAAAATCTAGTTGTGAACCTCTCTTTTAGGTCAGTACATGATTACCGGAAGTGGTACTTTACTGGAAGATCATAATTGATTTCCATCAAAAATTATATTGAAATATAATTAAAAACTTCTCAAATTTAGTATTTATGACTTATGTATTGATTTAAATAATATAATAAATTTTGCTTAACACTGGCAGACCGGAAGTTATACTTTCCTTGAAGGTCATATTAGACTTTCATCAAAAATTATATTAAAATATAATGTAAAACATCTCAAATTTAGTAAATAGGACTTTTATATCAATATAAATGTATTTACTAGATTTTTATTATTTTGATCATCATTGTCTTCTAATTAAGCTACGATTTATAAAATTTTGGTCTTCGTTTGTTAGTTTTTTTGTACTGCTAAAATTGGCGAAACCCTAAAATTGGCACTAAATATTGGCTCAGGTTTTGAGTCACTGTACTGACGTTAATTCTTTTTCTTTCAAAAATATTTATATCCTGTAATGTGTCATATAGTTGCTTTGAGAAGGTTTTAACTGCTCAAACATTAGTTTTGAAAAGAACGAGTTTGAAAATTTGAAGTTCTATAACGTTTTTCGTTATCAATAAATTTTATCAATTTTTTCCTCATTACTTTACATGGTTTTAATTTCACTTTTGCTGTTGGTTTATTAAAAATATGCTCTATATTTATATGGAATATGTCAGAATTATATAATTATACTAGCTGTACCCACACGGCGTTGTCCGTGAAAAGAATTCCGAGTTACAAATCCTACCAAATTTCAAGTTTTTTTAATTTTTAACTTTTACAACATAATATGAGTGACAGAAGACAGAACTATTGTTCTCATTATTCATCATTCAAAGTACCTGCGAAAGTATACCTTAAGAAAAAAAAGTTGTTTTTACAAAAAAATAATTTTTTTTTATTATAAAGCTAGTACTATCATAAATGTTATTTTATTGATCATACAACCATAATATATCAGAAAAAAAGTATTTTTTTTTAATTAAGTAATTTCTTTAATATTTTTCAAGTACAAATTTGAATTCTGAAAACGTTTTCTAAAGGCAAGGCTCTATTTTTTATTTCTATGCTTCAATTATTAACACTCTTAGAGGGGCCTACCAGAACTTTCAACTCAACAATCGATTATCAACAAAATTTTTGACTATAAATATTCCATGGCCAAAGGAGTGAAAATTTTTCTCGATAATCGACTGTATTGTTTAGAATTCGTCTCATTTCATTAAGACGTTTGATAATAAATTTGTCAAAACGGCAATAAAGCTTCGCCTTTTTAAACTTTTTCTTCCTTAATCTCCGATTTTATTTACAAATGATGCTTTCACACAATAATTTCACTATTGTTAAAATGTGTTTGTAGTGAAGTTGCTTCCACATGTATGAAGTTGTCATGACAACGATTACACAATTACCTATTTCTTTTATATTTTTTCTAAATTTCTCCTCTTAAGGGGACATTGCGAAAAATTTAATATATATATATATATATATATATATATATATATATATATAACATAAGGAAGAAATTATCTAAATGATAGCGAAAACCGAATCAAATTCGACTGAATACTTTTCGAGATTTGCGAGCTCAAACATACGGAGGTTGAATTTATATATATATATATATATATATATATATATATATATATATATATATATATATATATATATATATTATGCTAGAACTTCGTCGCAGCAGTAAAATAGCTAGTTCTCAACAGATCGCAGAGAGAATTAGTTTCTAATGAATATTAGACAAATGAGAGTCAGAAGCACCAATAACCTCATTTTAAATTGACATCCGCATGATGGTATAGGAGGATCAATCTAATTAGGGATTGATAAATAAATATAGTCCAATCTTAAATTTATTCCCATCTATAACAGAAAAACCAATTACTCACCGGCATTACTGGAAAAACGTTGACCCTATAAACATGCTACCTACCTTTCGTTCATTGTTAGTTCAATGCGAGAAGAAACCAGTACAAATTTTTCTGTATGATATCATCAATTTAAACCTTGGTGAGTGCCAAAATGTATTTGATTTCTTGTCTTAATTAAATTCATAATTCATAAATGTTTTATAATACTGATTTATATTGTATCTAATTTAATATGTATAATAATACCAAACTATATTTTGAATTGCATATTTTTGAATTTTTTGTATGTTTTTAAAACTGAGGATGAATGTATAACATTCGAAACTAGTTTTCAATAAAACAAATTTATAGAAGTGGTAAATAATTTATCGATACCTGACCTCATTTTAGCTAAAAATGACAGTTACTACTTCATCAAACCAAGTATGTACTCATGAGTAAACATGTACTCTGAACTTTCTTCTATCCCGTTATTTGTTATACCCAACTGCTATTTTTTTAATATGCTATTTGTTGAATATTAAATATATATATATATATATATATATATATATATATATATATATATATATATATATTTAATAAGAGGATAAGCTATGTGCTTACGAATAGGAATATTTAAATTTAAAGTTAGCTTACATTATTTTGTTGTAAACACTGTATTGCATCTTGCAAACAGACCATCTGAGTTTATGAATTGTTTGTTTCAACTTGTACAGCTTATTTTCGACACTGTATACACGATTCAGTGTTTACTTGCATCCTGTGTTTAATTCTGACAGTTTGGTTAGGTCTATTCTTGCACACCATTACATGAAGTGCGAGAGTGCGAGCAGTGCTATGCAAGTAAATAAATAAAACTGAGCAACTACTCATTTCTCAAAAAACTGAGCAGCTGCTCTGCTCTGGTTTGATTTGAATAAATAGAAGTTACACAATGAAATACTTAAATATTCTATAATTATTTATTTAAAACCGAGTTTCGTTCAAAACTAATTTTCTTATGGAGCGCGTGCTCCATAAATATGGTTTTATTATTGATTCGGAGTTCCTGCTCACCTTTTTAAGTGTATAAAACGTGAGAATACAGTGTGAGCAGGTACTTGGTAAAATTTTGAGTCTGCGAAAGAGTTGAGCGTCATTTTATTGAGTACCTGCTCACATAGCAGGTTGTACAGAATTCTCAGGTTTTATTCACTTAGAAAGGTGAGAATGAATAACTCCATATTTGAGGAGTACGTGCTTCATACACTTCGTAAAATAATAATTAAAAGAATTGCAAAATAATAATAGAGTACATTAATTTTAAATTAATAATATAATATTATATAATATATAATAATAATCTATTTTTAGAGAAATGAGCACGTGCTCAGCTTTATTTACTTCACCTATTTTAATTTTTGTTTTATATTTAAATATAAATATGTATTTATACATGCCAGTGATGGCATACAGCTCAACATTCCCTTATTACAAAATTTATCATCGATAATTTTATATCTCTATTCAATAATAAAATATATATTTACACTGTTATTAGTTTAGATTGGAAAAATCTGATGTTCATGGAACATTTCCAGCCAAGCTGTAATTCATAGCGATTTCCATATGTAATAATTAGTTTTAGGTTTGTAATTAAGGAAGAAGTTGGTCGGGGGATGAGGTCAAAGACTAAAACACAGTAATAAGTAAAACTTATTTATTCTGTGTCAACGTTTCAACCTAAGTTTCAGGCCGTCATCAGTGCTAAAAGAAAAAATATCTAATGTGGACAACACATGACTTCCTTATAGTCATATTAAACTATAAATCGGTTGCTCAAAAAGTGAACCTGAATTTGTTTACTAGTTTCCGAAGATGGCTGAATCTCGAAAACGACACTCGGCGTCGCGACGTCCATCTGTGTATTGACAAATTTTAAATTTCTTCGACAAACTGTTTTTGAGTTATGCGAGATACGCAAGTATGAACGTACGTACAGACGTCAGGACGAAACTTGTCAAAATGGATTCAGGGATAGTCAAAATAAATATTTCCGTTGAAATCTGAAAACCGAACATTTTCGCGATTGCAATACTTCCTTTACTGCGTACAAAGAGAACAGTTCAAGAACAAAGAGGAATTCGGCGAAAGACAATTTTCAATGAAAGGGCATTGGCTCGGAAATATTGGTACTATTCCGCTTGCAACAGGTGTTTTTTTAAAAAAAAAAGAAATTCTGTGGTATTGAAAAGAACCAGTTCCAGAACATGTCGGAAACCATTATTCTGGACTCACTAGGAATCATACTCCACCATTTGTATTAGGGCTGGGCTTTGTTTTGTCAATTTATGGCCCATTTTTTTTTCTGTCATATCAATACGTATTTTTCTTTTCACATCTATCGATCTCTCTCATCTTTGGTTTTAGCATTGTCTACCCGATTGATTCTGTAATTGACTGTATAATTTGGCCATTCAACACAGAAGAGTAGCCATTCGATATTTTCCTGTTGAATAATAAGATGTTGAAACAAAAACTTCTAACAGACCTATAACAAGTTGCATTTGTTATCTGATTTACCTGTACAATATTCTATTTCTCTGATTTAAATGTTTTTATATATTTTTTTTCCATGTACAGGCTCCAAGTCGGAAGTGGTACTTTACTTGAAGGTCATAATTGATTTCCATCAAAAATTTAATTTAATTTCCTCAAATTAAGTATTTATAACTTATATATTGATTTAAATAACATACTAGATTTTGGTCTAAATTGGAAAACCGGAAGCGGTACTTATAAATTATATTAAAATATAATGTAAAACATCTCAAATTTGGTGAATAGGACTTTTATTTCGATATGAATGTATTTACTATATTTTGGTTAAAATTGGTGAGCCGAAAAGGGTACTTTACATGAAGTTCATAATAAGCTTACATCAAAAATTATATTTAAATTAAATACATAAATGATATGTTTCGGTAATAAAGATTACAAACGCAATTTGGTTTCCAATCCAATTAAACAAATTTTATTACTTGTTTTAAGTGTTAAAATTGAATATAAAATACTGATTTTCCTCCCCATTTGTGTGTTAATAGATGGATGTCGCGGCGCCGAATGTCGTTATTGAGATACTGTAATCTTCGGAAACTAGTAACCAAATTCAGGATCACTTTTTGAGCCAGCGATTTATAGTTTAATAGGCGTACAAGGAAGTCATGTGTTGTCCACATCAGAAATTTTTTTTTTAATGCACAGGCCCCAAGTATGTCTCCTAAAATATCGAAATTACTATTACTGACAAATATATAAACAAAAATCTCTAAAAAAATTATAATCAAAAAGTTAATTGGAAATAGTTTTATTTCTTCCGAATGTCGAGCCTATTGAAGTTCCCGTAATTTTTCCATCGTCCTTCTGGTTCCTCCAGGTTTTCAACTCGTCTGGAGAACGAGGTTGGTGTGTAAACAACTTGTCCTTGAGATATCCTTCGAAAAGTAAATCGCATAAAGTTAATCTGGGGACCGTACTGGTCAGTCCAAGTTACCCCTCAAATAAACAAATAATAAAAAAAAAATAATAAAAAATAAAAAAATAAAAAAAATAAACTTACATAAAAAATTATATTAAAATTAAATACAGAAATCATACGGTTCGGTAATAAAGGTTATAAACGCGATTTTTTTTTCCCACTCTAAATAAACATTTTTATTACTTGTTTTAAGTGTTAGAATTGAGACTTGTTTTCCTCCCCATTGGTGAGCTGAAGAAGTCTGCAGCAGAAGAATATGCTATATCTTAAGCGGTTTCTTCCGCTTAAAATGTTGAAATCGTCGATTTCCAATGCTTTATCTAGTGACAAAGACAGTTTTAATGTTGTCGAGGAACAGGAAGAAATATCTTGGGAACTTGTTAGAAAGAAAACGATATATGGTAACAAAATTCAGAGTCATTTTTTGAGCCACCGATTTATAGTTTAATAGGCGTGCAAGGAAATTATGCGTTGTCCACATCAGATATTTTTCTAGAGACATCGGATTGTTTTTTATAGCCCTTGAAAATGTGTCAGTTATTTCTTCCCCTCCCTGTACTTATTGATTTATATATTGAATTACTAATCCCAAAACCTCAACGTTTTTACGGAACACCTCAAGTATTTATATATTTTTATTTATTTATTAATAAAAGAAGTATGCTCATGTATTAGTGTTAGTATTGTGTTTTTTTTTAACAATTCAGAGATTTTTTTAATTTATTATATTTCTTATAAGCTTTGTGAAGTGAATCTTCCATGCATTTTATTATACATATATCTTTCATTTTTAATTTTTACTGACTACGTTTCGTGGCAAATGCGCCATCTTCAGATCATTGCATCATAATACATGCCATTTGCAGATAAAAATTAACACTTTCAACATTCTTTAAATAGTCTAAATTGTGCTTAAGGTCACATCATTATTTCATTTTCACACTACCCTCTGATGTTATGAAACTTAGTCAGTATAAATTATTATTATTATTTATAAAGGCAATCCACGACAAGGTGATGTCTGCCTACTCTAAACTATGTCGGCTATCCAAGATTAACCGATATCAGTTCAGTATAAATTAAAGATATAAGATATGAAATACATGGAAGGCTCATTTCACAAAGCTTATAATAGGCCAGTGCAAATAATGATTCTTCTATTCCATCATGCAGATGTCAACTAAATATAATTATACTATAATATGTAATATATAATATATATTTATGTCTATGTTATGACAGTACTAGCAATGGTATATAAAAAAAATTAAAAAAAAATCTTCACCGCTTTTTCTATTTATGACATGGCGTAATGAAAATTTCAAAATAATATTCAATTTTCGGCCTGTTTTTGGTGGGTTAGCGCAATAGACGTAATGAGGACATGGACATGTTGTATGAAATAGTATGCTCCGCTACATTATTGTTAGTTAATTTTTCTCAAAACTGTACTAGAAACAGGGTGCACAGAAAAAATTAAATCTTTTCCATTTTAATAGGTTCTACGAACTTATAAGCATGTTCAAGACTTTATATCTCGATATTGTATTGAGCTAGAAGAAAATATAGATATAAGTTTGTAGGAAATGTTATGCTCTACAAAATGTGTTCAAGGGATTTTAACCGAAATTTGCATTGGAAAGGAGATATATCGGAAAGAAACGATTTTTCCGAGATTCTGGCTGGTTTTTTCAAGATGGCGGCGCACAGTGCGGCGCTCTAACGGTCGAAGTGGACAAAAGTCGTTCTTGACAGATTTTTAAAGAAAACTTCGAGCTGATTACTAAAAAAAAAAAACATATATTAAGGGTCGTTGAATAAAAATTAACTTTTTTTTAGGGTTAACAAAATAACAACTAATGCCACAAATTTTTTTTTTTTTTTAAATCAATTATTGATTAAATTACATCTGAAAATTATAAAGAGTCGCTGTTCATTGAAATACTCTCTTCGGATGACGTAGATGGCGATAAGTTCTCCAGTTCAAATTGGAGTGAATTCTCAGAAGAGTCAAGGCATAGGGCCCGTGCGGACCTATGTCGTGAGCTATCTCGAAAACGGTAGGTTTTAGGGCTTGTTAAGGACCGTACTGTCTCTAGGCCAACGGTTGTGCAAGGAGGTGATTTGGCCGAAATCACGCTCTACCGCCAGGTTTTTCCCCCAATTAAGGGTACCCATTTTATAGAGGCTGGGTGGTCCCCAGGAGGGTCTCCCGATCCCACAGGGTCGATCCACGACTGATAACAGAATAAATAATTATCTGCCACAGCCGGTCTCGAACCCGGGACCGGGAGCATTGTAACTTAGTGCCTTACCACTGAGCTACTCCGCTCCCTTATTTATTCTTATAAACAATATAATGTTACTAAAGAAAATGTATTTAACACACATATTTGGGGAAGCTACATAGTTTGTAATGACTATGTTGAAGTTACAGCTCATACTTAATAAATAATTACCTTACCTCACCGGAAAACATCTCTTCAATTTAGCAGTTAGGCAATTAGATCCAGATAAAACATTTTCTATGTGTAGTATTCATGCATAGCAGTGTCCTTTAGGGTTGGACATGTGAAACAGTATATACATAATTTTCCACTCATTAAAAGTGTTTATAAACAGACTCAAATTGATATAAAGTTGCCATGACAACGGCACGTACGCAAGATGGCATGAGACCCGTGCGGACCTCATCACTTCTCTATGAAATTCCCTTTCTTTTGATACCTCACTCGTCAAAATCCATCGCTCCTGAGAGCCGGAAAAGGGATCTATACTACCGTAATAATATATAGTAGTGACTAGTATACCCGAGCGAGAACTCTCGCATTACACAGCTTAATGAATCCTTAATGAAATCGAAGTATAAGCAATAAACAATATAATATTATCAAGAAAGTTTATTTAACACACGCATTTGATGAAGCTTTATAATGGTTTATAATGACTATGTTCAAGTAATAATTAATACTTACTAAGTAATTAACTTGCCCAGCTGGAAAGTACCCCCTCAGTTTAACATTTAAGCAATAAGACTCTACAATACCACTTTCTGTTTGTAGTATTCTATCATTCATGGAATTACATTAATAATGCTTCTAATTTCAGTGGTTTGCTTTTCTGCTTGTAGAAATTAAAGGATCCGAAGATATTGAAAGTTGATTTAAAAGATCAGCATTGGAACTCGTACTACTGTTCTTCCGCGAGTGATTCAACCCATCTTTTCTGATGATTTTCTGGGTAGCCTCCAAAACCTCCTCAGAGAGCATTCCGATTGGAATAAGATGAAAGAAATTTATTACTTCGCAACTGTGTAATAAAACATGTACACTAGATGGTATATAATACCAATCATAGTTTTCTGAAACAAACAAACACAGAACCATCCAAAGCAGTTCAAAGTAGGAAAGATTTGTATAATTATGATGTATAATTGTTAGTAAATCAAAATATTTCAGAAACTAAGAAGTTTTTGGATCGAAATTGAAAAATGTTTATTTGAAGTTTTTTCCTAAATGCTATTTAAAGATATTATTCAAAAAATGTTATTTAAAAGTATTAACAAAAAAATGGATATTACTTACCTTTCTCCGATGCCTTCCATACTAAAAATTCATTTGAAGTTGATGTATCCTTAACATGAAAGAAGGGCCTACTAAATTGAAATTTTTTGTTGAGATATACGATCTGCTAATTGTTCAAACATGATTTCTATACATCGTTTTTATAATATTGGATTAAAAGCTCCCATTCCATATTACTGAGGACACTATGAAAGTATTACTAAAGCAAAACATGTTGGAAAAATATTCGCATTTTCGACTTTTGTCCACAGGCTACCGCGATGTGCGGCGCTCAGGCGTTGCAAGGGTCGAAAACTCGGATTTTACATCAGATGACTAGTTCATAGAGCATATTAAAAAATTGGAATTGCTGGAATTATTACGACCGCAAACCCTTTTTCGAGCTAATTACACTGGCATATAAGAAAACTTCTAATTCTTCCTAGATTTATTTTTTAGAATATTTATACTTCCCTTACCTTTATGTTTTCTAATTTATATTGCAGTCTGTAATAAGATCTCCTGCTTTGCTAATTATAATGGGACTGTTATGATAATCATATCACTCCATCCTGGCTCGTTAGTCAAAATCTAGAAGATATTGCGAGAATCTAAGCAACCAATTGACGTTCTGCTGGACCGGGAAGAGAGATGTAATTGGAAGCTGTGAGCTACGTCACCGGATGGTAAACAGACCCAGCGCCCACAGAAATAGATTCAACATTGTACTCCACTCTCGGTCTTAGAACTTGCTCTTTATCAGCTCAATAACTTAATCAGCATCTCCGGGTTCTCAACGTTTAGTTATGTTTTATTTTGTGTAGAAATACAATTTTTTAAATTCTTATATTTAAGAGTTTTCACTGATATGAACCAATTAACTATTTCGAAACGTAAAATGAACTTTATTTTTTTCTTACATAAAATTTCTTCTAACTTTCGAAATACAGTCCATTATGCTCTGTGGTTAGTTGCCATCAAGAAGCCAGTACCACTCCTGGGTTCCGACTGGAAATGTCGTCTACTTTTTACCTTCTTCAATATTTGAAAGGTTTTCCCCTTAAGAAAGCGGACCATTGCTCGGAAAGTATTAAAGTCGGAAGGCACAAGATCAGGGCTATACGATGGGTGCGGTAGGTAAATTTCCAGGCGACGTTGTGCTGCTGCAGGTGAGCTCATCTGGAACTTCTCTACATACTCTCTTCTCTTTACCAAATTGGTCTAAGTGACGATTCACACTGGACTGTGACAGATCAAGTTCGGAGATAGCTGCCTAGTACTTTTTGTAGGATCGTCTTCGATAGCGTGTCGTAGAGCCTCGCTGTCAACTTTGCCTAACCACCTCCTCACAGTCCGCTCATTAAGATTAGGTTCCTCTTCGACTCCTCGTATCAAACGCGTGGTTTCGGCGACTGAAAATTTCCTTTTTAGTATTTCGAGACTGTCAGGTCATTATCAAAGGAGGCGTGGCGTTATCACTTGTTCATTCCGAGGTCTCCCGAACATTGCCGGACTAGCACACTCTTTCGTCATTTGTGCTAACTAAATGCTTTGCATTCTATTGTAACATTCGTATTCATTGGAATTATTAAAATTGTTCCTGCACTAATTACATATTATTTAAAATTACTAGTCCTGTGCACTTCCGGTGATCTCGGCAAATTTTTGTAATAATTTAAAGGAGTGATATTTTAAATTACGGTAAGAACTTTTGGGTTTTATTTATCTCTTGAGCGAGCGTAGAGAGCGGAAGTCGACAGCTGTGATCTAATTAAAGCAGTAATAATTGAAGGTACGGTAAGGCCACGACCTCAACTGAAAAGGATCCGTTGATGTTTTTTTTAGTTCTTGGGCGAACGTAATGAGCGGAAGTCGACAGCACTAGTAATTTATAATAATATATCTATATATGTATATATATATATATATATATATATATATATATATATATATATATATATATATATATATATATATATATATATATATATATATCTAATCAAAGCAGGAACAATTTTAATAATTCTAATGAATACGAATGTTACAATTGAATGCAAAGCAGTTAGTTAGCAAAAATCACGCTAGAGTGTGCTAGTCCGGCAACGTTCGGCTGACCTCGGAATAAACAAGCCACGCCCCCTGTGATAAGGACGTGACAGTCTCGAAGTACTACCAAATATTTTATCTTTCCTAGTTACAGAATGAAATCTTTCTCTGATGGTCTGCGTATCAATTTTTGAAATGGAAGCACCTATAGATGGTCTACAACAGCTTCACAGTTTTAGTATGCTGTGGATCTTACCTAATGGAACCTTTCTGTGCAATTACCCATATTTTATAAAATTGTAGTTACCTTGCAATATAGAAATCACGTTAATATGAGAACTATGTTTTCGCGCACAATCACCATTACAGGTGATGAGATGTGACAGTTCACTATCGAGTAGTATACATGTGGTATTTAAGAAACAGTAACTGTCACCGGTTCTACAACTAGTGTCGACTATCACGTCAAACCTGATAGTGTGATATTACTGACACGATAGTAAATGCTGTCATATAACTGATGGGAGAACTATACTTTATATCAGTATAGTAGAGGAGAAACAGGGGAGCTGGGCCACTTTTTTGAGCAGCCAATCAGAAGCCAGCATTTGGTCACGTGACCTATGGCGGGAAATTTGAATTTGAATTTTTGCCTCGACCTAACCTTAACTGCCACGTGGTCTTGCCTCGTCCCTACCTTAACCACCACGTGGTCTCACCTCGACCTAACCTTAACTGCTAGGCCACGCCCCTTTTTGGTCACGTGACCGTTAAGCCCCGCCCCTTTTAGTCACGTGACCCGCAGCGCATCCTGGTCTATGCTCCGCCCACATGTTTTAGTCACGTGATCCAGTCACGTGACCCATGGAACCTCCTGACCTATGCTCCGCCCACAAGATTTACCCCCTCCACCCATTGAAGGATCAGGTACCCACCTTATAGAACATGAGTGTACCCGGCCGCCATTTTGTTTTTCTTACACCACCATTTTGTTTTTCTACTGTTTGAGGGACTTGAGGTTTTGTTGAAGGGTTAGGTACCTACCTTATAGAGCATGAGTTTACCCGGCCGCCATTTTGTTTTTCTTACACCACCATTTTGTTTTTCTACTGTTTGAGGGACTTGAGGTTTTGTTGAAGAGTTAGACACCAACCTTATAGAGCATGAGTGTACCCGACCGCCATTTTGTTTTTTATACATCGCCATTTTGTTTTTCTTATGCCGCCATTTTGTTTTTCTACTGTTTGAGGGACTTGAGGTTTTGTTGAAGGGTTAGGTACCTACCTTATAGAGCATGAGTGTACCCGGCCGCCATTTTGTTTTTCTTACACCACCATTTTGTTTTTCTACAGTTTGAGAGACTTGAGGTTTTGTTGAAGGGTCAGATACCCACTTTATAGTACGTAACCTCCCCTATGGTTATATAATCATAACCTATACGATGAAGGGTCCGGTGCCCACTTTATAGTATGTAACCTCCCCAACGGTTATATAATCATAACCTATACGATGAAGGGTCCGGTACCCACTTTATACTCTGTAACCTCCTCTATGATTATATAATCATAACCTATACAATGAAGGGTCCGGTACCCACTTTATACTCTGTAACCTTCTCAAAGGTTACATAACCTTTACATTGTTTTCGTGTTTGTGCAACCTTCTCCATGTTTACATAGCCTTTACAATATGTAACTGCATCAACATGTAAACAGGTTGCATCTTGTATAGACAAGTTGGATTATGTCCAGGTGAAATACCAATATGGACCTTGAACTGTTTATCTCTAACATATAAATAAATAGCATAGTTCCTTAATCCTATAACTGCTTTTGGACTTTGAATTGTTTATCTCTAAAACATAAATAAATGGTAGGGCTTCCTAATATTTGAATAGCTTTTGGACTTTGATCTGGTAATACTCTATCTTTACTTATCTCGCTGAAACATAAACAAAACAACTTTTCAATGTACTACGTATTTTTAATAGCTGATAGTATAAGTAATGGTCTTAAAAGGATTAACTCGTCAATGTTCTACGTATTTTTATTCTCCGATAGTTAAATAATGGTCTTAAAAGGATTAACTTTTAATCCATTAAGTTCCTATCGAACTTTTAATCTCTAAAATATATTAACAAATCGAAACGACTATCACGCTGGCCAAAGAGGTTAAACCTTTTCACAGCTTTGAAATATTTTCAAAGTACACGAGTCGGTATTAATAACTTCGAAATAAATTTTTATTAATGAATATTAATTAATACTTAATCAACACTAATTCATAATTAGTACTAATACTACAGGTACTCTGTTCGACTTGCCTGAGTATCGCCTGACTTGGGTCAGAGCAGGTCGACTCATGCTCGCTTCATAAACATGTAAACAGGTTGCATCTTGTATAGACAAGTTGGATTATGTCCAGGTGAAATACAAATATGGACCTTGAACTGTTTATCTCTAAAACATAAATAAATGGTAGGGCTTCCTAATATTTTGAATAGATTTTGGACTTTGAACTGGTAATCCTTAAAACACAAATAAATAGTAGGGCCCCATATTCCTATAACAGCTTTTGGACTTTGAGCTCTTAATACTCTATCTTTTACTTTCTCTCGCTGAAGCATAAACAAAACAACTTTTCAATGTACTACGTATTTTTAATACGTATAAATAGTATAAATAACGTCTGATAGTATAAATAATGATCTTAAAAGGATTAACTTTTAATCCCTAAAATATATAGACGAATCGAATGGACTGTGTCACGCTGGACAATTGATTTAATTATATTCAATAAACCTGGCTCGTAATTGCACTCGAATCAGTCCTCCCCATGTTTTCGAGTCCTTTCTGCTACTCTCGGATGTCCTCGGAGCCGTACGAGACTGTTCGCTCTCATCGAGGTAGTGGGTGACACTCGCTCGTCTTCGTGTGTACTCGGATCCCACTATGATCTCCCCTAACTCTATATATCATCTGTTTATAACACTAACACAATGTATAAAATATATCGACGAATCGAAACGACTGTATCACGCTGGCCAAAGAGGTTATACCTTTTCACAGCTTTGAAATATTTTCAAAATACACGAGTCGATATTAATAACAACGAACACGATGCAATAAATTTTAATTGATGAATATAAATTAATCATTAATTCATACTCGAACTTTAAACAACTTTTCAATGTTCTACGTATTTTTAATCTCTGATTGTATAATCGATGGACTTACAAATTTACAAATATATCGATAAATCGAAACGACGGTATCAAGCTGGCCAAAGAGGTTGCACCTTTTCATAGCTTTGAAATATTTTCAAAGTACACGAGTCGGTATTAATAAATTCGAATACGGTGCAGTAAATTTTAATTGATGAATATTGAGGAATATTAATTAATCCTTAATTTACACTAATTCATAATTAGTACTAATTCTAATTTATATTTTATTGGTACTCTGTTTGACTTGCCTGAGTATTGCATGACTGGTCAGAGCAGGTCGACTCATGCTCGCTTCATAACGGATGGTAGGGGGCACTATGATCGCTGGTGGGGCAACATGACAGCCAATCAGATTCGAGTATTCTCGTCAAGGAACCAGTGGCACTCGTGGCCTCTGCCATTTCGACTCGAACCCCAGAGATAGAACAAAGTTTTGCTGCTACTACTGCTAAAATTGTGATAATATTCTAATTTTTCGAGTGCAACCCAGGCTATGAGATATAATTAACGACAACGAAGTGAAAGAAGATACTGACTGACACGTCCGTTGAACAATTGAAGGAAGAATCAAGCGAAAAATCTTCAGAAGAAGAAATTCCGATCTTCTGTTCCAGCAAGCTTTGTAAGATGAAAGGAGAATACAAAGTGGTTTGTTCGAGCTGCGGAAAATTGTATCTCACTGGATTTATCGACTTGTCCGATTGCGACCATAGAACATTTTGGTGTTATGATTGCCGTCGTCCACCTATGAAAAATTATATTTCTTATCTAGATATCTCTGCAATAGCATTCAAGATTGATGAATTATTTAACAGAAATCTTAACATGGAGGAAGAAATTTCAGGAAATAGTGTAGATACGATACCTAATGACCATGACTCGACACCTGATGACCATGAATCAAGAGCTGATGGCCAGGATTCAAGATCTCTCGGCCCTGATGATGTAATGAATTATGACCCTTTTATTAATGACCCTGATCTAGTAAATTACGACCCTGTTTTGGCGGCTAATAGCTACAATCCGAGTCTCGGCCCACGTCCAACAACTGAAGAAGAAATAAGAGCTTGGAGGGAACGTGTAAGAGAAGCAGAGCTAGAGATTCAAAGACAAGAAATGAGGATGCAAAAGGCTAGGATCATCGATAGAGATTTTTTGGGGGCCTTTCAAGAGATCGTTGATCAGGACATGCGAGGACTCTACTATTCGACACCCTGCGATGCCGAGATTTGTTCATACCGGGGACGATACCGTGTGAGCTGTACGAAATGCTTACGTGTCTTCCACACAGCATGCGTCTTCTTGCCAGACCACGATTACGAAACAACAGTATGCTTCTACTGCCCTCTGTCGGATTCTGAAAGTGACATAGATGATGACGATAACTCAGAAGAATTTGTTACAGATGAATATTTATAAATTTAATTCATATTAAATAAAAATTATCAGTAATTTTGTTTCTTATATTTAAAGAATTTATGTAACTAAAAACATATTTTCTTATTATCTTATTATATTATAAATTATTTCTTTAATAAATAAATTCTACTTGAACTGTTGTATTCTCTCCTCCTCCCCTTTGTTAATATCATATAATGCATTAAAATATATTTCGAAGAGCACAACTCCTAGTCTTCTCTTATATAGTTGCATTTCTTAGTGTTGGAATAAAAATAATATATTTGATTAAGCAATTCATTTTTACCAAATCATACTATTATCCGAGATTGTTCCGAGATTATAACCTCCATTATGGAATCAGAATTTTCATGTAAGACGTATTGGTGTAATATAATATTCAAACGGCTAGATTGTTTTTTTTTGTTTTGTCGAAGGGTCAGGTATCCACCTTATAGTAGGTAACCTTCACAACGGTTACATAACCTTTACCATATTTAACTTTAATGATATCAGGATAGATAATGTCACACTTGAATAATTCTAAATCTCTTAATTCATTTGCTGAAAGTAAACGATGGACTTTGAACTGTTAATCTCTACAAAGTATACAAAGAGTAGAGCTTCTTAATCCAATAACAACAGTTGGACTTTGAACTGCTAATCCCTAAAACATAAATATATTCTAGAGCTTCTTAATCCTATAACAACTTTTGGACTTTGTGCTGCTAATACCAAAATATAAAGAATGAAATAGGACTTGTCAGTCCTTCCGCTAAAAAGTAAACAAATTTAGATTTCGCAATAATGCGTTATCCCATAATCCTTCCTTCGAAAGTAAGCAATGGACTTTGAACTGCTAATCCTTAACAAGTTTAACTTTTATACACAAACAAAGATATAGGGTATAGTTAATAAAATAAAATACAACTTTATAAAATAAAAAAATTTATTTCATCATAATATTAGATACAAGAAATAGAATTTTTAAATAAATGAAACATCATCTTTATAACCAATTCTTCCATTATACACTAAAGAAATTATTTCATCGCTATTGTTAAAAGCCTCGATGTCTTCAACCGACATCTTAAAACGTTTAGGAAGATACACTCTGATAGAATTATCATGATCCTTTAACGTAGCGACCAACGCTAATCCCATCGTTTAATCGGTTGAAGAGAGCTTTAAAATCTCTCTTCAACCGATTAAACGATGGCGCTCGCTATGTGCATAAATTGAATTATATTCAAATCGGACGGCCATACATCATCGGAGAACTGGAACATGTTGAAACGAAAATGGGATTAGCGTTGGTCGCTACGTTAAAGGATCATGATAATTCTATCAGAGTGTATCTTCCTAAACGTTTTAAGATGTCGGTTGAAGACATCGAGGCTTTTAACAATAGCGATGAAATAATTTCTTTAGTGTATAATGGAAGAATTGGTTATAAAGATGATGTTTCATTTATTTAAAAATTCTATTTCTTGTATCTAATATTATGATGAAATAAATTTTTTTATTTTATAAAGTTGTATTTTATTTTATTAACTATACCCTATATCTTTGTTTGTGTATAAAAGTTAAACTTGTTAAGGATTAGCAGTTCAAAGTCCATTGCTTACTTTCGAAGGAAGGATTATGGGATAACGCATTATTGCGAAATCTAAATTTGTTTACTTTTTAGCGGAAGGACTGACAAGTCCTATTTCATTCTTTATATTTTGGTATTAGCAGCACAAAGTCCAAAAGTTGTTATAGGATTAAGAAGCTCTAGAATATATTTATGTTTTAGGGATTAGCAGTTCAAAGTCCAACTGTTGTTATTGGATTAAGAAGCTCTACTCTTTGTATACTTTGTAGAGATTAACAGTTCAAAGTCCATCGTTTACTTTCAGCAAATGAATTAAGAGATTTAGAATTATTCAAGTGTGACATTATCTATCCTGATATCATTAAAGTTAAATATGGTAAAGGTTATGTAACCGTTGTGAAGGTTACCTACTATAAGGTGGATACCTGACCCTTCGACAAAACAAAAAAAAACAATCTAGCCGTTTGAATATTATATTACACCAATACGTCTTACATGAAAATTCTGATTCCATAATGGAGGTTATAATCTCGGAACAATCTCGGATAATAGTATGATTTGGTAAAAATGAATTGCTTAATCAAATATATTATTTTTATTCCAACACTAAGAAATGCAACTATATAAGAGAAGACTAGGAGTTGTGCTCTTCGAAATATATTTTAATGCATTATATGATATTAACAAAGGGGAGGAGGAGAGAATACAACAGTTCAAGTAGAATTTATTTATTAAAGAAATAATTTATAATATAATAAGATAATAAGAAAATATGTTTTTAGTTACATAAATTCTTTAAATATAAGAAACAAAATTACTGATAATTTTTATTTAATATGAATTAAATTTATAAATATTCATCTGTAACAAATTCTTCTGAGTTATCGTCATCATCTATGTCACTTTCAGAATCCGACAGAGGGCAGTAGAAGCATACTGTTGTTTCGTAATCGTGGTCTGGCAAGAAGACGCATGCTGTGTGGAAGACACGTAAGCATTTCGTACAGCTCACACGGTATCGTCCCCGGTATGAACAAATCTCGGCATCGCAGGGTGTCGAATAGTAGAGTCCTCGCATGTCCTGATCAACGATCTCTTGAAAGGCCCCCAAAAAATCTCTATCGATGATCCTAGCCTTTTGCATCCTCATTTCTTGTCTTTGAATCTCTAGCTCTGCTTCTCTTACACGTTCCCTCCAAGCTCTTATTTCTTCTTCAGTTGTTGGACGTGGGCCGAGACTCGGATTGTAGCTATTAGCCGCCAAAACAGGGTCGTAATTTACTAGATCAGGGTCATTAATAAAAGGGTCATAATTCATTACATCATCAGGGCCGAGAGATCTTGAATCCTGGCCATCAGCTCTTGATTCATGGTCATCAGGTGTCGAGTCATGGTCATTAGGTATCGTATCTACACTATTTCCTGAAATTTCTTCCTCCATGTTAAGATTTCTGTTAAATAATTCATCAATCTTGAATGCTATTGCAGAGATATCTAGATAAGAAATATAATTTTTCATAGGTGGACGACGGCAATCATAACACCAAAATGTTCTATGGTCGCAATCGGACAAGTCGATAAATCCAGTGAGATACAATTTTCCGCAGCTCGAACAAACCACTTTGTATTCTCCTTTCATCTTACAAAGCTTGCTGGAACAGAAGATCGGAATTTCTTCTTCTGAAGATTTTTCGCTTGATTCTTCCTTCAATTGTTCAACGGACGTGTCAGTCAGTATCTTCTTTCACTTCGTTGTCGTTAATTATATCTCATAGCCTGGGTTGCACTCGAAAAATTAGAATATTATCACAATTTTAGCAGTAGTAGCAGCAAAACTTTGTTCTATCTCTGGGGTTCGAGTCGAAATGGCAGAGGCCACGAGTGCCACTGGTTCCTTGACGAGAATACTCGAATCTGATTGGCTGTCATGTTGCCCCACCAGCGATCATAGTGCCCCCTACCATCCGTTATGAAGCGAGCATGAGTCGACCTGCTCTGACCAGTCATGCAATACTCAGGCAAGTCAAACAGAGTACCAATAAAATATAAATTAGAATTAGTACTAATTATGAATTAGTGTAAATTAAGGATTAATTAATATTCCTCAATATTCATCAATTAAAATTTACTGCACCGTATTCGAATTTATTAATACCGACTCGTGTACTTTGAAAATATTTCAAAGCTATGAAAAGGTGCAACCTCTTTGGCCAGCTTGATACCGTCGTTTCGATTTATCGATATATTTGTAAATTTGTAAGTCCATCGATTATACAATCAGAGATTAAAAATACGTAGAACATTGAAAAGTTGTTTAAAGTTCGAGTATGAATTAATGATTAATTTATATTCATCAATTAAAATTTATTGCATCGTGTTCGTTGTTATTAATATCGACTCGTGTATTTTGAAAATATTTCAAAGCTGTGAAAAGGTATAACCTCTTTGGCCAGCGTGATACAGTCGTTTCGATTCGTCGATATATTTTATACATTGTGTTAGTGTTATAAACAGATGATATATAGAGTTAGGGGAGATCATAGTGGGATCCGAGTACACACGAAGACGAGCGAGTGTCACCCACTACCTCGATGAGAGCGAACAGTCTCGTACGGCTCCGAGGACATCCGAGAGTAGCAGAAAGGACTCGAAAACATGGGGAGGACTGATTCGAGTGCAATTACGAGCCAGGTTTATTGAATATAATTAAATCAATTGTCCAGCGTGACACAGTCCATTCGATTCGTCTATATATTTTAGGGATTAAAAGTTAATCCTTTTAAGATCATTATTTATACTATCAGACATTAAAAATACGTAGTACATTGAAAAGTTGTTTTGTTTATGCTTCAGCGAGAGAAAGTAAAAGATAGAGTATTAAGAGCTCAAAGTCCAAAAGCTGTTATAGGAATATGGGGCCCTACTATTTATTTGTGTTTTAAGGATTACCAGTTCAAAGTCCAAAATCTATTCAAAATATTAGGAAGCCCTACCATTTATTTATGTTTTAGAGATAAACAGTTCAAGGTCCATATTTGTATTTCACCTGGACATAATCCAACTTGTCTATACAAGATGCAACCTGTTTACATGTTTATGAAGCGAGCATGAGTCGACCTGCTCTGACCCAAGTCAGGCGATACTCAGGCAAGTCGAACAGAGTACCTGTAGTATTAGTACTAATTATGAATTAGTGTTGATTAAGTATTAATTAATATTCATTAATAAAAATTTATTTCGAAGTTATTAATACCGACTCGTGTACTTTGAAAATATTTCAAAGCTGTGAAAAGGTTTAACCTCTTTGGCCAGCGTGATAGTCGTTTCGATTTGTTAATATATTTTAGAGATTAAAAGTTCGATAGGAACTTAATGGATTAAAAGTTAATCCTTTTAAGACCATTATTTAACTATCGGAGAATAAAAATACGTAGAACATTGACGAGTTAATCCTTTTAAGACCATTACTTATACTATCAGCTATTAAAAATACGTAGTACATTGAAAAGTTGTTTTGTTTATGTTTCAGCGAGATAAGTAAAGATAGAGTATTACCAGATCAAAGTCCAAAAGCTATTCAAATATTAGGAAGCCCTACCATTTATTTATGTTTTAGAGATAAACAATTCAAAGTCCAAAAGCAGTTATAGCATTAAGGAACTATGCTATTTATTTATATGTTAGAGATAAACAGTTCAAGGTCCATATTGGTATTTCACCTGGACATAATCCAACTTGTCTATACAAGATGCAACCTGTTTACATGTTGATGCAGTTACATATTGTAAAGGCTATGTAAACATGGAGAAGGTTGCACATACACGAAAACAATGTAAAGGTTATGTAACCTTTGAGAAGGTTACAGAGTATAAAGTGGGTACCGGACCCTTCATTGTATAGGTTATGATTATATAATCATAGAGGAGGTTACAGAGTATAAAGTGGGTACCGGACCCTTCATCGTATAGGTTATGATTATATAACCGTTGGGGAGGTTACATACTATAAAGTGGGCACCGGACCCTTCATCGTATAGGTTATGATTATATAACCATAGGGGAGGTTACGTACTATAAAGTGGGCACCGGACCCTTCATCGTATAGGTTATGATTATATAACCATAGGGGAGGTTACGTACTATAAAGTGGGTATCTGACCCTTCAACAAAACCTCAAGTCTCTCAAACTGTAGAAAAACAAAATGGTGGTGTAAGAAAAACAAAATGGCGGCCGGGTACACTCATGCTCTATAAGGTAGGTACCTAACCCTTCAACAAAACCTCAAGTCCCTCAAACAGTAGAAAAACAAAATGGCGACATAAGAAAAACAAAATGGCGATGTATAAAAAACAAAATGGCGGTCGGGTACACTCATGCTCTATAAGGTTGGTGTCTAACTCTTCAACAAAACCTCAAGTCCCTCAAACAGTAGAAAAACAAAATGGTGGTGTAAGAAAAACAAAATGGCGGCCGGGTAAACTCATGCTCTATAAGGCAGGTACCTAACCCTTCAACAAAACCTCAAGTCCCTCAAACAGTAGAAAAACAAAATGGTGGTGTAAGAAAAACAAAATGGCGGCCGGGTACACTCATGTTCTATAAGGTGGGTACCTGATCCTTCAATGGGTGGAGGGGGTAAATCTTGTGGGCGGAGCATAGGTCAGGAGGTTCCATGGGTCACGTGACTGGATCACGTGACTAAAACATGTGGGCGGAGCATAGACCAGGATGCGCTGCGGGTCACGTGACTAAAAGGGGCGGGGCTTAACGGTCACGTGACCAAAAAGGGGCGTGGCCTAGCAGTTAAGGTTAGGTCGAGGTGAGACCACGTGGTGGTTAAGGTAGGGACGAGGCAAGACCACGTGGCAGTTAAGGTTAGGTCGAGGCAAAAATTCAAATTCAAATTTCCCGCCATAGGTCACGTGACCAAATGCTGGCTTCTGATTGGCTGCTCAAAAAAGTGGCCCAGCTCCCCTGTTTCTCCTCTACTCAGTATATGCTTGAATTTTACTATTATACTATTATTTATTTATTATTATTTTTACTGTTGGTACAAACAGCTGATTTCTTTATCGTATAAAACAATTATACAATAAATTTTTTATTTTATCAATAACGGAAATGGCTGCCTTTCCGCAAACCTGTTGTAGATATCGACGTCGTTTTTTGAAAAAGGCTTTCAAAAATTCGAAATTTAGATTTCGATTGATTTTGGGACGTAAACACCACCTCTAACGATACTCGCTGACGATATATCGAAAAAAAAACAACTGGAAATTGTAAATAAAAAAAATAAAAGGTAAATAAACTCCAACTGTATACGCTAAAAAAAAAAAATTAAAAAAAATATATTGTTATTTGGGGAAAAATCGTTTCATAAAGTTTGCTAAATGGTGCTTACGCCTTTTTAAAAAAACTATGATTATATACTCCACTGCTTAAAGATATTTAAGTTATATATCGTCTATACAACATTTCTATCGGTTCGAAATTTCCTCAATAGTTGTAATTGTTTGGATTCATATTAAGTTAAAAATACAAAAAAGAAAATATATATTTTATACCGGAGTGAAACATACCTGAGATAAAGGGTCTGTATATCCAACGCTCTCCAAATAAATAAATACAAGCCTGGTGTATTTATTTTATCGATGTATTATTTATTTTATTAGGAGGCTAGGTTTATTTACGCAGGAGTTTTGTTTTATCTATAGGCCATGGCTGCAAATAGCTTTTATTTTTAAAACCAGATAATTGTTTCATATACCAACGGTGGTGGGGAGTAATTTTAGAAGCTGTAGAATAAGGAAAATTATAAAATAAGCCCTTGCTAATATATATCACATATTCCAACCAGATACATTCAATAAAAAACACATATGCAGGTTTACAACTATAGCCGTTGACGACTGTCAAAATGTCAGTCGAGATGAAATAGTTGGAGGGATATTCGTGCAGCGAGATCCGATTTCGTATATCAAAAGATTAATTACCAATGAGCTGGTTGATAACTAAAACTCCATGTTAAATGCTTCAACAAAATCACTGTCTTCACAAATAGAGTACAGAATACACATAACTAGAGTCCGGATTTCGTGCAGTAAAAAAATTGTAAAACATACGATAAAAATGTCAAAACTTACAAAAATGGACAACAAAAATTAAATTCTGCCATTTGCGTCGTTATGCTTAAAAAAGAAAAAAAAATCTACATATTTTGTTATCTTTCATAAATTACTATTTTTCTCTTAATAAATTAGGTAGATTGGAGCATTGTTTTGCAAAATTTGAAAACCTCATGAGCTCTTATTAGGGTATTTTTTGCTACTTTTTGCACGTTCATACGTGATTCACGCACTATGGCAACGAATTTTCTGTCGAAGTGTTTTTTATTGCAATTGATAATTTTTTTAATAACGTATCGCATGGTCAAGTGAGACAATCCCCAATTTCTGCTATTTATCGATAACTGAAAAAGTTGAACCATTTTGTATCTTTGCCGGTAGAACTTAACTCTTTGGATTTATGATCCATTTTGGTGGATTGTCTTTCAATTCTGATCATTTTTCCCATTTTGGGTTTATATTTAAATAAGATATAATTAATTAGATAAAATTAGATAATTAACAGTATGAATAATTATTTTGCTCGACCAATTTCCTATATTTGTTTTTAATTAGGTTGTACAGATTTTTAATTCCCTTCACTCGTAAATATTTATGCGGGATTTTGTTTGTTATCATATCCACTAATTAATTTATTTTCAATAAATTATTGAACCAATTTTTGTCCGAAAAACTGTGCGTATGCATAATTATTTTGCCAACTATAGACTAAGTGTAGTTGTAGAACATAAAAGGAACTGAATGGATTGGTAAGGTTTAACTGGCTTTTCCCGAATCTAAAAAGAGAAAAACAAACTTCAATTTTCAGTTTCAGTTCCAGAATTTAACAGAAAATGGAATTATATTTAATGTTTTATAAATAATAACGTATTACTTCGTGAATCTGTCTTATGTAATTTTGATTCAATGTTTATATTTTTAAGCAATTTATAAATATTTTTTTTAATTATGGCTAAATGTGCAATTTAAAGCAGTAAAAACATAAAACGTGCAATTTACCCAAAATTGTTTAAAATGTGCAATTTCGTGCAAAATAAAATTTTCATATGTTAATCCGGATGCCTTAATTCGTGTAAATAACTTGTGTCCGATCGATTTCAAGAAACCAAAAAAAATTGCAATTGCACGAGAATCCAATCTCTAATTATGGCCTTCAAGTAAAATACCTCTTTCGGCTCACCAATTTTAACCAAAATCTACTATTTATATAAAAGTCCTATTTACCAACTTTGATATGTTTTAAATTATATTTTAATATAATTTTTGATAAAAGTTTATTATGACCTTCAAGTATAGTACCGCTTCCGGTTTCCCAATTTAGACCAAAATATAGTTTGTTATTTAAGCCAATATATAAATTATAAATACTAAATTTGAAAAGTTTTCCATATATTTTAATGGTGGGTATTTAAATAGAAAAGTGGACTTATCAGGAGTTCATACTCTATTGAAACCAGTTTATAGCTTTTAGCAAATATGAGCTAATATCCTTTTGGTAGCGTTTTGGATATATACAGTATTCCTGTACACATTGAAGACTAAGAGAAATTTATCCTGAAGATGGTGAAACAACCCCGAAACGTAGATACGGTTAGAAAAATGAAGTGGATGCAAGAAAACAAAAAACAAAATGTAAATAATGTTATCATTGCTAAGAGTTAATAAATATAATTTTTGATGGAAATGAACTATGAACTTTAAGTAAAGTACCACTTCCGGTGATCATATAGTGACCAAAAAGGGAGGCTCATAACTAG
The DNA here is from genome assembly GCA_948150685.1 of Rhaphigaster nebulosa. Classification (NCBI taxonomy): domain Eukaryota; kingdom Metazoa; phylum Arthropoda; class Insecta; order Hemiptera; family Pentatomidae; genus Rhaphigaster; species Rhaphigaster nebulosa. The sequence goes on from OX411309.1 coordinate 3,957,091, forward strand.
ATTTTACAACAATCCCAAATACAAAATTTTAAATTTTACGGCTAAACGTTTTTGAGTTATGCGAGATACTCACTGCGAACAGACACCAAGACGAAACTAGTCAAAATGGATTCAGGGATGGCCAAAATTGATATTTCCGCTGAAATCTCAAAAAAGAAAATTGTCGCGATTACAATACTTCCTTTAAGGAAGTAAAAATATTATCTTTTTCTTCATGAGCTGTCCCCTTAAAAACTTTTTGAAAAGTGTAGTAGTAAGTAAGTAATTGATGAAGAATTTGGATTGTTTAATACAAGGTTTTGAAGTACAGTACGTTTCCTTCTTCTTCCCAGGTATCAATTTATTTCCTTATTAGAATAGTAAATATACTGCAGTATGGCTCAGGGCCAGCGTTGTTTCTGTGCCCTTCCTTGCTAGGGCATCAGATATCTCAATGCCTTCTATTCCTTCATGTCCCGGGGTCCACATTAGGGTGAGTATATACTACTATTAATTAATTAATTAATCAATTATTACTACTAAGTAATATTACTTCTAGCTAATAAACTATCAGGACCTCGATGTTCCAGACTAGCCATGACCTGAATACCTTATTAGTAAAAATAAACACTTAAATTTCGATGCCTGTCTTCTTACAGAATTTTTTTTGAGCGTAGCAAAGTATATGCTACATTATGGTAAAAATAATAATAATAATAATCAATTGTTTTTCTGCTAGCAACTCCGCTTCATTATATATTTTCCAGTTTTCAGTATGTAGCTCTGTGTTATTTAACAATGGATTGGTCTATGGTCGCCCACATAGTCTGTTGCTATTAATTGTGGTATTGACTAGAAAGGCCCGTGGTTTTGCAGACCCGTTGACGGACAGCTTCAAGTTATACAATAATTTCCCTTTTTTTATTTATTACTTTTTTTTTTTCTCTTTGTTTATTTAACGTTTCGTCACCACACGTTATCATGCGGCAAGAAAACGATGTCGATAACAAAACTTTTTTGCTTACATACCACCATTTTCTGAATCCCATGAAAATCCAAATCTTGAAACAATAGACCCATTAGAATCTTTCCGTGTACGTTTCGGTCGACACCAAGGATGTTCACCAGTTGATTATTACCTTGACAATTATTACCCTTTTAATTGAATCTTTATTATTCTGAAAACTTAATCGGCCATTTCAATTACATCACTTCAGTTAAATTTACCATGTGACGGACATGCTATTTGGTGTGATCCTGCCTTGATAATTCTCGAGTCCGTTTTTGTTATATTGTGTACATTTTTTGGGGTCTCATCTTTGTCCTCCCTTCCCCGTTATTACTTTCATATTTTGTATTTTGCATTTTAGTGAAGTGGCGGAGTTCTGCTGCTCTCGTTTTTTTTTATTTTCTTTTTCTTCAACGGAAATTTGCAACTTTACACCATATACATTTGAAAAAAAAAAGAGTTGCGATTCTATTTGAAAAAAATCTGGTGCGGTGCACACATCACACAACTCCCTAACGACCCTTTAATAATAATAATCGTTTTGACATAAACACAATTTTAGTTGGCAATTATATACACTATATGTTTTACGTTTGTCAAGATAAAAATATATTTTTAAAGTTTCGGTCTAGTTTCGATTGAAACATTTTGTTTTTATTAATTGATACAAAAGTGGAAATCATTAAGTTAATTTCTACTTTTATATTCTTACATTAAATTTATACAGAGCGTATTGTTGGCAACAGATTGGAGGAGGTATCGCATCCATTTCCTTTCGGATGCTCTCGGTTATCTATCTAGTGTCTTGTACTCCTCATAAGATACGCTGTATCTTTGCTAATACTGGCCCGGTTTTGATGATTCTTTTTTTGTTTTTTAGATAATTAAATAACCTTTCATACTATTATATTTATAATTTACTATAGTTTGCATACTTTTTAAGTTAAGCGCAAATAAAATATTGTTTTCATCATAACTTTTTTCCCTACATTTTTTCGTTGAAATGCTACATATATGAAAAGTTAAAGGGATCTTAAAACATGTAATCTATTTAAACCTATTTAAATATCCGTTGAAAACTCGAATTCGAAAATTTTCACAATCGCAATAGTTCTCCTTACTATATACTTCGTATAAAGGTAGGTGAAAGTAAAAAAAGGCGGCTGGTTGACGTATAACATCTTTGAAAAGTTATCTTATAAAGTTATTCCCAAAGTAGAAGTTAATTGATATTGCCATCTCTTCCTGGCAATCTTAGAATAGCAACAATCGTCAAGATGGGACACGTGTTGAGCTGCAGTTGGGGAAAGATAATAGAATATCGACCGCAGTTATCAGATGGCCCATGATAATAGCCTTATCATCTATCAGCTGTAAATATCAACAGTGAGTCTGTATTGTTTAATAATAAACTAATCTTAATATAAATTAGTAATAAACATAACATGGTCCGCAGTCTTTATCAGATCGTTGCAACATATAAAATAATCTGGTATCCAGTATTTTTTTACTTCCTTGTACCCAATAAAGGAAATATTGTAATCGCGAAAATTTTCGGTTTTCAGTTTTCAACGAAAATATCCATTTTGACCATCCCTGAATCCATTTTGACTAGTTTCGTCGTGAAGTCTGTACGTACGTTCCTACGTATCTCGCAAATTAACGAACACACACCAGTGAAGACTTTAAGATATACTTTTATTGTCTAAACAAAATGTTACAATGACATTTAAAATGCTTCTTACAAGGAATCTTAGAGAAGGCTTTATAGGGATGCCAATGGAGAGGGGATGAAGTTGCAAGGAAAAGAAAGAGGAGGATAATTTCCTCTACACTTAAATTCTGGGTAGCCTATTTAGGAATAATTCTTGGAAGCTCATGTGAACTTCTTGTGAGGGCTGTCCTGAGGGTTCAGTTAAAATATACAATTGACATCTGAACTAGAATATGGTAGCAATAAACTGTTGAATATAAGAGAGAGCTTGACAGGCTTTCCGGTAGGAGACAAAAGATCTTTGGGCAGTGGTCAGCCGACACTGACAGTGACAAGGTGTTACCACATGCTAAGGGTTCCCATATGTATGGTCTAAGATATTAGAGAGCCCTGAGAAAGACAGTTTACTGATATTAAACTAATGTTTAAAATTACAGTTATAAAATTGTTAAATATAATAGTCGTCCTCTAACTCGCATAACTCAAAAACGGTTAGCCGTAGAAAGTTAAAATTTCGTATTTAGGATTATCATATAATCTAGTTGTGAATCTCCTTTTTTGGTCACTGGATGATTACCGGAAGTAGTACTTTACTTGAAGGTCATTACTGATTTTCATCAAAAATTATATTTAAATATAATGCAAAACTTCTCAAATTTGATATAAAAAACCTATATATTAATATCATATCATACTATGCAGTTTATCATATTAAATATCAAAACATCTTAAAACTGATAATGCATTTATATCTCAATATTAATATTTTTTAATATGTTACACTGAACTGGGACAGGTTATTGCCTAGCATAGTGGTTCTCAAATTGGGTGCTGCGACTTTTGTAAAAAGTACAACAAAATACTAACTTTGTTAAACCATTGTAATATTAGAAAAGCGATCCTTTCGTCTCTAACTTTTAAAAATGTCTTATTGTTAAGGGCTGTTCAATCTTTCACACTTAGAAAAGGAAGGGAGAGAGAAAAAACAAAATGGGGCTGCAAGACATTGCCTTGATCTTTTTTTTAGTACTTTGTAGTATCTGGCCCATTCATCCAAAATTTATGGCTTAATTTAACACATCTTTTTTATTTCCAAACTTTTCTTTTTTTACGTTGTAATTTGTTATTTGTTAATCTAGAATAATTTTAACAAGAATTATTTAATAATGAACCTTTGTAATCGAAAAAAATTGAGGGTTTACGTTTCAAGATATGTAAAATCCAAATATCCAATAATAAAAAAATCCGTCCGTCCGCCGTACGCGTTTTTTTTTTTTACAACATTATTGAAACAATATTCTTCAGATTAGGCACTAATGTCATTGGTCGCCACAGAGTGATCGTCGGAACTCGACATTACCATCCGCCATTTTGCTTCAAAATGGCAGCCGATTAGAGATTTTATAGACCCATTACTCGGTTATTTGTGAAGATAAAGGAAAAATGTAAAGTTTTTTGGAATCAGTACACCAAGACCGTTAAAAAAAATCTGAATAAATGATTTTGGTTTATAATTTTCAATGATGATACTTTGTAATCGGATTAGAAAAAAAAAAAAAAAAAATGAACTCCCCTTCACCTCCTCAAAATTTGAGGTTTAATATCTTACTTACCTTTTAAGACAATAAACTTTGTAGATACGTTTTGTAAAATATTCATTACTCACATTTTCTATGGAAACCGGTACATCTTTGTTAAATTATTTGAGAATCCTAAAATTTCACATCTCTAGGAACATTCCCGATACTCATTTGAAAGATAATTTAATTTTCTGGACTCTAAACCAGAGCAATATAGAAAATCGTGTGGACGCATCAGATATTTTTTAAATATAAGCATATGGAAATAATAAACCATTGTGTAATAATTTGGAGTGTGTTTAATTAATTTTTTAATAGAAATTTATTCTTAAGCTTGTTGGTATATACACTTTTACATCGAGATTTAGTTTGGGTTATTATTGCTATTTAAATCATTATGCATAATAGAGACGTGAAAGAAAATAATAAATCTAAATGAAATTTTGATTTTATCTTTGTCTCCTAGGATTTTAATTAAAGAGAGCAAAAACTCAAAAAAAAAAAAAAAAAGTATTTATATCATATTATAGAAGATTCCAAAAACAAAACCTTGAATATCTCAAACACCAGACAATAACTAATCAGTCAACGCTTCGCCAGTTTAGGCGTTGTCAGGACAGACAAAGTGAAAAACCAAGATGGAGACAATACATCTCACATCAAGTCTACAAAATACTAACTGAATAAAGATAGTACCATCTCCTAAAGATAATTCGATACATACTGAAGGAAAAGGGATGTAATATCAACACAGCTAATATCGGCGATATTATAACTGTTATCACTGCCAGCAAAAACACTTCAAAAATACACTATGGCATTGTGTATTTTATAATATTGCTGATGAGTTGTTTCAATATAATCTTTCTCAGCTGTGCTTTTTTAGCCCCTTTTTTCTCCAATATATTCGTTAAAAAATTTATATAAGGTAAGTCGGGGTGTGTTAAAAAAATTCTTTTATAGCTAGAAATATGATTTGTTTCGTATTTTTTAATCCAAGACCACCTCTCCAAATCTACACAATATGAGATTTATGGCAGGCATCGACTTAATACCATATCAAAAAATCACTACAGTAGGTGGAAAGATAACTGAATAATGAGGTAATGAAATTTTTACATCTATTTAATCGAAAGGAATGATGTGTTAGAACTTTGTGATTCCAAAGGGTCGATGTGCTAAAGTAATAAGCAAATTTACAAGCTAAGGTAAAATAGAGAAAACAAATTGAAAAGTGTAAAAAAAATGAGAAGTAAATATAGTAAAATAATAAGCAAAATCAAAATAATAGTAACGATAACCAAAAGGGCTCAATAGAAAAAGCCTCTTCACTAGCGTACAGGTCGTCCAAAAACCCTGATTCGGTGGTTGGCGAAATCATTTTTAGAGATGGAGAGTGTATAGTAAAATTTAATGTAAAGTGATTCGGGGTAAGTGCATACATAGGGATTTATTTATTTTGTTGGAACAGCTGCCATCAATGGGGATTTGAAATAAATAGGATGAGGCTTAAAACTAATGGTATTAGAGTTCACTGGCCTGGAGGGATTAATTATAGGAAAGTTACAAACTGAGCATTATGCTTCTTCGACTGTACATGTGGGGTTCGTTAATTTTCGCTTTATCCTATTTTATTCAGGGAATTTTAGCCACTTCTTCAGTTTCTTTGTGGTAAGAGCTATTTTAAAATTTCAAAATAATTTAATTACTAATATGCTGGAGCAAAAGCACAAAATGAGACATAAATAATAGTCAGGACATAAATGGAAAAAATCCAAACAAGAAGCAAAGAGTCTCAAAAATAACAGAAAATAAATCACCTGTCGATATTTCACCAATTCAGGCATCATCAGGGCAGAAGGAGAGAAATAAAAAAAGAAATGATTAAATAAAATAAAGAGAAAGAAAAACACAAAAACAAACTAAATAAATAACAAAATCCAGCACATCTCACATCCGCAGTCACTAGTTAGTGACTTTTTTGACTGTCGAAATGAGATGTGTTGGGTTTTGTTCTTTATTAAGGGTTTTTTTTTTTTTTCCCAAAGTAACAATATGCTGGGGTGATCATTGTTCAATTGTGATCATTGTTGATGGGCAAAACAATGAGACAAGTGCATACTAGTATTTTGGGGGAATTCTAGATTGAGAAAAAAATCGCCACGTTTCCAATCGTTGATTCGTTCAATGATTCCTGATTTATGAACAATTTTTTGAATCTATATAAAAAATTTCCTCTTTTCCCAAGCTTATTGGCCCGCTCAATGATAGAAATAAGTGTACAAATCATAAACGCAATCCCATATTTTAAAATTTCCAAAACCTTTATGTTCTTCTGAACATTGGATTTTTTATGCCTATATCAAATTTTAAATATATATAACCGGAAGTGTTACTTTACTTGTAGGTTATATTAGACTTTCATCAAAAATTATATTAAAATATCATGTAAATCATCTCAGACTTGGTAAATTATACTTTTATATCATTATAAATAATACAGTAGATTTTGGTTGAAATTTGAGAGCCGAAAGGGATGCTCTGCCGAAAGGCTATAATAAACTTACATCAAAAGGTATATCGACATTTAATTATATTTCCACTCTAATTAAAGAATTTTATTACTTTTTTTGAGTGTTAAAATTGAGTATAAAATAATTTTTTTTTCTTGTCCATTTGTGAGATGAACAAGTCTGCAGCAGAATAAGATATAAGTTAAGCGGGTTTATCTGCTTAAAATGTTGAAACCGTCGATTTCCAATACTTTATCTAGTGACATAGACAGTTCTAATGTCAAGGAACACGAAGAAATCTCTTAGGAACATGTTACCAACTGAAAAAAAAAACGACATATTATAACGGAATGAGACTTTTTGAAAGATCACTTTTTGAGCCAACGATTTATAGTTTAATAGGCGTACAAGGAATTCATGTGTTGTCCACATCAGATATTTTGAGGAATGAACATGTGCTCAGTTGTATTCACTTGTGTAATACAAGTTATTACATGCATTATAGTTATAATTACTATAGAAATATAATAACAAATGGCAGAAACGAAAAATTCGTGAGCGAAGCCGCAAGTAATAGCTAATAAATATATAAAAGCAATAAATATATTTAATTATCTATGTCTATTTTTGAAACTTCATTAGTTCAAAAGCATCCTTATCAGTAACTGATGAAGATCCTACCGTCTGATAGAACTGTCAGGGATGTATGGTAGAGTAGGTTCGATCTGTTCAGCTTCAGCAGTTCCGAAGATGGTAGCGATACTGACCAGGTCAAAGTCCCCGCGGTGGCACTGAACTCTACAATAAACACACTTTACTGCCTCGGCTTCTAAGCAAAGCCTCAGAGTTGTCTGCCTTGGAATATCGAACAGCAAGTTTGACGTTATCTTCTAGTGTTAAAATATAGTGGACATTCTCTCGGGTCATTGGTGATCGAACTAAATTAATTTGAATTTCAATCAAATTTTATTAGCCGATTACGACATAGGGTCACTGGGAGGATAATGTGTTTTTTAGCTTGTTCGTTTGCAGGCATGTTAGATTTTTTGAGCGGATGGCTAAAAGATACCGTGAATGTTTTAGTATATAATATCATCAACTTTGTGTTTCAAGTTATATCATGTGTAATAAAATGTAATATGCCAATACTTGAAAAACTAATAATATTGAAATAAAAAATAATTTAATTTAAAAAAAAAAAAACGACTAAAATAACTCCAGCTTTTAACCCTATTCTCCCAAAGGGACGGAATACACTTGCATATTTACTTAAACACATCGGTGGCCGTTTTTCTGAAAATTTAGGAGACAGCAGTGAGGAACAAGGTGGAAGATTTCATGAATATATTAAAATTATGGAGGACCGCTTTCAAGCAAGATGGGATAGGCACATGATGGCAGATTATTGCTGGAGTTTAAAAAGAGATTGTTCCAAGATATATTCAGGAAGGTCACGAAAAAGAAGCTTCCGAAGTGTTGAGTGGTATATATATATATATAATATTAGCATACAATATTAATATTTTTTTGATTTAATGATTTAATATTTGTATAATAATTTAATCTATTTAATTTAGCACTAGAGTATGTCATTAGAAAGGTAATGCGTACCGAAGGGGGTTTATATATGGGTGGTAAAATATCCGTGCTCGGGTTTGCGGATGATTTGATATTATTAAGTAAGGACGCGGAAACTATAAAACTGAATACAACAACGTTGATGACAGCTGGGAAAGAGGTTGGCCTCAAAATAAATACGGATAAGACGAAATATATGGTTAGCAATAGAAACAGAGGAGATTTTGAGGATATAGATATAGGAGAAAATAGGTTTGAACACGTTGAGAAATTTAAGTATTTGGGGTCTGTGATTACTAGAAAAAACGAAATTCAAGAGGAAATAAAGGCGGGAAATGCTTGTTATTTTTCGGTATCAACATTACTTAAGTCTCGCATTCTGTCCAGAAACTTAAAACTTAGAATATACAAAACTATTATCTTGCCTACAGTTCTGTATGAGTGTGAAACGTGGCTGCTAACCTTGAAGGACGAACAACGACTTAAGGTCTTCGAGAATAAGGTACTGCGTAAAATATTTGGTCCGAAAAAGGATGAGTCAACTGGAGAATTTAGGAGGTTACACAACGCGGAATCGCGGAGCATGCACCCTGTTAATATAATCGAAGTGATTTCATCTCGACGGTTGAAATGGGCTTGCAAAATTGTCGGGCTCAGTAACGAACGAATTCCTAAAAAGTTAATAAACGCTGAGCCAACCGGTAAACGTCCGAGGGGTAGACCGAAACGTAGGTGGGAGGATTGTATTAAGGGTGATCTAATGAATTTGGGTTTGAACGGTAGTCGGTGGACCGAGATTTGTAGACAGCGATTAGTGGTATCGGCATCGAACCTCCGGGTTCGCTAAGCCTTTTATTATTATTATTATAATTTAATAATATTTGTGTAATTTAATAATAAAAATTTCATGTTTAATTTTTAGATTTGATTCTTGGATTTAACTTAATATAATGTAAAACGGACATTTCAATAAAATTCAAATGAAATCAGCCCCAAATAACCCGGCAGCTAAACCTACTCTTGGCCTATGTAATCAATTAGTCCAATTTAATATTTAATTATTAATAAACACCAAATAGTAAATTATCTCTAAACAAATCAATTAACTCTCATCAAATCAATATCCCCGAGCGGCTCCCATTTTCGCTCCTTCGCCCTTTCTCATTGTTACAATTATTAACTAATTAATTAATTTAAGTGCGCTTTGCCTCAGGGTATGAAGTGAGAGTTAGAATGTGATTAATTTTTTTATTGCTGTTCGGCAGACGAGGAAGTTGTAACAAAATATTTTATTAAATAATTTCTCATTATCTTTTACTTTTTTGTCTTCAATGATTTATATTAAAGGAGAACTGAAATAATGATGAAATAATACTACACTTTTCTAATTAATCCTTTTCTAATTAACACTTTTCTAATTAACCCTTAAATGATAACATCTATCTAATCCACACTCACAGTAACATCCATACGTGAGACTGTTTTTTAAAACCATTATCATTTTTATGCCCTCATAAGTCAGTATTATTTTTTGTTAACATACAATATTTACACATATTTATAATATGTACATAATTTTATTTAGTTAAGTTCAATGAAATGAAATCTCTAAAATATAATAGTGAAATATAATGAAAACAAAAAATGAACAAATGACAAATATATACATGATTCAAAATGAATTATAACGTCAGACAAATTTATATCGCACTTCACAAACTTGTTTGTCATTATCATTTTTGTATAAGGACAGTATCTACAGTTCATTCGTACGTTTTTCTGGCAGTTTTGATCTGTAAAGAAAATCGGCAAATCACAATAGGGAATAAGGAATCCGAGATGCATGCGTAAAAATAATACTATTATAGCAATCTCCGTCTGAGGGGCGGATATAAATACAAACATTTACAGTAATATTAATCGGACAGACGGAGTAATTGCAATACCTTTGAAGTTGGATCCGTCTCCAAAGCGGGGTGACTTCACCTTAAATAGTAAATTTTTATTAAAACATTAAACTAAGTTCAATGATAATATAGCATCACTAAGGAAAAGGACTAACTGGAGCATAGCTACAGTCCTGAAGCATCTGGATGTTTCAAACCGAAAATAACGCAACCTACCGTGAAAAGCATTAACTCTATCCTTCCTACTGACGGGTATTACCATTTAGGGATTAAATATATGTTTGATTTATTTTTAAACTAATATTATAAAATAAAATAAATATCTTTAATCATTATACTACACTTATCAATTAGATGATACAATTATTATTTTACTTTGCCTTATATTAATTAATAATCAATCTATATAAATTATGGTCATTAAATTTTAATTAGGGATTGGTTCTTTTATACCATCATGCGTATATGAACTCATTAAAATTTAATTAGACTTTAATAATGTTTTAATTTTAAAACCCAAATAATATTCTGTAGAATAATATTAATAGTTAAATAACCATACTTGGTTAATCTTTTTTTTTGTTTTGAAGTACCGGGCTACTGCAAGGTGATTTCAGCTGGAAGTCAAGTTGCATGTAGAGTAGAATGAAGTGTAGCAGTTGAAGAGAATACGCCGGAGTTGTAGAATAGCTGATAAAATAAGAAAGATGAATGGGGGTAAACATAGAAATTCTACTCTTATATACTCTTCGCTTCCATTCTTAATTTTTATTGGCTGTGGCTGTCTTATGTTGGAGCAGTAATCGATGGAGTCGCGATCTAACGCCGGAAGCATTGAACTATGTTTCCATCCGTAACTTGATTGACCGAATGTTGTTGAAGGTATTCTACAGTGCTACCCTCTGTAGGATAAAGTCTATCAACTACGGAAAAGTAGTTGAAGCTATTTAATGGTGAATATTTTCAACTACGTTCTTCTGACCGGTTCTTGGAATATCAAAAGCTACCGGCACTGTTTCTTACTCACCGGGCTCTTAATGGCTTACCGGTACCATAATTCCGTCTCTGAAATACTGTTTCCTGATTAGTGCCGGGTCTTTTCCGTTTCGAGTACCGCAGTTACTAACCGGTGATTTCTGTGATAATATCTATTATTTTGCATGCTTAATTTTAAACATCTGTTGTTATTATCAACTAACCTCGTTACATGCTTTGCTTACATTACAAAGTTGTAAATTCGGGCAGATGAATTTCTCTACACTTGTTACTGATTTTAATACCGAGGATAGTTGTGTTCGTTATTATATGGATCACATTTATGTCATATGGCGCACATACTAATCGTGTGGAGGGATTGTGGGCGCTTGCCTAAAGAAAAAACAAGTTAATGTGTGCTACCTCAAGAAAACTACTCGACTCCTATATCTGTTGAGTATATGTGGAGGCAAAGATACAGGAATATGGACAGTTTTCTGAAAATCATTGAGGAGATGAGGCGTTTTAAATCTGAAGATTCGGATATATAGAAGCTTTTTATATGGCATATTTATTTTATGGTTTAACAATGAATATAAATGTTTATTTTTGTTGGTATTTGCATGCATTATTAATAACCAAAACTTTAGCATCATATGTTATACTGGTAATCACATAAATCACTGTTAGTAACTGCGGTACTCGAAACAGAAAAGACCCAATTATTAAAGTAATAAACAATTATGAATTAATGATTGTTATGGTATGATTAGCACTTATTAATTATTTTTAGTTCGTAAACAACTTGTTATCAAAACATAACATATCATAATATTCGCCTTCACTTATTTAAAAAAAAAAATAATTGCTAACTAATATTTTTAAAAAAATAATATTTTCTAGGTTAGTAATAAATGTTCATATACAAAAGAACGCAACGAAATAGAGCTGTATAAATTAAAGATAACAAATTTATTTGGCTATCATAAGCTCAAAATATTAGGCTAATAGATACATTAATATTTACAATTTCTGTTGCGTTTTATTATAAGGTTTTACTGATAATCAATAATAATTTGTTTCTTAGTTGTGGCATATGTTTCATTATTTTGTTGTAATTTAATTATTTTCCTTGATTTGTCTGTTTATATATATATATATATATATATATATATATATATATATATATATATATATATATATATATATATATATACATATAAAATAATGTATCTGTAAATAAACCTTTCCGTCTAATGAAATAAATAATTTAGTACTAAATGTGCATTTTGAGAGCGCTGGTTGTATATATGATACTTCCTCATTAATTCTCTTAATTATTTTCCATCCAATCGAATCTGTACAATAATTCGATATCCATTTTTCGATATCGATATACCGACTAATATTATCAGTTTGGGCGGACTGACATCGATATTAGAGCTGGGTTTCCACTTTGGTCAAGTTGATTACGCGAGGAAGGCTCTCAGAGTAATCTAATATAAACTCTACCAACTCCTTCTTGATTCTTCTATACAGGTAGACTTAACTGGTACTTCCCACAGTTGCGGCTGGCAGAGACTGCTGGCAGTGGACTACTGCTTTAAGGGAATAAATAGAACGGGACATATTTCGTTGGTATTTCTCAGCAGTCTAGGTATGACGTTATATCCATACTGCTTCGTCCTGACCGCTACAGAAGGAGCCAGACGGTCGGCAGTACGACGGTTTAAGGTCATGTTATCACGTAGAAGTAGAATTTTGATGATTACGCTAATATTCCGACGGTTTCTATGTCACCTTTATTAATTTTTTCGTCATGCGATACAAATGTAGATGCAGTATTGTTAAAAATTAAAACAAAACTACAGCCAATCAATTTTGTAGGGTTGAAGTTACAACAGGATTCATTACATTTTAGATCTTATACTAATTAATAAATTTCTCTATATAAAGAAATTTTCATCATAAAAAATACTCATATTCAAATATTGAAAAATCAAAATACCTTTTTCAATTAATGTACTGATTTACTAATCCCATAATGACAAAACATTATGTCATGATTTCATTTCAAATGTGATAAGGTTGTTTATTACTGAATTAATCGTACCAATAACGGCCTTTATTGTCCATAATAATAAATTTAAAATCAGAAATACATCTTCAATTCTTTTATTAACACAATACTACAAGAATATAGTTTATTGGTACTGTAGAGGAAGAGGTGGTGTCTATATTAACAACTTTTCATCTTCCCTAAGGAGCTGATTTATTGGTCGGGTAGCTCACAATAAAATATATAAAAAATGATCGTAGCGGAGTTTATTGTTACACAACATATTAAAATTATACATTTTTTTTAAATTAAAAATTACTTAACAAATTCAAAAATAAAAAGTATCCTCTTAAATAAAAAAAATAAATAAAAAATAAAAAAAGGACCAGTTAAAATTGATCAGTCCTTATTTAAATTAAATTAATAGTTAAAATTAAGAAACCATTTGTGCGAGTTAATTGTTAAATGTTAATTGATATTACAAATAAATGAAAAAAAAAATATAAAATTCCACTACAATATAAATATTAGCTAGCATTTAAAAAAAAAAAATATTATGAATAATAAAATGAATCAACATTCCGTTCTATTTACTATTTTAATTTTAAATATAATTTTTCATTTGCAAACACCATTGATCACCATTATAATTAAAAATCAAATTATTCTTAAAAAAAAAGAATAACAAGAAAAAATATGCAATTAAATTTGCACTAATTTTATTTCAGATTTTTAAACAGGTACATAATGGTTAAATTTCATATTGACATAAACTAGCCTTTTTATTTAAGCAGTCAAATTGGCGTGTGTTGGATAAATAAAACCACTATTCTGCAACCGCGTGTATTTCTGCCCTTGGAATATAATAAGATGTTTAGTGCGAGGGTAGTTGGCCGCTATGGTGAGCAGTTTCTACGAAATATGCAAGCAGTAACTGTTAGCGGTAACGGTTGGCATGCGCTGCCTGTCGCAAAAGTGGACAGTACCAGCGAAAATCTACCTTAACATCTGTAAAAATCAGCTAATTAAATATTTAATTGAACATTATTACTGTTCTAGTGAAAATATAATTAACATTATTAGGCAAATATAAATAGCAGTCTACATTATCTATATTTGAGATGAAATATTTAGGCAGAATTTTCTGTATCATTACTAGCACTACAGTCTCTTAATTAAAACATTTTTTTATAACTTCTTCCGGGTTTTTTTTTTTAAAATAGCAGATTTTTTAATCTTAAGAAAGTTTTTTCAGTTTAATAAACCCACATCTAAAGTTGGAACTATTTGACCTTTTCATGGTATTTTCTCATCAAAAGTTTTGAAGTTTCCCCCCCCCCCTTTTTTTTTTGGTGCTTCCTCAATATGATCTTTGCTCTTTTTTACCAACTCACTCATGTGCTGTTAAAAATCTAACTTATTTATACTCATGAAACGATCGACAAAATTATCAACAATTTTCATAGATATTCTTTTGTATTACATATTTAAACATATATTGATTTAATATGTGTATATTAAATACACTATATATAATATACATATGTAAATTAATAATTAACAAGATTAATTATTAATTCAGATCTTTTACTTTTAAATGATATTGAACAGCTGTTTATTGGCTTTTGTTATAAATGAAGGTTAGACTAATCAGCAAACTTGTTAGTAAAATATATTATAGTGATTTAGGGAGTAAAAGACTCGTATACAATTATATTTTGTTTTAGGTAAGCTTATATATTTTGTATTGTATGGAAATAATAACAATTTAATTGATTGTATTAAAAGTTACTAAATAAACTATTTTATTTTAGCAAACGTTTATGGTCGTATTCTTTCTCGTGTATATATATATATATATATTGTATAATGAAAGGTTTTAGAGAAATAGTCCTTTATAAAATAAAAGTTATTTTAGTTATTAAGTCCTTAATAAAAGTCCTTTATAGAATACCAGTTAAAATCCAATAATGATTACTGTTTGGTGTAAACTAACTACCATTTCAGAAGGCGGTCACTAAGTTCACTCCGCTCAACGCCGAATGGAACGACCATAAGTGTGAAATCCTTTGCGGAATTCCATTGGTTCCTAAACTCCACAAAGCTACGCCAAAATCCGATCACTCCAACCGACTATGAGTGCGGAAAACTTATGGATTGGAATGATGTATTATACATTTATTGACACAATTTTCAGGCCGTGCTATAATAAAAATATTAATAATAAAAGTTGGTTTGTAATTACAGTATAGTTAAAATTCACGATATTGGTTGTATCTGTAAAATACGATAGAATAATATTGATACGAATAGCAAAGAATTTTGTTAGTTTTTATTATTAATTATGTTATACAATATAAATATTAATCAAACGGAAATTAATATTTTTAGTGGATTTGTCATTTCAAATATGCTTAAAATGTTCGCTATTCATTTTTTTTTTTGTGGGGTCAACATTGAATTACTTTTTTTAATTATTTTCAATAGTTGATCGGGTAAACCTTTGGAATTTGCTACTAACGACCGTTAAGAGGTCTAGATTTTCAGACCGGACTATTCTTTCACCCACTGCGCATGCGCAATTAAATCCTCAAACCGACGGATCCTTCTCAGTTGGAACGCTGGTGTAGGGTTAGGTCAGACTTCCAGCATTTTTACGAAGGGGTATTGCAATGCTAAGAAGACTCTACAGAGAAAAAAGGTTAATTTGATCCATGACCAACTCATTCGTGTTTTGCTATTAGCAATTTCGATCCAAGGACCAAGTCAGGAACTGCGAACCATCATACGCCAGGGAGCAGAAGAATGGTAAGCCAGAGGTGTAGTAGTGATAAACGATTGCTGACAACAAGTGGCGCATCCGGATTCGTTGAAGCTCAACGCCGCCTTTTCATTAGAAAATGAATACAATTTTCTAAAACTTCATGGACGAAAATCTATTGATCCTTAGTTTCTACACACAATTGGTAATTTTTTTTCACCACTTAGACTAAACTTCCTAGATCAGAAGCTAATAGAATTGGCCATGCTATTTAAACTTAAAGATGGTGTAGGAAAGAAGGCGGTGGGGACAAGAGATTTATTCGGTAAAAGGCGGGAAGTCTGACCTGACATGACTATTCCAAGTGAAAAGGATCCGTCGGTTTGAGTATTTAATTGGGCATGCGCAGTGGGTGAAAGTATAGTCTGGTCTGAGAATTTAGACCTCTTCAAGGTCGTTAGTAGCGATTCCAAAGGTTTACCGTTGATCTTCCATATTATATTTTTGTCTTCTTGTCTTTTTGTCATCTAATCAATTTGTCTTGAGGTCAATTAAAAAAAAAAATTAATCATTCATTGACCAAGTCTCATTTAAGTAACTATTTAAGTGACAAACCTAACATTTTGGAATAATATTTAGATACTGAAGAGGGGGACAAAGTATCTCAGAAACATCTAAAATAAATAGAAATAATTACTAAGTTTTTTAATTAACTTCAAGGCAAATTGATTAAAGATAAAAATTAAATTATTTAATGTTCTTGCTATTGTAGAGACACTATCGTGTATCTCATTAGTTATCAAAAGCTATATTTATCTGTTTATAAAAATAATTATAGAGTGTAAATATTATAAAGTAGGTGCTTACGTGAGCATTAATCACTTACCTGTCGGTAAAAAAAAAATAGAAAGAAGTGGAATGGACCCCCTAAGAAAATTTTTCACTCCACGTCCTCCAGTCGCTCCAATCCTTCGTTGCATTGTTCCATTTGGAATGATCAAATGTTTGTGCCTTTATAGGTATACCAGTAGTTTAGTTTCTATCGTTCGGTAAGCGAAAAGATTGGACTATAATATATGAAGAAACTATCAAAAAAAGTAATGTTAAATCATTTAAAAAAAAAAAATACTAATTTTCTGTAGGTGCCAAATTACAATGTTATTATAATGTATCAATAATACTTATGATTATCTTAATAGTGTTATTATAGTTTTAAAGTATTATGTTAATTTAGAGATGGAGATTAAATTAACTTGTATATTTTTTTAATGGTCATTATCTTAATTATTAGGGAAATGAACGCAGATAATATATATTGTTATATATAACAGAGAGCTTCTAAATTTGTCATTTGGCTGTCTTGAATGAATATACCGCGAACTATCTATATAATAAAACCAATAGGTGCGCCAGACTGTGTCCGTCGTTAAGAGCCGCTAAACCCTCACAAAGGATCAGTATTGCGGCTACTTTATAGTCCACCCCATGTCTATTTTTAAGTTATATCAACTAAAAGTTTATGAAGTGAATAAATGAACAGGTATTTACCACAACTTTATTGTGGAGAGGGTCTACATAAATAATCATAAATAAAAGCTAAATAAATGAATATTATGTTTCGTATTTTTTCTCTGTGATTTAAATTATTCATGGGTCGGTAACTTCGCCCTTCCTCTAGTTTTTTTATATCAATTTCTTTCTCCTCTAGTCTGGGTATACCAATTTCTATGGCGCATCTATGTAGATTTTTTTTATTTATGCTATCGAATTTATTTTAGTCTCAATGCATTTGAAAATATTAAAATATGTAATATTTATTTTAGTTTTAAATACCCTTTTAATTATAGACTTCGTATAAAATATGATTTTATAGTTATAAAACTACACTGAGACAGACGATATATTGCCCTGTAGATGCTGAGATAGGCGCGGACAAAGTTTGACTTTTATAGCCACTATCTCGTTATAGGAAAATATATACGGGAATAGTTATAATAACTCACCTTCTAATCGAGATATCACAACTACGATTTCAACTGATTGTGAGCGGAAAACTATGATTACATTAAACCGTATCAAAATCTAAATAATTGTATATTAGTTTTAGTTGCCGCGATATGGGAGCACTGACGTAATAATCTTAGTCCGTTAGTAATTTTATCTGAATATACCTACGTAGAACAAATGTCAGCTTTACTTAATTTATAGCGGATTTTCCCTTAAGTATGAAAAAATATTTATGTTTGTTATGTTGTTTGTTTTTTTAATGGGTTTAATAATTACTTTAGAAAAGGTGGTTGGAAATATGTGTTATGAATTAGAATTAAAAAAAAAATTATAATTAATCATAATTTTGACGGACGGATTTTTTTTTTGTATTCAATATTTGTATTCTGCGTATCTTGAAACCTAAAACCTCAAATTTTGAGGGGGAAGGAAGGGTAACTTTTTTTTAGAGCCTTGGTATGCTGATTCTAAAACAACTTACATTTTCCCTCTATCTTTATAAATTGCCGAGTTATGGGATTA
The DNA here is from genome assembly GCA_948150685.1 of Rhaphigaster nebulosa. Taxonomy (NCBI): domain Eukaryota; kingdom Metazoa; phylum Arthropoda; class Insecta; order Hemiptera; family Pentatomidae; genus Rhaphigaster; species Rhaphigaster nebulosa. Next base: position 3,975,695 of record OX411309.1, read on the forward strand.
TAAAATCTCTAATCGGTCACCATTCTAAAATAAAAAGACTGATGGTAATGTCGAGGATAATCCTAGAGTGATCTGTGACATCGGTGCCGAATCTCAAGAAAATCGGTCCAGTAGTCGAGACTACTGGACCGATTTTCTTTAGATCTCCGAGGAGGAAAGCCGCGTAAGGCGTACGGACGGATTTGTTTCATTCGAAATTTGAATTCTACGTATCTTGAAACGTAAACTTCAAATTTTGAGAGAAGGGGAAGGAGGGAGAAGGTTCCAAAAATTTTTTCCCTTGGTCGATTACAAAGGTCTATTATTTTAAATAATGTAAAAAAAGCATTTATATAGATTTTCTGTTTTAATTTTTTTTTTTTTTTAATTCCTTGGTATGATAATTTCGAAACTCCTTACATTTACCCTCTATCTTTATAAATGGCCGAGTTATGGGTTTAAACAATATCTAATCGGTCGCAATTTTGAAACAAAAAGACGAATGGTAATGTCGAGCTCCGAGGATCATACTGGTCTGTGACTTTTGTGCCGAATCTCAAGAACATCGATTCAGTGATCTCGAAGAAAAGCCGCGGACGGCGTACGGAGGACGGACGGTTTTTTTTTTATTCGATATTTGTATTCTACGTATCTTGAAACGTAAAACCAAATTTGAGGGGGGGTTACAACATTTTTTTTCTTGGCCGATTACAAAGGTCTATTATTGGAAATAATAAACCAAAATACCCCTATTAATTTGTTTATAAGTATAAGTATAATTAGTATATTAGAATAAATAGTATATATATATATATATATATATATATATATATATATATATATATATATATATATATATATATATATAAAAACTTGAGGCGAAAGTAAAACGAGAGATATATTTGAGCACATCCAGTAAAGCCCCAACGACAGCACTGATCGAAGTGTCATCACCAGTGAGCAATTTATCTTCCCAGTTAGTTCCGGCTGTTGGCGCTGTACTAACGATGCAGGCTGGATCCGAACAGGCTTTATTATTTATTTTTTTATTATATTTTTAATATTATAATTAATAAGGAAGTATTAGGCCCCTTCGGTACTGGGGTTCTAATATAACTGGTCGGCAAAAACCCATCTGAGAGATCTGGCCTGTAGGAGTTGTTGAGGGTTGGATATTGTTGGTATCCGGGATGGTCTGGCTCCGCTCCTGCCAAAGGTCAAAGGTTCACACTCCTTTATTGAAAACAGATTTCAGATCCTCTCTCCCTCTTTTCCTCTTCTCATAGTGTATATATATATATATATATATATATATATATATATATATATATATATATATATATATATATATATATATATATAAATTATAAAACAAAACCTCCCCTGAAGACAAATATGCGGATTAAATTGTGTTATACTAGTATTCAAGGATTTATTATTGCTAGCATACTTCGTTATGAAAAGATAATGGCAGTACGATTAAAGAAACGTTGGTTCTAGTTCAGTAAATAGAAAGTAAAAAAGCCATTCGGTCACCATTTTTTTAATTTTATTTTACATTATATCGATATTTCGGCCATTCTCAAATCTGAAAGAACAATTTTGTTTAGTCGATTTTCATTTACATAATATATTTTTACTTCCTTGTACGAAGTAAAGGAAGTATTGTAATCGCGAAAATTTTTGGTTTTCAGATTTCGACGGAAATATCCATTTTGACCATCCCTGAATCCATTTTGACTAGTTTCGACGTGGCGTCTATACTTACGTACGTTCGTATCTCGCATAACTCAAAAACGGTTAGCCGTAGAAAGTTGAAATTTTGTATTTAGGATTGTTATAAAATTTAGTTGTGAACGTCCCTTTTTGGTCACTGCTTAATCACCGGAAGTGGTACTTTACTTGAAGATCATAATTGATTTCCATCAAAAATTATATTAAAATACTATGCAAAACTTCTCAGATTTAGTATTTATAACTTATATATTGATCTAAATAACATACTAGATTTTGGCCTAAATTGGAAAACCGGAAGCGATACTTTACTTGAAGGTCATATTAGACTTTCATCAAAAATTATATTAAAATATAATGTAAAATATCTCAAATGTAAATAGCACTTTTATATCGATATGAATATATTTACTATATAAATCGGTGAGCCGAAAAGGGTACTTTACTTGAAGGTCATAATAAGTTTACATCAAAAATTATATTTAAATTAAATACATAAATCATATGTTTCAGTAATAAAGGTTACAAACGCAATTTGGTTTCCAATCCAATTAAACATTTTTATTACTTGTTTTAAGTGTTAAAATTTAGTGTAAAATACTGGTTTTCCTCCCCATTTGTGTGTGTGTGTGTGAATAGATGAATATCGCGACGCCGATTGTTGTTTTTGAGATACAGCTATCTTCGGAAACTAGTAACCAAATTGTGGATCACTTTTTGAGCTACCGATTTATAGTTTAATAGACGTACAAGGAAGTCATGTGTTGTCCACATCAGATATTTTCTTATATAATTATTAAAACATTTATTTTATTTCAAAATACCTATCATGTAAAACGTACTTCATTCAATTGTTTATATGAAAAACAAACGTCAATAATGTAACTATTTCCTTCCATTTTTGTTACTTTCTTCCTATAGTAAAATATTACAACACACAATTAATCTATTTATATTTATTGCTGTAAATTTTATTAAATATTTTCTAGTTATATAAATTACTCTTATTGAGTCAATGCATCCGTATGGTGTGCTGATTGAAGAATGACTGTCCGAATTTAGGAGTGGGGAAAGATAAGCGGCGGGGTTGGTTTGTGTTGTGAAATATCGACTGGAGGGGGTACTTCGAAATATTGGTTATTTATTTTTATTAATTAATTATTAATTAAGTGTTTCAATTATCTACGGCCGTTTGTTGATTGTCGTATTTTTTTAGGTTTTCGGTTATAAAGATGGACTCTATCATTCTTTGTCTGTTTATATTATTTTCCTTATGCGAAATAGATTCACCTTTAAAATCGAATTCATGCTTACTGATCTAATAAAATGGCACCGAATAGTAATAAAACTAGTTGAAGATTGGTTCTACTTTTTTAATTTATTTATTAAAACCTGGTTTATCCGAACTAACTGGGAAAAGTAATCTACCAAAGTAATCCGGATAATCAAAAATCCTGATAATTTGCGTAATTATCAAATCAAAATATTTAAATAAGTTGACTTTCCGTTTATTACGATAAATACTACAGCTAGTGTCAACGACCTGTGACACTCTAATAAACTTTACTTAGATTCAATAAAAAATATTTTATCATCATAATTCATGGTTGAATCTACGCTGGAACTGTACATTGAAACTAACTAAATATAAAGATATTTGGCGTAATTATACATAATTAGGGATTGATAAATTATTTGCCACTTCTATAAATTTGTTTTATTGAAAACTAGTTTCGAATGTTATACATTCATCTTCAGTTCTAAAAACACACAAAAAATTCAAAAATAAGGTAATCAAAATATAGTTTGGTATTATTATAAATATTAAATTAGATGTAATATAAATCAATATTATAAAACATTTATGAATTATGAATTTAATTAAGACAAGAAATCAAATTCATGTTGGTACTCGCCAAGGTTTAAATGGATTATATCAAACAGAAAAGTTTGTATTAACATTGAAAGTAAGGTAGGTAGGATGTTTTATAGGTAAACGGTTTAAGGGTCGGGGTTTTTCCAGTAATGCCGGTGAGAATTTGGTTTTTCTGTTATAGATGGAAATAAGTTTAATGGACTATTGGAGATATTTATTTGGTTATTTAAGCAAAAATCTGGATTGGATTTGAAGGATTTTATTATTTCAAGTGCTTCATATATATTTAATTTGAGGCTCTTTTCAACGTGATGTATTAATTTAACTCCTGAGTCTTTGATGAATTCATGGTTTTTTCGTTTAAATAAAAAATTTTTAAATTGTTTGTGTGTTTTTAGAACTGAGAATGAATGTATAACATTCGAAACTAGTTTTCAATAAAACAAATTTATAGAATTGGCAAATAATTTATCAATCCCTAATTAGATTGATCTTTCTATACCATAATGCGCATGTCAACTATTTATACATAGTTACATTCTTGCTATCATAGTTAAAAATTATTATCTAACCTGAAAATTAAATTTAAAAAATGTCTAAAAATCAGATAGGAATAATCCGATAACCCAGAGATTCGGATAAACGAGGTTTTACTGTAAATAATTAGTGCTGTATATGAATATTACTGTATATAATTAGTATTGTAGATAATTAACACTGTATATTATCTGAATTATATTTTATATTATAAGAAGATTCGTAGGTAGACAAATCCTTGCGTCCCTTAAATGGGAGTGAATGTGAACTAACAGTATTTAAAAAAACATAATGCCAAAACTCATTAAATTTTTTTATTATGCCAATTAGAAAGTAAAAAACATTAGCTTTTGAAAACAAATACATTTCTCTGTGCTCAAATGAAACTACTACATATTCCAGACTTTAGAATGTACATACCTCAATCAGAATAATTGGCTTTCATTTTTTGGTTTTAGAACTATTATCTGAAAAAGGATCATTTTTCATTCATTCACTGTAGAACAGGACATAATGATATTAAAGTAACTGATTGTGTAGGAGAAGCAGGTTATTAATAAAGCAATTAACGTGTTTCAGACTGACTTATTGTTAGTGACTTTTGAACAATTTGGCTCGTTTATTTAGTTGTCAGTATACGCCCTGCTATTTGACTTTAGAATTATGTGAGTTAAGAGTTTCGTCAGATGACAATTTGACTAATAAGGAAGTAGTTACAACATATATGTCATTTCATCAGGTAAACGATGACTTACACTAATTGGCTGGATTCTACAGGGAAATGGGGAATAAATGTTATATCCATACGAAACAAAGCTGAGGAAAAGCTATCCTCATTTAACTATATAGCGTTTAAAATATTTTTAGTTTTGTACTGCAAATATTTTCTGTTTTCGTTGATCAGCTGTTTGAATATGTCAGCTGTTTTAGAGATAGAAAGTTTTATTTACATATGTACACTTTAACAATATTTTCAAATATTTTAACATGATTTAGGATAATTTATCCTTAAAATCAAAAATTTTGGTTTTTGAGAATAAATCGCATCTCATAAGTGAATTTATATATTGGACAACAGTAGGAAAAATTAATCAAAAACCTACACACACAAAAAGCTGTTTTATGTTAGCTCCCTTTTCTTTAAGTATGTGTTGAGATGTCTTAGGGTAGGTAATGTACTGTCTCTATTGTGTTAATCTCAATTTTAGATTGTTGATGTAAGATGTGCCGTCTCTGATCTGCATTTAAGTGATCTGGCTTTTGTTTCTCTTGATGATGTCTGAGTTTATAAAACGTTTGACGCCATAATTATTTACTGTTATCTGAAAGATTTGAGGTATTGTTTTCGTTATATTTCAATGATATTCTAACAAAAAATTTTGTTGTTTTTAATTTCACTTACCTAAATATACAATATATATAAGGATAAGTATTGCGATCGTGAAAATTTTCGAATTCGATTTTTCAAAGGTATTACACCTTTTTATGGTCCTGTGATGTTACAGCAACTTTTTCAGGGAAATTTACTAATCGGAAGTGCCACTTTATATCATCGAATTTACAATATTTTTTCTTTTTTTAAAAAATTTTCTCGCAACCTGCTCCAACGATTTTGATGAAACTCGCCTGAATTCTTCTCCTTAAATCCCTTTAAATCGATATATATATATATATATATATATATATATATATATATATATATATATATATATATATATATATATATATATATATATATATATATATAAACTTTTCTGATTTCTTCGATATTGCAGTCCTTTATTATGTTTTCGGATCGCTCTTTTTACTTTCCCTTATCCATTTTTGAAATATATAGTAACGAGAAGTATTGCGATCGTTAAAATCTTCGAATTCGAGTTTTCAACGTAACTACACGTTTAAAGGTCCCTTGAGTCCAAATAATCATGTCTCGCAAAATGGTCTGTGTGTATGTGAATAGCCTAGCTCAAAAACCAAAAGTTGTACGATACTGAAATTACGCATTTAATGTAGGCATATGCATATGATATTACAGCAACTTTTTCGTCAAAATCGACTTACTCCGAAGTGCCTCTTTATATAATCGATTTTACACTTTTTTACAATTTTCTCGGAAATGGCTCAAACGATTTGATGAAACTTGTTTAAATTATTCATCATAAAGCCCTTTAACTTTTCATAAATTTAGTACATCACCGAAGAATTGCGTGAGAAAAAATCAATGATGAAAAGAATAATTTATTTGTAATTATAATTCAAAAAGTATGAATGTTATAGTAATTAATGTATGAAATAATATTTAAGGGAATTTAATTCTTTGAAATACATAAAAAGGAATCATCGAAATCGGAATAATATTAGAAAAGATATGATACATGACATCTTATGACTACAAAACCCTAGATGGATAGCTCCCACAAACAAGCCGCCAACCTGATTTCAAAAATATGATCTGTAATTATGTAATGTAATAATATAAAAGTATAAATTAATTTGGAACAACTTTACAACAGGGGCGCGTTATTACTGACTCCTCTCGAACTTACCGGAAGGTCGCCGGATTAGCACACTCTAGCGCCATTTGTACTAACTACTTTGTATTCATATTTAACTTTCGTATTCATTTGAATCATTAAAAATTGTTACTGCTTTAATTCAATATTATTTAAAATTATTATTGCTGTCGAATTCCGCTCATTACGTTCGCCCAAGAAATAAACAAAACAGGAACGGATCCTTTTCAGTTGATGTCCCGACCCCGGTCTTACGGTTATTTCAATTATTACTGCTTTAATTAGATCACAGCTGTCGACCTCCGCTCGCTACGCTCGCTCAATAGATGCAGAAACCCAAAAAGTTCCTTTTCAGTTGAGATCGGGTCCTTACCCTAATTTAAATTATCGCTCCTTTAAATTATTATTACTATAACTTCCCCAAATCACCGGAAGTCGACCGTACTAACAATTTTAAATAACATGTAATTAAGGCAGTAATAATGTTAATAATTGCAATGAATACGAATGTTACAATTGAATGCAGAGCAGTTGGTTAGCACAAATGGCGCTAGAGTGTGATAATCCGGCGATCTTCGGGTAAGTTCGGGAGGAACCAGAGAACAAGAGGGGCGCTTGTAAAGTTGTATCATTAATTTAATAATTTCTACTTTTATAGTTTTCAATGAAAACTAATTGGAATTTCCATGGAAACTAAATCAAAACTTTTAAAATTTATTTCAAATTTCACAAACTGTAAATATATAATGTACTGAATTGTCGTTATTAAATTGCTAAAAAAAAATATATTTTATTGTACTTTTGTGAGAGAAGACATCCCTACTGCTGAGTTTATTTCAAGTAGTATTTATGTGAACTCTTTAAAAGTTGTACGATGCGCACACCGCACCAGATTTTTTTAGTTTTGGCTTTGGTAAAAAAAAAAATTATATATATTTGAAAAAATCAGATTTAATGTTTTTTTTGTACTTTAATTAAGGCAGCAAGATATGATGATCTGTTGGACCTCTACTGCCCAGATTGGGAAGGTCAAATTTATTCCGTGGGTCTACCACGAAATAAAATTCAACCCTTCCAGTGCACGATCATTTGAACGGTTACTGCTTGGAAACACCACAGTGCTGAGCTTTTATTCCAACACGCTGAGTTGGCAAGAGTTAAAGCAAGCTCTTTCTTTCTTTTTCTTTTTAGGAAAATAAATTATTCCAGTAAATGAAGGGTCTACGTTTATAACTCAACATGTAATCCACTTTATAAATCATTTCTCTATAAGATGTTTTTTTTTTCCTCATTATAAATGTCGTTTTAATTAAATGTTAAAGACTAAAAAATATTAATGAATCAACAACTTTATTATGGCTGTCCATTTCATTAAATGGGATTCTTATTTAATTCTTAATATTAATCAATATAGATTTATATATTATGGAACAACTTAATTCCACATTTATTTTATTAATAAAAACATTTTACAAAGTCATTATTTTATTTTGTAACGTTTCAGTACTCTTTTACAAAATTGTTACTCTATTTGCTGTAAACTAAGTCAAAATATAAAATATTCTTAAAGAGACTACTAAAAGTAGTACTCCTTATAAATTTAAATGTCACAATAAAATGACTGTGAAAAATTTGTTAGTTTTATTCGCATATGCCTGATAAAGTGTTGTCTATTGAGTCTAGGTTAGCAGGAACATTATTCAGGAATGGATTATTCAAACTTTCGCAAAAAATAAGGGAAGAAGACAATAAGGTTGTGAAGAAGTTTTCTTGTAAATAAAAATATTTCGAGCTCTACTCCTAGTTTTATTTATGGAAACTTTACTTAGATAATTCTTATTAAATATACTATCAGTATTAAGTAATTTTGTAAAAATATCTGTCTTATTTTATGTAAAACAAAAAACTCTCGTAATTTAAGTTTTATTTTCATAAACTTTAATCCATATATTAATATTATCGACAAAAATAAAATATTGAGTAGAAGGTGACCCACTGTATTATTTTGCCCCGGGCTCGATCTCAGCTAACGGCGACCCTAACTGTATAATATCTGTAAATATCCTTATAATACTCCTTTGCACCCCTAGACCGAGGTCTCCCTCTCACCCTCACTTCCTCTCTCCCTCTCCCTCTCTCCTCCCCTCCCCCTCTCTCCCTCTCTCCCTCGACCCCTCTCCCTCACCCCCTCTCTCCCACTCCCTCTCCCTCACTCCCTCACCCTCTCCCCCTCCCTCTCCCTCACACCCTCTCCCTCTCCCTCTCACCCTCTCCCTCTCCCTATCCCTCTCTCTCTCTCTCCCTCTCCCTCACCCACTCCCTCTCTCTCACCCTCTCCCACTCCCGCTCCCTCCCTCTCCAACCCTCTCCCTCCCTCCCTCCCTCCCTCTCACCCCTCTCTCTCTCTCTCTCTCTCTCTCTCTGTATCTCTCTCTCTCTCTCTCCCCCTCTTCCCTCTCCCCATCACTCCCTCTCCCCATCACTCCCTCTCCCCATCACTCCCTCTCCCTCACCCACTCCCTCTATTTCTCTCCCTCTCTCCCTCTACCTCTCTCCCACTACCTCTCTCCCTCTCTCTCCCTCTTTCCCTCTCCCCCTCTTCCCTCTCCCCATCACTCCCTCTCCCTCTCACGCTCCCTCTCCCTCTCCCTCTCCCTCACCCTCTCCCTCTCCCTCCCCCTCGCTCTCTCTCACTCACTCTCTCTCTCTCTGTATCCCCCCTTTTCCGCCCTTCCCTCTTCCCCCCACCCCCTCTTCCCTCTCCCCATCTCTCCCTCTCCCTCACCCACTCCTTCTCTTTCTTTCCCTCTCCCTCACCCCCTCTCCCTCACCCACTCCCTCTCCATTTCTTTCTCTCACTCTCTCTCTCTCTCTCTCCCTTTTTCCCTCACCCCCTCTCCCTCTCCATCACTCCCTCTCTCCATCTCTCCCACTCTCTCTCTCTATCTCTCTCTCTCTCTCTCTCTCTCTCTCTCTCTCTCTCTCTCTCTCTCTCTCTCTCTCTCTCTCTCAATTAAATTCTGCAAAAATAGTGATTTCCTTTTGCCCTGATGAATGTAAATATTTGTTATAATGTAAATGATAATCATGTTTTTTGTTATTTAATTTAATATTTATATATTTCTTTATTAAGAAAAATATTTAAATTAACTGGTTTTGGGCGAATAATAGGGGCTACCTTATCATTTTCATAATTTTATTCAAAGGGGATATCAGTTCAAGCATGAGCAAATTAATATTTAATTTTTATTTTATTTAATTTCGAATTGACGATTACAATTGTAATTTATAAACTTTTCGTTCAACTTTCTTATGAATTGAAAATAATAAAGCCAAATTGAATTAATAAAAAATATCAAATTCCGTCCAACAGGCTTACCCGAAAGACTAATGAAAAAATCTCTCAAAAGTTAAACTGTACGTGATCAGTTAATCAAAGCAAAATGTAATTCAAAAGTTGCGGAATTGGTCGCGATAAGCCGGAGGGAGGGAGGGGGAGGAGCGGAAGAGAGCTCCATGTTGGGAGTAGAATGGATCGCTTTTCCCCTGATAAAGGAGGCAGGGGCTCTTCCGGCCTCTTAACTTCCTCGCCAGGGCCCCCCTCCCACTCGATGAGATTTGAGGGGGCTCATTTCAAAACACTCGCCTAATTTCACTGCCGTTATTCACTTTTAATTAACAGAGATATATTTATCTTGTAGTATTAATTAATTTATAATCCGTAATGTATAATTCTACTTCGGGAACGGGCCTGAAACTGAACAATAATTTGTATACAAACTTAGATATCGGTTTTTTTCTTTTTTCGGATGAACAATGAATCGAGAGAAATATATGCAAGCTGGAAAAAATAAATTATGAAAGTATATATAAAAAATCAATTTGAGGAAAACGTACACTAGAATAAGATATGAAAATAAACAAAACAATTAATAAATTTGAAATTAAAGCTCCACAAGAAGTCACCCAAGTTGCCCTTCTTTGGGTAGTCCATATTAAAGTATACTTTCCAAATTAATTAATTCCAAAGTAAGCCTTTTTCAAATTTCATAAATAATTTGGTTTACGTTTCAGACCAATCACCTAGCTTTAATTTAAAGTCCATATTGAATCAAATATTTTTCAATCATTTTGTATATTATTACAGTATGATAGTAAAGTACGATCCCGTTTTATGGTATTTGTTTTTGTTTTTTGTTTATTTTGACTTTATTTTTCTGCATACTTTATTATTATTATCAAATTATTTTATATTGTTTTTTCTTGTATATTTTTTCAGTAATTAATGTTCTTATCTATAGTCACTCAAATATTACTATACAGGTGGTATGCATATTGGACGGAACCTGGCTGATTTATAAATAGACGACCCTCCCATAAGCTATGTCCTCATTGTTCGACTTTCGATTCGACATCGCATGCTACCCGTTCCCTTCCTCGTTCGTAATGCCGAATTGAAATTCGAAGTGAGGGTTTTCGGTTACTATGAAAGAGAAAAAATTTATTACAGTATGTGTATAAAGTATGTATGTGCTAATATACAGTAATTTATTATATAGTAAGATCAAATAGTTTGGTTATTTTTGTGAACAAACACAATCCCCTTAAATTATTTTTATTAATTTTCTACATTTATACTTTTTACCTACACACAACCAACGTTTCGAAATTTTCTTCCATCTTCTGGGGTTTCCTTTCTTTTTTCGTAATTAAGCTATTTTTTCTAATGTAAAATAATTATCAGTACTTCTCTAAGGTCCGTTTTTTCATAATACATTATATCGTCTGTTGTGTCCACTATTAAAAAAAAAAATTTAAAACGTTATTGCGTCAGAAAGTGTCTGCTAAGATTATATCGATATCACGATGTCGATAGTCTATTATGGAAAAACGGACCTTAGAGAAGTACTGCTAATTATTTTATGTTAGAAAAAAAGTTAAGAAGAAGAGAAAATCCAGAAGATGGAAGAGAATTTCGAAGCGTTGGTTGTGTGCGGGCAAAAAAATATTAACGTAGAAAATTAATAAAGATAATTTAAGGGAAGTGTGTTTGTTCACAAAAATTTAGTAATTTAATTTAGTAATGAAAACTGACGTAAAGTATTAGGAATTTTATAATATATAATAAGATTATTTTATCTATTTTACATTTTATATAATATAATAAGAATATTTTATCTATTTTACAGTTTATAATATATAATAAGAATATTTTATCTATTTTACAGTTTATAATATATAATAAGAATATTTTATCTATTTTACAGTTTATAATATATAATAAGAAGCTACAGATCGATCATCGCGTTTTAGTATCAACTATTTTTTGTAGGTACTATTTTAAAATAAAAATGGTCAAGTTGATTTTAGTTGACATCCGCATGATGGTGTAGAAGGATCCATCTAATTAGGGATTGATAAATTATTTGCCACTTCTATAAATTTGTTTTATTGAAAACTAGTTTCGAATGTTATACATTCATCCTCAGTTCTAAAACACACAAACAAATTCAAAAATAAGCAATTCAAAATATAATTTGGTATTATTATACATATTAAATTAGATGTAATATAAATCAGTATTATAAAACATTTATGAATTATGAATTTAATCAAGACAAGAAATCAAATACATGTTGGTACTCACCAAGGTTTAAATGGATTATGTCTAACAGAAAAGTTTGTACTGGTTTCTTGAATTGCATTGAACTAACAATGAACGAAAGGTAGGTAGGATGTTTTTAGAACTGAGGATGAATGTATAACACTCGAAACTAGGTTTCAATAAAACAAATTTATAGAAGTGGAAAATAATTTATGAATCCCTAATAAAGTTGATTTTAGTTTGTAAGACTATCGCATAAAAGTCATAACAGTAATACAGCGATAAATAAAAATATATTCATAATAGGTGTTATATATTATAAAGAGGAAGACAACTCTAAACACTTCCTTTTGGTCCTAGCCGTGCCAAAGGCCATCTGACCTGGATTGAAGCCAAATGAGAAATTATTAAAGTCTCGATGGTGCCAGAAAACAAAAGAATAATGTCCAATTATTATTTAAACAAAATTTACACTTAAACTTTTTAGTCGTATTTTCCCAGAAAATAATATAATTGTGCACTGTATCGGAGGTCATCGGAGAGAGATGTGGTGCATTTTATATATATTTTTTTTTTGGTCTGGTTTATATATTTATTTTTCCTCGCTGCATTTGGGTACTTTCAACGGCCCCTTTTCGGCCAAAATAGCTAAAATTAGGAATGTATGGTAATTTTATAGGCAGAACAGTATCATACATGTGGCTAAATTTCAGTAAAAATTTCATACCAAAACGCTTTTTTCGCGGTTTTGCGCACTTTTTCAGCCCCTCCAAATTCAGTTAGAAGATTGAAATTTTATATAAGAAATGAGTTAGTTTTAGAGAAATGCCTTTTGGTGGTTTCAAATTTTTTCTCCCACTCCCACTATTTTGATAATTTCAATTTTGTATTATAGTTAAAATACTGCCTGCTGCTTGGCATTATATCATAGAATTTTCTCCATTTATTTTTTCTCTTTATTAATTAATTAATTTTTTATCATCTATTTTTTAATTTATTTTTATCATCTATTATTTTATTTTTATTTTATTTTTTATTATTATTGTGTTTTTATTACTATTATTATTACTGTATTTTTTTATTTATTATTATTTCTTTTCTTTTTTTTTATTTTTTTGTTCCAAATATGTTCCATATCTGAGTAACTCAAACAAACCTAAGGATGACCTAAGGATTTTACGCCTTTAAACAAAAAAAAAAAAAAAAAAAAAAAAAAAAAAAAAAAAAAAAAAAAAAAAAAAAAAACCTACTATTCATGCCTATTTTAATTGCATAATTTATAATTTTAATTAAATTTATATTTGAAAAAATTCTACGCATCATATAAAATGATTTTATCTTGAATTAAATGAGCTAGAGAATCAAATCATCATTTAATTCCAATAATTAATCTAATTCTAATGTCCCACAATAATCGATTTTCTTATTATTTAAGAAATCTTTTTTAAAACTTACAAAGCCCTACAGCTACAATTATTATCATTTAAGCCGATAATACAATTTATTTGTTTTTAAAAAATGTATTTATTTTTAATAAAATTTATAATACTATTTTTTTTTTCATTTTTCAGGTAAGTGATCTACTTTAGTCACGATAGAGTATGTACAAAATTATTTTCTACTGAATTTTTATGTATTTATTTATATGTGTTTATTGTCTAAATTATAACATTTTAATGAAATTTAGTAAAAACTTTTTTCAAGAAATTAAAAAGGGATTGAAACAAAAAAACATTTAATTAACAAGAAGCACTTATTCCGCAGTATTTTTATTAATAAATTATAACTAATACAGTTTAATTCAGTTTATGGTTTCTACATAGTGTGCTAATTAATAAACGTTTCGTATCTGTTTTTAAATTGACTGTTTTTTTTTTTTTTATATTTTTGGTCGTGTCGCATCTGTCGCATAATAAAGGTACATTTCAAAATTTTAAATTGTTGTAAAATCATATTTAAAGTTGTTTTTCCTCACTTTTGAAAATGTTCTCATTAAAACACACTGGGGAATTGTACCTAACATTCTCAGCGTATTACGAATGCTTGGTGTGTATCAATAAACAGATGTTCAAAAGTGCAGAAAAAAAAAATATATGATTTTCCAACTATTTTAAATTTTTTGTTGTTGGTATCTTTATTCTATGATTTGCGAAATAATAATTTTTTACTTCTTTTTATTAGATGCAAAATAAATGAACAAAAATTTCACTGAAACATATAACTCACTAGGTTATATGGGATATGAAATGAAATGGCTTTGCTTTATTTGCAAAACAATATCTCTAGAAAAAAGAAACGGTATTATTTATAGAATTTATTTATTTATGAGATAAACAAACTGATAAAGAGACAAGCTACAATTTGTATATTACTGAAAAATACTGGCCAGAGATAGAAAATCTCACATCAACAGCTATAAAAAAGACTGAGCAGAAACGGTGGACTGAAATCTGAAAATATCTGCTATTCAAATCAGTATTCCTGCATGTAATATCATCATTATATATATATATATATATATATATATATATATATATATATATATATGTGGCATATACATGTAGTTCATGCATGTAGCTAATATTTATATTACATTCAGGAATACTATTGTAATTTGAATAGCGGATGATATTTTCAGTTTCTAGTCCACCTTCAATAAAATTGTTACTAAATTGTTATATATATATATATATATATATATATATATATATATATATATATATATATATATAGATAGATAGATAGATAAGTAGATAGATAGATAGATTATTTATTGTATAAAGCAATAAATGCTTGTTACATTATCTTTGCATTGACCTCTGGGGTGATACATTAATACAAGATAAATATATATATATATATATATATATATATATATATATATATATATATATATATATATATATATACTTATATATATATAAGTATTCACACGCTTACAATAGAATAAAAAAAAATTCTTAATAATATTAAAATAATAAATGATATCTATATGTTAGAGTTTATCACTTTATCTGCATATCATCACTTGAAATCAAATAACACAACAAGGTGAGGCCTAATCAATATGTATCTAGCCGGCTAAACTGTACACGATTGGAAGTTATTGAAGACTGATCTGAGAATTAGAAATACATGCTTGATTTTATTTATACTATTATAATTTAAGATGTTTTCTAGTGAAGAAAGTTCATCGTTTTCAGATATATACTCCTTTAAGAATTGTTCTCTGTATGAATCACAAGAGGAACAGTGCAAAAGAAAATGCTTCAGAGTGTCTTCGATAGGTTTCTGACAAAGTTATATATATATATATATATATACACACACACACATGGTGTCTGTTGAGAGTAATATTTTATATAATTCAATATATACATAAATATAAATATATATATATATATATATATATATATATATATATATATATACACATATAAATATAATATAAGATGCGAGTAACTCAGGGATGCGAGGGAAAAAAAAGGGGTTTTTGAAAATAGCTGAAAACGCACAAGAAGGAGGAGGTCGAAAAATTAGATTTGTCACAAGAAGGACAACACGAACAACATACCTGAAAACTAAAATTACTCCACTTTTTTCAATACAAAATTAAATCTCTATTGAGCTAATATACCAATACCGGAGATTTGTAAATTGTCTATTTCTAGGGGGTATACTTGACCGAATTTAAAAGTTTGATTCCCAGGGGATGCAAAATTTGATGCTCTACAACTTGTATACTATAATATTTTCTCATAGAGACAAACTAGGAAATAATCGCCGTTTCATGATCGTGGTTTTCGACTATATGACTTATTATGTTATGACCGAATTATTATATTGTAGTACTCATTCGAGGCAATATTTAATGTTATTTAATTTATTACACCATAACTTTTTCGATTGAATGCACTGTTTAGGAATTATAGAAAAAACCAAAAACAATTCCAAAATATGACTGCCAAAGATTTTCTCGAGGTCAACCATGTTCAAAATAAAATTTTATTCTGGAACTTTTAGTCCCTTTAGAATAACATAAATGTTCAGTACTAGTACTATTTGTCTAGCTTACATACAGCAAATATTTAAGAAAAGTTAAGTAGTAAAATAAAATAAAGGAAATTTTAATAATTACAGGCATTTAAAAGCGTAATTAAATATATATGTACACCTGTCTACTAACAATAGACAATAACTAACACACAATAGACATAATAATAATAATAAACATAAAACTATAAACAGTATATATAAGATATAAACATAAAATGAAGATATATATATATATATATATATATATATATATATATATATATATATATATATATATATATAACTATAGTACTTACATAAATGCGGAAGATTGATAGTTAAGGAGGTGGAGAAATAATTTATGCTTAAAGGAGGTTAAGGATGAGGATTTGCGAATGGAGTTGGGTAAGGGATTCCCAAATGAAGTAGCTCGAAAGGTAAAGGATCTTTTGAAAGAGGCAGTTCTATGAAAGGGTATGTAAAAGTTTATAGGTTGGGATCTGGTCTTTAAGGAGTGTACAGAGGAACACGGGGTGAACAGATCAATAATATAAGGAGGCTTTTTGGTTTTGAGGGTTCGGAAAAGATAAATATCTAGGAAGTATTGCCGTCGAAAAACAGGTTGAAGCGACTTTAACTCGGCATTCCAACTGGATATGATTACGTGTTCCTACCCATACCTATATAAATTTAAAAATATAAATGCTTCTGCCCCAACGTTTGCTTTATAGAAACCCTCCACGGACGGACCTATCTGGAGATGGAATGTCGAAACAAAATATGGATGCTGATATTGACATCGATATCATTTAACAATATCGATAACTTGATAATATCGGCATAAGAATATCATTATTTTTATAAAATTAAAAAATGTCTGAACGCATTGGAGGAAGATTATGAGATGACCTGTTTTATGATATTTAAATCCTACTGGAAATGAACTTAATATAAATAATATCTTAATTATATCGGCAGAGAAATATCGATATTTCAAAACACCGTTGATTCTGTTATCAAATTAAATTAAAAAAATCCGTGAGCAGCAGAACTCAGTCACTAAAGTCGTATTTTCACTAAAATAAAAATATTATAAAAACGGGAGAGTGAGAAAAAAGTTGAGACCCTCAAAAGACAGTTCCCTAACATACCGAAATTTACACATACTCTTATTATATTGTTCTGCCTCTCCGCTGATCTTCGATACAGAAAACCCTTCATAATGAATTTCAGCTTATTTGACCACACGGTGGCCGCTGGAGTTGAAATAGTCATATCTTTGGCAATACTGGTCCGATTTCGACGAAACCTCTTTTGTTTTTTTGGTAATTTAATTTCCTTTCAAATGCAAAATGTTTTGAGCCCCCTATATACTTCCCTAACACCAACTCATTTCACATACAAATTTTCAGCCCTATAAACCAATATGGTGGAGCTTAGAGATACGTAAAACTTTAAAAACACCGAAATTTCAAGTATTCATACCGAAATTTTGACTGGAATTTACCCATTCTTTAATGGTATCGTTCTACCTGGAAGAAAGTCCTACATATCGAATTCACCTCATTTGACCCAAAGCGGGTTGCTGGAGGTGTTCAAATGTTGCGGGGATATATATATATATATATATATATATATATATATATATATATATATATATATATATATATATATATATATATATATATATATATCAGACATCTCCCAAACCTTTCATAATAATCTTCTAGGAGTTATGAAAATAATAGAAATCGCAGACCCGCCGCTCACCGCCGACCTTCGACCCACTTTTATAGTCCGAGGAAAATACGACTAAAAAAACCTAAACTAATCGGAGGAGGGTAGGAAATAACCTGTTCCTTAATATTGTAAGTCTCATAAAAACGAATTTAATACAAACAATATCTTAATGATAGAGGCAATGGAATATCGATTGAAAAAATCTTAATTATATCGGCACAGAAGTATCGATATTATAAAAATAATTTCTTAATTATGTCGGCCCAGAAATATAGCTATTATAAAATAATATCTTAATTATATCAGCACAGAAATAAAGATATTATAAAACAATATATTAATTATATCAGCACAGAAATATCGATATTGTAAAAACAATATATTAATTATATCGGCACAGAAATGTGGCTATCTGAGCCCACAAATGATAAATTTCATAAGTCCTTTATTTACTTGAAAAATAAATGACTGTTATGAAAGATAGATATTATAAAAACAATAACTTAATTACATCGTCCCAGAAATATCAATTCTGTAAACTCAATATATTAATTATATCGGCAGAAATATCGCTATTTTATAAATAATATCTTAATTATATCGGCCCAGAAATATAGATATTAACAAAAAATATCTTAATTATATCAGCACAGAAATATGGATATTATAAAATATTATAGTAATGATATCGGCACAAAATTATCGATATTATAAAAATCGTATTTTAATTATATCGGCACAGAAATATCGGTATGTTTGTGTCCTTTAAAAGATTAAAAATATCGAGGTCCGAAATATCGAAATATCGATGTATTTTTTTTCGAAATATCGAAATACTGTTTCGATAGATTCAAATACTATACGATATATATCGATATTTTTTTTCGATATTCACATTCCTGACACTGTATTATCTTCTGTCTGATCGGATTTCTATCTGTGCAATCATTAGGAAGTACTCTTACTTATGTGGCGGTATCGTTTACTACAGAGTTAGAAGAATAAATGAATAAGTATTAAACAAAAAGAAAATATATCTAGTAAATGGATAAGTTGAAAGCCAACGTCATTCACCATTAAACTGTAGAGCCCGAAGCTATTTATTCTCCATTTTCGAGATTCAGGTTCTAGTTTAATCATTTCTGTTATCCTTTGGCTAAAACAATGGCGTGATTTATTAACCATAGCCTCTGGACTCTTGCCAACAGGAAATGAAAGGAACTTCGATGCGAAAGGAAATAAACGAAAGTTTCTATGCTTGATATTTTACTTATTTAAGTACAGAATGGCAAAGGTGGTTAATCATAATTACGAAAATAAGTAAAAAATATCGTTTATTTATCGAAAACAAACAAGGTATTTAATTATAAATTTCATCGATACAACTATAAAGTATCGAATCTGAAAAAACCTGTTTTTCATATAGGTTATTATGACAGTTGCTAGAGGTATAGGTTATTATGACAGTTGCCAGAGGTAGACCATTGCTATGACAGTTGCTAGAGGTAGACCACTGCTATGACAGTTGCCAGAGGTAGACCATTGCTATGACAGTTGCTAGAGGTAGAAAGGTAGAAAAAAGGTGGAATTTGAATGAGGAGAGAGAAGAAGAATGTCGGATATTAGAAGGAAGGAAATTCCAGGGGACAATGGAGCGGGCAAGAAAGGAACGTTCGGATGTTTTGGTTTTGTGGGAAGTGATATAGAGGTCAGAGAGGCACGATCTTGTTTCCTGTGAATGGACAGAGGATTGTAGGAGGCTGTAGATGTAGGGAGGTGCTAGGAGTTGATGGTTCGGTACAGGAGAGTTCCGAGAACAATTGTCTATGGCTGGAGAGGAAGAGCCACTTTAGCTTGCTGTAATGGGATTTATATTTATTTACTATAAACAATTGGAAAATTCCAAAACACTAAGCCTTAAATATCTAAAATACTGGCAACCAACTAATTAGTCAACGTTTCGCCAATCCAGGCATCATCAAGACATACACTAAAAATCACAAATACAGCACGTCTCACATCAACCTTCCAGAAAGAAGCATCAGAGACAGCACTTCGCTCCAAAACATTCGATCACATACTGAAGGGAGGTAACATAACATATGTAAATATTCTACCTGACAGGGAAAAATTTAAGATTTGAAATAAACTGAATATGTTTTAGGCGTAGAATATTAATTCGTCAAAATATCTTTGTTTTTGTGAAGTGGATATATTACCTTTTAATAAAAAGCTCCTCTGTTGTTTACGTTTGTTTTTCCTTATGTAACCAATATCAAATATTTAATTGGATGGAGCATTGGAAGCTATATACAAGACTTTTAACTTGCTATATTGTTAATTATTTAAACGACAGGAAAACTCAATAACTAAGAATATTTCGAAAAATCTGTAATAAACATATTTTTAATCTTTACTTCACCTGATATTTTAGATACAAATAAGAAGAAAAGCAATGAGGATAAAGTTTGAGAAATACCCTGATTGACTTTTTCTTGTAAAACCTGCTATGAAATATTCTGTTTATTTTAAATTAAAATTATTACGGTTTATTATTTACAAATAGTTATATATAAAAAACGATTAAAATTTATTTGTATTGAGCTTTTTTGTAACAGCTTTGGTATAATGATTTCAAAACACTTTATAATTTTTCTTTATCTTTATAAATGGCCGAGATATAGTCATATGAAACCTCCAATCGGACTTAGTTTAGAAGTGAAATGACGGATTGTAATATTGAGTTCCGAGGATCAACCTGGAGTGGCAGATTTTGATTTCATTATTTTTCAATAATGAACCTTTGTAATCGACCAAGATTAGAAATAAATAAATAAATAAATAAATTATAAATAAATAAATTATAATTATATAAATAAATAAATAAATAAATAACCCCCTCTCAGAATTTAAGGTTTTACGACCTCCTTCAATTAAAATCTTCTTTGCACTTCCGCCATACCCGTTCTCTGCCTTCAGATTTATTTACAACTGCCCACGATCCGCAGCATTCGACAGATCTTTTCTTATCAGATCCTCATCCTTATGGAATTCCATCCGTCGCTCCAATACCCTTCCCACCTTCAAATACCGCTTATTCAATCACTTATTGTCCATCCAGTTCCAAAAGAATTGTAAATAGAGTTTCCTTCACTTCAATCAAAATTTGTAAATATTCACTAATAGATTCTATACCTTGTTAATTATTCTTACCTCATTTTTTAATTTTTATTATGTTTCATTATTATTAGAATTTTTTAATAAAATATTGAAATTATTTAATTTCATGTTTTAATTAATGTTACTGCATTTATGACTTGTAATTTTCTCTTCTATTGATTTATTGAATTTTTTATTTTTGTTATCTGTTAACTCATGCTTTCCTATTACATCTACTCTAAGGCTATGAAGCCCACCTATCACTGTCCGTAATTGTTATTCTACAGGGACTTGTCCCGCAAGAGTTTAAGATGAATATAATTTGATAGAAGACTTATGATAAGATCTTGAAGAAAAGGTAGTGAAAAAAAGTCCTCTTTGAAATAAGCTTTATTAATTATCAAATTACTGCACGATCAACGTTTCGGGGTTCTTCCTCATCATCATGACCAAAACTGACACGCGATATGTCAAGGTCAATTTACATGGTTAAAATTCTTAAAGATAAAAATAATTTTTCTTTTGTTACATTTTAATAAATGTCTTAATTTAATAAATTTGAAATTTACCTTGTAATTTACATTGTATTTATCTAGTCTTGTAAATTAACCTTGACATATCAGATGCAGTTTTTGTCCTAATGATGGGAAAAAACACCGAAAAGTTGATCATGCAGTAATTTGATCATTAATAAATCTTATTTCAACGAAGAATTTTTTTCACTTTCTTAAAGATAAAGAGTTTATTATTATTATATAAAGAATAATAATTTCTTGATATGTTATAATTTAAAAAAAAGAAAGAAAGAAAAGTAAATTTTTGAGGAGAGGTGTCTTTTTGAGGTGTTTTTTTGAGGATTTCTTGTTGTTTTTACTTCCTTGTACGAAGTAAAGGAAGTATTGTAATCGCGAAAATTTTCGGTTTTCAGAGTTCAACGGAAATATCCATTTTGACCATCCCTGAATCCATTTTGACTAGTTTCGTCGTGGCGTCTGTACGTACGTACGTTCGTATCTCGCATAACTCAAAAACAATTAGCCGTAGAAAGTTGAAATTTTGTATTTAGGATTGTTGTAAAATTTAGTTGTGAACCTCCCTTTTTGGGTACTACTTGATCACCGGAAGTGGCACTTTACTTGAAGGTCATAATTGATTTCCATCAAAAATTATATTAAAATACTATTCAAAACTTCTCAAATTTAGTATATAAAACCTATAAATTTATTTAAATAACATACTAGATTTTGGTCGAAATTAGAAAACCGGAAGCGGTACTTTACTTGAAGGTCATATTAGACTTTCATCAACAATTATATTAAAATATAATGTAAATTATCTAAAATTTGGTAAATAGGACTTTTATATCGATATGAATTTATTAACTATATTTTGGTTAAAATTGGTGAGCCGAAAACAGTACTTTACTTGAAGGTCATAATAAGCTTAAATCAAAAATTACATTTAAATTAAATACATAAATCATGAGTTTCGGTAATAAAGGTTACAAACGTAATGTGGTTTCCAGTCCAATTAAACATTTTTATTACTTGTTTTAAGTGTTAAAATTGAATGTAAAATATTGTTTTTCCTCCCCATTTGTGAGATCAACAAGTTTGCAGCAGGAGAACAAGATATTAGTTAAGTTGGTTTTCCCGCTTAAAATATCGAAACTGTCCATTTCTAATGCTTTACCCAGTGATATTGACAGTTTTATTGTTGTCACGGAACATGAAGAAATATCTTGGAAACTAGTTACCTACTGAAGGAAAACGACATATAATAACGGAATGAGACCTCCAGTAACAAGAGTGTGTGTTTTTGTGTGTGTTTCAATAGATGGATGTCGGGACGCCGAGTTCCAATCTTCGGAAACTAGTAACCAAATTCAGTATCACTTTTTGAGCCACGGATTTATAATTTAATAGGCGTACAAGGAAGTCATGTGCTGCCCACATCAGATATTTTATGGTCGATTGCAAAGGCGCATAATTATAAATAATAAACCATAATCGATACTGATCTATAGTAACGTCATCATAACCATAGAAACTCACTTTAGATGCGATACATGCTGGTTAGGAAAGAGATAAGATTTATGGTCTGCCATAAAACTTCATTGCATACTTATTCTGTCCACTTTTTGATGAAACTCCAATTTCAGTTGAACCTCTGTTAACATCAGCCTCGTATATTCTGAGTTATACGTTGCCCCGATGAAAAGTTAAGACAGTTCTGACGAATCGCTGCGAGAAGACGTGAAATTATAAGGTAATAAACCCCAACTGTACTGTTTGTGGACAATGGACTGGGGATTTATGATGTTATTTGGCTACGGGCCAGCCCCCCGTTCGCCTCCTCAGTTTGGTAAATACCACGCCTCGGGCCCCAGCGAAGGTTAACTGAATGTGAGCCCCCCTCCTCAATTAGGAGGTCACTGCGGCTATCTTTGTTCCTGCTAAAATAGGGAAGGTATAGCCACAACACGCCTTTTCATCAAATGTGCATTTTTTTTTTAATATTCTGCACCTCTCAATTTCTCAGGCCAAGGCCCAGATGAGAAGTTTCTACTTGGGAATTAAATACTTATCCTGATACATAGATACATACATATACATACACACACACATATATATATATATATATATATATATATATATATATATATATATATATATATATATATATATATAATACAATAAAATAGAAAAATAAAATAAACTTTATTCTGGAAAAGCCCCTTAAGAATAACAAGTATGTACAAGTAAAAAAGATAACAGAAATAATGTCTGGCCAAAGACAATATTAATTAATAAAGGTCAATTAATGTTTACAATAATATCAATTCGACTTATAAGAAACGAAAAAAAAAAATATTCTTCTAGTAAAAAAATAAATATAATTGTATTGACAAAAACAATGAAAAGAAAAAACGAAGACAATTAAAATATAAAAATAATGAAACAATCCTCAGTTAAAAAAAAAACATCAAAAACAAATTCTCACTTCTAAACAGAAGTTCATTCAACTGTGTAAAAATTATGAAATAATTCACAGAGCTCTAAAACTTTGTATGATAATTGAAACAATTATTTACAACTAATCAAGATATTAATCTTGAATTAAAATTTCATGATTAGAGGGGTTGAAAGAGGTGGAATTTGAATGAGGAGAGAGAAGAAGAATGTCGGATATTAGAAGGAAGGGAATTCCAGACGACAATGGAGCGGGCAAGAAAGGAACGTTCGAATGTTTTGGTTCTGTCGGAAGGATATAGAGGTCAGAAAGGCGCGATCTTGTTTCCTGTGAGTGGACAGAGGATTTGAATTGTAGGAGGCTGTAGATATAGGAAGGGTGCTGAGAGTAGATGGTTAGGAACAGGAAAGATCCGAGGAAACATTGTCTACGAATGGAGGGGAAGAGCCACTTTAACCTGCAAAGATGTATATATAAACAATTGGAAGATTCCAAAACACAAAGTCTCAAGTCTCTAAAATACCGGCAACCAACTTACCAGTCAACGTTTCGTTAATTCAGGCATCATCAGGACATACACCAAAAATCACATCTATGAAGATCAAATACTGCACATCTCACATCAACCGTCCAGAAAGACGCATCAAACAGAGACATCACATCACTCCAAGACTATTATCACTGATAGCCAAATTCATTTAGTGTACACACATACATAAATACTGAGTGATGTGCTAATTTATGCCTCTTATTCAATTTTTGCTCTTATATATATATATATATATATATATATATATATATATATATATATATATATATATATATATATATACTTTATTTCTATATACTTTATTTCTATATCGGCTTGGTGAATCTTACATAGGTACTTTAACAATTCACAATATTTTTAACAATTGACAAATTTAGGGGGTACAGTCTCAATGATTCATACTGTTTATAATTATTGCACTATGGCAAATTCTATGGAAAATAAAGGCAATAACAGTGAAAGAATAATAAATAAAATAATGATAAGAGATCATAGAATAGGATTTTAACGCACATATAACGATGTTCAAAGTTTGGAAAATCACAATTCCCTTTTGAATTTTATCCTTACTCTTAAAAAACATCTTGACCGCATGCAATTTGGAGTAACATATTCAAAACCTCCGATGAGAGAAATGTTTCTCTATTATTTTCTTCTTTTAAAGTTTATTCGCAAACGCGCGACCAATATGCATACATAAATATATCACTAAGGATTTTGAAGTTTGTACTAATATTCATGAAATCTTTCTGATTCATTACGGACTATTGTTTTTGATCGTATACTGAAAAAAAAGGCGTTCTCATTTGCGGACATCAATCCGACAAAAGGTTGGATGCTTTCCATTTAGTCCATCAATGAATTTAAAAAAGGTTTTCCCGGAGTCTCTCCATATCAATCGGTTGAACCCAGCATTTTCACCCCCATTTAAATTTGAAAATGTTCTCCAGGACAAAGGAATCAATTCATTTATCCCCCTCTATTCATTTTCATCCATTCCTCTACTTATTCATGCATTCTGAATCGAACTGTAATTTTTCAAAACTTTTCCTAAACTACGAAACTGTATTCGTTAAAATTTAAGGTGAATATAGTGATTAGTATTAGAGTATTAGGCAATACTCGAATTACTTTTATGATTTGAGTAGTTTTCAAGAGAAATACTTACACAGCGTCATAAAGTACTAAAGTACTGATAGATACTCATAAAGTACTCTTACTAAGTACAAAAAGTACTCAAGATTTATTTTTGATTACAAAAAGAACTCAGGAGTTGGTCTGATGTTGAGTGCTTTTCTATTTTTAAACTACTCTATCTTTATTTGGGACAAACAAATTATAATTTCAAATTTCGTCGGAATTAATTCATAACACAGGCCAACAAAAAAAATTTTTTTTAAAACTTTTTGAACTTTAATAGTTGATCTTTGTAGATTTTTATGTGCTGAATCTAAATCTGGCCTTACTTTTTTTGTATCACCCATAGTTTTTCAGCAATATGCTTTGTATTATATAGTATAAACCCCTATCTAAACCCCTATACGGTATACGGGGAATTAATGAAACACTATGTTACATCATAAGCTTGGTTTGTATTTACAGGATCTATGAGGTTTTTGCGTAGAATATTCTTTTCACCAGGTTTTAAAGACTTCCTCACAGGGCAGTCCTTTCTGCACCAATGTTGATCCCTAGCCCTACTGTCCCACAACAGAAACATGGAAATTTGGTAAAACCACCTTGCTGACCAAGGAGCATGCATGTTATTTTTAAATCACCACATATCATCCAACCATGAGCAGAATAGCCTATTCGATTTAACACTGTTTCTAGATTTTCATAGTTTTCTTTATAATCACAATTCTTAAATTGTGGGTGATAAAGCTTTTTTAATATCATATTTGGATTGAGCACCCTAAAAACTGTAGGAATTAAGGTATTTTCAGTACAAAAGTTTTTTTCATCGTTGGCCTGTGTAGTTAGTCCATTATTAATAGGTTACTGGAGGCTCAGTTTCTTTAAATTGTCTGGATTATAAATTTGACATAACGATTTATTTCAACTTTTCTGATTTCTTCAATATTGAGGCCCACTAATATGTTTTCGGGGTCGCTATTTTTGAAAATACAACCGCTTTTATATCAATTTATTTAAATTTTTCTGATTTCTTCGATATTAAGGCCTGATAATTTGTTTTGGGGGTCATTCTTTTTTGAAAATAAAATCGATTTAAAGGTCCTGAGCTCATATATCGATATATATAAACTTTTCTGATTTCTTCGATATTAAGGCCTAATAATTTGTTTTCGAATCGCTCTTTTTACTTTCCCTTATCCGTTTTTGAAATATATAGTAAGCAGAAGTATTGTGATCATGAAAATCTTCGAATTCGAGTTTTCAGCATAACTACACGTTTAAAGGTCCCTTGAGTCCAAATAACCAAGTCTCGCGAAATAGTCTGTGTGCATGTGAACATCCTATTTCAAAAAGGAAAAGTGCGATACTGAAATTACGAATTTAAGGTAGGCATATGCATGTGATATTACATCAACTTTTTCGTCAAAATCGACTAACTCCGAAGTGCCACTTTATATATTTAGATTTTACAATTGGCTCAAACGATTTGTTGAAACTTGCTTAAATTATTCTTCATAAAGCCCTTTAACTTCTCATATATTTAGTACACCACCTAGAAAATGCAGGGTTATGATGAAAAGAATACTTTATTTGCGTAAAACTCGAAAAGTATACGTTTTATGATAAGCTATTTATCCAATCATATAAAAGGTAATTAAATGTTCTAAAAAATAAAAGAGATATAATCGAAATCGGACCAGCATTGCCAAAGATAGAGCGTATTGGACTAACCGGGAGTGTCAATCATGTCATAGATTTTACACCTTTTTACAATTTTCTTATAAACGGCTCTAAAGATTTTGATGAAACTTGCCTAATGTCTTCTCCTTAAAGCCCTTTAAATTTTCCATTCAGTCCATTGCCGAGAAAATGCAGGGAAAAATTATAGCGAAAAGAATATGTATTTGCGCATAACTCAAAAATTATGCATTTTATGGTAAATTATGTATACAATCATACAAAAGGCATTTTAATTCTCTATAAACCAAAAAACGAATCTTCGAAATCGGACTAGTAATAGCAAAGATACAGTGTATCTTATAAGGAATACAAGACCCAAGATGGAAAGCCGATAGCGCCAGTAAGGAGACGGATACGACCGAACCTTCTTCCAACTTGTTGTCAACAATACGCTCTATATTAATGTAATGTAAGAATTTAAAAGTAGAAATTAACTAAACAATTTCTGCTTTTATGTTATTTAACGGAAACAAAATGTTTCTTTGGAGACTGAATAGAATATCCATGGAAACTAAAGCGAAACATTTAAAATATATTTTTAGCTTGGCAAACATAAAATATATAGTGTACAGAATTGTCGTACTAAAATTGTTTTAAAAACTATTTTATTGTACATTAGTGAGGGAAGACGTGAAGAAGAGAATGCTGCTGAGTTTATTTCAAGTAGTATTTATGTGAACTCTTTAAAATTAGTGATAAATGAAAGTTGACCGCAACACATTTTTGAAAATACAATCGATTTTAAGATTCCGTGCTCAACATTAGATCAACGGCTGTGTACTTTTTGCACGTCACTAACGCTGCATAAGTTATTTCCCTTGAAAACTACTC
This sequence comes from Rhaphigaster nebulosa, assembly GCA_948150685.1. Lineage (NCBI taxonomy): Eukaryota > Metazoa > Arthropoda > Insecta > Hemiptera > Pentatomidae > Rhaphigaster > Rhaphigaster nebulosa. The sequence goes on from OX411309.1 coordinate 4,004,104, forward strand.
AAATCATAAAATTGATTCGAGTATTGCTTATCTCTAATTAGTATTGTTTTAAAAGACACTATGATTTTCGTAAACAAATCTGGAGGTGAGGACAGTCAAGGTACTCTACTGAGCACATAGATACAAAACAAAAAAAGATAATAAATAGGATGTTATATTGTCTATAGTCTTCGTTTACCAGCCAATTAAAAAAGGGTGGGGCAGAAATAGCTGAAATATTTTGAAGAATTTAGCTGAACAGCTGTTTGAATACATCCTTTCTCAGCTTTGTTAATATTAACTCCTTCTCCCTTCATTATATGTTGAATTGCCCTTCAGTGATATACTGCTGGGATGTAAATATCGGACAAACATATCGACATATAACGTATAGATAGCTAGCTTTCAAACATGTCGAAATATTAGTTCGGTATACCAATAAAAAATTTCGATGTTTACATGTATCGGGCCTCGATATTTTTAATCCCTGAAAGGAGGAGAATGGGAAGATGGTTTATATTGAATTGAAGGATAGGTTAATAAAAGTCTAAGATTTGTAATATATTTAATAGCAACAATGAAATATTTATTTATTGCTTACAAAAAAAAAATCCGTGAGCAGTAGAACTCCGTCACTAAAGTCGTATTTTCACGTTAAAAAAAAAATTAAAAACGGGGAGACCCTGAATCTCCCCCATTCCTTTCTGCCTGGAAGAAAGCCCTAAATACCAAATTTCAGCTCATTTGAACCAAAGGGGACCGCTGGAGGTGCTCAAATGTAACGGGGGGGGGAGAATATATATATATATATATATATATATATATATATATATATATATATATATATATATATATATCAGACATCTCCAAATCTTCCATAATCGTGCTCTAGTGGTTATGAAACGGATAGAAATGGCAGTCCCGCCGCTCACCGCCGACCTTCCACCCACTGCAACAGTCTACTTATTTCGGGGAAACACGACTAAAAAGGCATTGAAACAATTAAAATAGCCATATATTTGGCAATACTAGTCCGATTACGATGAAACTTCTTTTGTTTTATAGTTAATTTAATTTACTTTCGAATGCAAAGGGTTTCTAGCTCCCTAACTCAATTTGGAGAGGTTTTAAAGGTACGCAAATTTTTAAAAAATCAGAAAACCCAGGAGGGTGGGGGAAACAAGTCGAGACTCCAAAAGGATACTTCCCCCATACCAACTCAATTCACATACAAATTTTCAGCCCTATAAACTAATATGGTGGAGCTGTAGCGATGCGCAACACTTAAAAAACGCCGAAATTTCAGGTAAACATTGACTGGAATTTACCCATTCTTTTATGGTATCGTTCTGCCTGGAAGAAAGCCCTACATACTGAATTTCAGCTCATTTGACCTAAAGGGGGTCGCTGGAGGTGCTCAAATGTAGCGGGAAAAAAATATACATACATATATATATATATATATATATATATATATATATATATATATATATATATATATATATAAAACGCAGTCCCGCCGCTCACCGCCGACCTTCGACCCACTGCAATAGTCTATTTTTTCGGGGAAAATACGACTAAAAAGTATCAATTTATTAGCATTTGTCAATAAAAACAACAACTTATCACTAGGAAATTAGAGAAAAAATTAATTGCATTGCTTAAACATAAAAAAAATATTAAAATGGAAGCAAGAAAATCAATATCGAATGAATTACTAAAAACTTATCAAAGTAACAACATTTATTATTGAAAAGACTTAATTACTAACAACTAGAGAAAAATTAATTAAATTGTTCATCATAAAACAAATAAAGAAGAAATAAAAAATTGAATTAATAATAACTGAACCCTATTAAACTTATTATTAACACTTCCATTAAAAAACAATAAAGAATACAAAAATTTATTACTAACAAAAAGATCGATAATTGTTTTGTTTTTTCAAATATAAGGAAGGTCGGGGTAAGTGCATTATCGGGGCAGGTACGTACAGGGATTAATTCCAAATCTTCTTTCTTGGGAGAGCTGCCATCCATTGGAATTTTGCTATTTACTTCAGATTCCCATTGAAGGCAGCTCTCCAAGCGTAATAGGCTTCAAATAAATCTATCTATATCTATATATGCACTTAACCAAACTTACCTAAAATTTTTTTATTTTAGTTTTTTTTAATATTTTTTTTAAAAATATGTATTGGTTTTTGATACTGAAATTATAATATCGAATTAAAAGGATCGGACAACTATATCGATATATTTCTAAAACGAATATCAATATTTCGATATATCGATATTTTTCCAACATGTTCTGTGATATTCTCCTAATGTGCTGCATCTGGTCTGCATTTACGTGACTAATTAGTTATTTACTGCTATTTGAGATGCTTAAGATTTTTGGAATCCTTCGATAATAGTCTAACAATGGCTTATAAATACTAATTTCCATGATATATTTATTGGAATCTTTAGATAATATTCTAACAATGACTTTATTTACTATAATATTTTATAGTCATCATAATAAATATTTATATGAATATTGGTCAATATTTAAATATCGACGAGTTTCAATTTATTATGAGCACCACCTCTATCGATTCCCGCTGACAATATGTGGAAAAAAAAATTGGAAATGATCTAAAAATCGACTATTGATGACGTAAGACCAAATACTAACGACTCTCAGTCGTCACTCTGGCCTTATCCAGTGCTAGAAGCCTTTAAAATATATTTTAATCATAAACATTTTGCCACCTTAATAAACTCTTCCTACGGTGTACAATAAAGAATAAAATTTATTGTTAGGGATTGATAAATTATTTGCCACTTCTATAATTTTGTTTATATTGAAAACTAGTTTCGAATGTTATACATTCATCTTCAGTTTTAAAAGCATACAAAAATTCAAAAATAAGAAATTCAAAATACAGTTTGGTATTATTATACATATTAAATTAAATGTAATATAAATCAGTATTATAAAACATTTATAAATTAAGACAAGAAATCAAATACATGTTGGCACTCACCAAGATTTAAGTAGATTATATCAAATAGAATTGGTTTGTCCTCGAACTGAACTTGCAATGAAAGAAAGTTTGGGTGTTTATAGGTAAACGGTTTAAGGGTCGGGATTTTCCAGTAATTCCGGTGAGTAATTTCCGTTGTGAGATACGATGGCATGGCAGAGTTTAATGTCTGTTTAACTTTAATAATGATAAGTATTTCGAATCTTGTTAATATTGCTTTGAAGTTTATAACTTAATCTGTTTAAAATAGAAATTAAAAACCATGATGTAGCTTTATAATAAGAAAAGTCTCAACTAAGATTGTGTCTTTGTTACTTATACGCAGTGGAGTTGTGCTAATGAGAAAATCTTAATAAGGACGTAGCCAGTTTTTAGGGCTTCTTAATAAGCCCTTAACTGGAGGGCACATTTTGTAGCTGTTTATTTTACAACCGTCTGAGATTGTAGGAATGCATAGCTGGGAAAATAATGACTTGGATTTTATAACATTTCTTAACGATATCAAAAGATAAGTTTAAATTTAACGGTTTTCTTTCCATGATCTGTTTTTATTACACTTCTATTAGTTTTATCTAGATTAAATCTAGCCTTTCATTTGATTAGAAAAAGTTTTATCTTTCGTTATAACGATTATAAATATAGCAAACCATTGTTTTTCACGGGCATTAGTTTAATTTATTATTTTATTTTTGTTTGTTTGTTTTATCTCGATAAAATTATAAAAGAACTTATTATTTAATAATTGATTTTATCATTTATGATTTAATGAATGGAACGGATCGTTCCAAGAAAGGTTTTAATCACTAGGAAAAAATATAAAACGTAATATTTATTATCTTAAGGAAGAAGTTTGTCGGGAATACATTTTCTCTTCCTCCTTGTTTGTATCCTTATTTTTTCTTCTTCCTTGTTTGTATCCTTATTTTTTCTTCACCACATATGATTTTGACCTAATTTTGTTTTTTGTGGCTTACATTAATTTATATTTTACTCCTTCATTTCATAATTATTTTAATTCCAACAATGTCAACTTCTTTAACATCATGTCATATTTTGCATAACTTGTCACATCATAACTATCTCTATAAGCTTTACATATTAGCAAATCTTCATACTATTTGTCTTTTTGGTACAACTACAGAGGAGCCGCGCACTATCAGAAGAGTCTAGAGACTGAATCGAGTGTCGTCCCTCTAGCGATTTCATTTTGATTCCATTCTTGTTAACTACGTGCCTCCTTTTTCAGCACTTTCTTATAAATTTGGTTGTATGCTCACCGCTTAAAGCTGTTTGACAGTTTACAAATTGATTCTTATTTGGGTATAACTGTTTGTTTGTGTTTTTAAAGAAAAAAGTTACTTTTTATTTTAATGTACTTATCATCTTCCTCTTTTTCACATAAGAATATAAGTATTTCACTTATTTTTATGCAATTAAATAATAATTAATCAAGTAATGTTTTTTTAAAATGATCTTCATAATTCAAGGCCATGATTAATAAACATTTGTAATAATTAATTTCATTAATTTAGTTCTAATTTAATTATCAAAAAATAAGGTAAATAAATATGTTCATAATTAAAAACCATAAAATTACCAATTTACTATCGTAATTGAATTTTTTAAATAATTAATTTAATTTTCTACAAAAATAAATACCATTATGATTATAAATGATTAAATTCATAAGTAAAAAACATGAAATTACCCATTAACTATCATAAATAGGAGCAAACTAGAATCTAAAAAAATGAAATCACAATGGGTGTAGCAACTCGGAATAAAATTTGTCGCGACGTAACAAAGCGGAGTTAAATATTTTTTTTAGGGAGAGACAAAGTTGATATTCGTTTTTTGCACCCCCAAAACTACATAAAATCAATATAAAAAACCAAGCATAAAACCAAATTTATAAGAAAGTGTGGAAAAAGGAGGCACGTAGTTAACAAGAATGGACCCAGAGATCGCTAGTGAGACGACACTCGATTCAGTCTCTAGACTCTTCTGATTGTGCGCCGCTCCTCTATAGTTGTACCAAAAAGACAACTTTATAGGTTTATATATATATATATATATATATATATATATATATATATATATATATATATATACTTTACCATTCCCTGTGTAAGTAGCGCATTATTTTAATTTCAATTAATTTTTACATTGTTATTTTATATTATTTTTTTTCATTAATCACTTGTATTATGTAATTTAGTGTTATCCTTTTCTTTTTATACTTCATACTTTTTTATCTTAATTGTAATTTCTGTTTTTATCATTTTTTTACTGTTACTGGTACTGCTTCTGTCGTTTTTCAATGTTGTTATTTTATTTTTATTTTAGCCCTTAAGATGGCCTAAAACTTAGGCCGAAACGTTGGAACGAAATAAATAAAGTATTACTTATTAGTGTTACTTTTGGACCGCACTCCCCGACCAACTTCTTCCTTAACTTAAGATATACATCTACGGTTAACCAAAACTCACTCTAATATTTATTAATTATAATGAATTTCTATTTATTTTAATTAATGCATGAAAAAATAATTTTATTCTAGGATGGAGTTCTCTAAGAAATAATTATAATGAACAGATTTTATGTGAGTTTATCTGACTTAGTGCTTAGATAACAGCGCGCTTGTTGAATTATCTAGCTATTATGGTTATCATAGAAATATATATATATATATATTTTACATTGATTCAGGATGTCCAGAAGAACCTTGAATTCCTTAAAGGTCGGGAATTCTGCTTGAATTTTTCGCGTCGGGAATATTTAGTTTTTTGTCTAATATTCTATTTTTCCATCATTACTAAGTAACAAGTGTAAAAAATATTCAGAAGATGGTTAATTTAGTTGTTGCTCTTACCATCTCTAATTCCATGAAAGCTAGAAAGAGCCTCCTCCTCTAACTTAGTTCAGTTCCTTTCTCTCAAACACGTACTCATTTGGTGTTCTGTCTCACCTTAAGAGGCCCGTACCGGCTGTTCCACCTGTCGCTAAGTGAACTAGGTATTTTATGGAACGGTTATATAATGTATTAGTTCCAAACAGCTCCGAGTTTGCAATTTTATGAATAAAATTGCGGTGAAATGTGTATTTTATTTGTTTATACTTGAAATTGTTTTTTCGCAGTATTATCTTGTTCTTTTTATTTTTGGTGATGCATTGAGACCTCAATGTAAGACGTTAAGTAATAATTTTGGTTTATTATTTTCAATAATAGACCTTTGGAATCGAACAAGAAATTTTTTTTTGTAAACCCCCCCTCAAAATTTGAGGTTTTTTGTTTCAAGATACGTAGAATTCAAATATCGAATAAAAAAAAATTCGTCCGTCCGCCGTACGCCGTCCGCGGCTTTTCTCCGAGACTACTGGACCGATTTTCTTGACATTCGGTACCAATTTCACAGGGTCACCCCAGGTTGATCCTCGGAACTCGACATTACCATCCGCCTGTTTGTTTTAAAATGGCGGCCGATTAGAGATCTCATAAGCCCATAACTCTGCTATTTATAAAGATAGAGAGGAAATTTAAGGTGTTTTGGAAGCAGCATAACAAGGCATTAAAATAAGAAAAAAAAAACGAAAAATAAAAAAATCTTTATCTGTAAATGCTTTTGGTTTATTATTTGTAATAATAGACCTTTAGAATCGATCAAGGAAAAAAAATTGTAATCCCCTCTCAAAATTTGAGGTTTTACGTTTCAAGATACGTAGAATCCAAATATCGAAAAAAAAAATCTGTCCGCAAAATATTTGTTTGTTTGGTGCTTGTTTATTTGTTGTGTTTAAACGAAAGCTGATGAAATTCTCTACATAACGAAATAAAAATCATTTAAATCTGACTATTATTATCTGAGATATAGCGTATTGAACTTCGTAGACTGATTCTCTAGGCGGCTAATCGTCGTGGCCCTAGGCCTCCTGACTTATATATTGGGCTTCTGACTTCCTCATATCTCTCTAGTTTATCCTTCCTTGGATTATTTCTGCACTTCCTTTAGCTTTCCTTTTTTTTTTTTTTTTTTTTTTTACTGAAGTGCACATATTTCCTCCGTATCATTTTACATCACAGCCCAGTTCGGCACTTTCACAGCGATCATCTTGTTTGACAACCTTCAAATTTCTTTTCCTTTGGTGCCTACTGCTTAATTTTTTTTTACTTGGACAGAATAGATATTTTTGAAATATTACTAAGTGGAAATAATAAACCATTGTGTAATAATTTTGCAGCGTTTTTCATTATCTTTATTCAAATTCATTCACAAAACCGAATTGATCATGCTATCATAAGCCGACCTAACACATTTTATGGTTCCATTTTTGTTTTAAATTTAATCCATGTCCACTGAATGAATCTATGGAGTCTATGAATTTACAGCCCACAGTCTTAAAATCCTTGATTTTTTTCTTGCTACATAGCTGGACACACTGATTAATAATTTGCTTATGGAGTAATTGAGGGAATAAGTGTTATTTAAAGGAAAGTGTGAAGGAGGATTGGCGAATAGAGAAGGGTAGAGAATTCCAGAAGGAGGTAGCTCGGATGACGAAGGATTTGCCGAAGAACGTAGTTTTATAAGAGGGAAAATAATTTTAAGTCAGTAGGCTGAGAGAAAAATAGAAAAACGTAGGATTGGGAGATTTTTTTTTTTTTGTAGGTAGGGTTTTTCGGTGCTAAGGACTTGGGAAAGAAAGATCCCAAGGAGATATTGCCGTAGAAAAGTAGGAAAAAGTCACTTCAACTCGGTATACCAACAAGAGACTTGAGAGTGCCTAGGAAACCCGGAAACAAATCTTATGAAATAATTTATAAGTCTCTTCAATTTCATCTCTAGTTCAGCCCTCCGTATTCCAAGCTCCAATAGACGAAGTGGGAAAAAACAAGGGAAGAGCTACTGGGTATTTTGTGGAATGGAATCACGGAACTTAAGAATTATTTAAGGACGGCAATGGGTTTTCGTGTGATCTGGAAATGGTTATTCCAGAAGAGATACTGACTCTAAGGTTTTTTTACAGTTGAGTGAAAATGGATCGGTCGATTATTGAGTAAAGGCACAGGATAGTAAGGAAAGAAATTATGGAGGTGCCTGGAACCGATGAGGACGGCCTTGGTTTTTTTTTCAACATTATTTTTAATTGCTCATGAGTTTATACTGTCTATATGTCCTTTTTTAACTTTCTAATTGCCTCAAATATCTCGATAAGATGAAAGGAATGGTAAATTTGGAAGTCATCAGCTTATAACTGGTATTATGAGTGTTGAAAGAAATCAAGAAGGTCGTTAATGTACATAGTAAAAAGGGTTGGTGAGAGTGAGAAACCCTGAGGAACTCCACGTGTTAGTCGAACGGGAGAGGAAGCAGGTTTATTGGGAATGATGAGATTGGAAGAAGAGGAACCATTTTAAACACCAGTTGAGAATGGAAGTTTTTGTAGTTTAGAAATGGATCTTATGATTAACTGAATCAAAGGCTATCGAAAAAATCAAATAAGATTAGGACAGATATTTTATATTTATCTATGAAGAATTGGAGGTTTTGAATAATTTTCAATGAAGGATATTGTGTGGAATATTGGAATCGGAAATCGGATTGGAGAGGATTGAGGAGAGCTTTCTGTTCATGGAAGTTATTAAGTTTAAAAAGGACTAATCTTTCCTGAGGCTTGGATAAAATGGAGACAGATCTGAAGTCGGAAGCTGAAGAGGGCGTAAGAACTTTGTTCAATGGACTGACCACGATTGTTTTTCAGGCTTTGGAAAAATAGATTATATACATTTTTCTTAGCATAAAAATTATTCAGCTTTATCCGCATGATGGTATAGAAGGATCAATCTAATTAGGGATTGATAGATTAAAAAATGAAAAAAATCATAAATTCATCAAAGACTCAGGAGTTAAATTGATACATCGCGTTGAAAACAGCCTCAAATTAAATATATATGAAGCACTTGAAATAATAAAATCCTTCAAATGTAATCCAGATTTTTGCTTAAATGACCAAATAAATATCTCCAATAGTCCAATCTTAAATTTATTCCCATCTATAACAGAAAAAACAATTACTCACCGGCATTACTGGAAAAACTCCCTTAAACTATTTACCTATAAACATCCCACCTTTCCTTCATTGTTAGTTCAGTGCGAGAAGGAACCAGTACAAACTTTTCTGTTTGATATATTTAAACCTTGGTGAGTACCAGCATGTATTTGATTTCTTGTCTTAATTAAATTCATAATTCATAAATGTTTTATAATACTAATTTATATTAAATTTAATTTAATATGTATAATAATACCAAACTATATTTTGAATTTCTTATTTTTGAATTTTTTGTGTGTTTTTAGAACTGAGGATGAATGTATAACATTCGAAACTAGTTTTCTATAAAAACAAAATTATAGAAGTGGCAAATAATTTATCAATCCCTAATTATAAAAAATATTAAAAATTGTATTTAAATAAAAATGTAATAAAATGTCCTCCTAATGTAATTTCAAATGCTTTTTAAGTTAAGAAAAAACAATATTAAATATTATAAATTAGGATGGGACATAATAAGAGTAAAGAGTTATGATTATGCTTAGTTTCAAGCAAGAAAACATGAATATTGTTAATAAATAGCTGATAAATGTATTGTGGTTTGTATTCCTGAATATGTGCAACTATTTCAACTGTTTCACTATGTTTTTAGTCGTATTTTCCCCTAATAAAATACACTATAACTCTGGGTCGAAGGTCGGCGGTGAGAAGCGGGACTGCATTTTATATCCGTTTCATAACCCCTTCAGCACGATTATGGATGTTTTGGAGATGTCTGATATGTATATATATATATATATATATATATATTTTTTTTTTTTTTTTCTTGTATGTAAATTTCGGTATGTTAGGGAACTTTTTTCTCACTTCCCTGTTTTTTATAGCGTTTTGTGTTTTAGTGAAAATACGACTTTAGTGACGGAGTTGTGCCGCTCACGATTTTTTTTTTTGTAGCATTTATTAAATATTTTAATTTGTAATAAAATTATTACAAATTCTTGAGTGTTGTATCTAGATTAATTTTCATTAATTTAGCTAACTGTAAATTAGTTATTGAAATCAATTTTCTAGATTAATTTTTCATCTTTACAAATGCATTGTATTTTGTTAAATAATCATGGCATCAGCTCTTTTTTTAGTGTTGAATTCACTCAGCTGTTATACATTCACCATTTTTCCAACTGACAGTACTAAGTTTGCCGTCCATATTATTATAGTTAATGACACTGCCGCACTGGCACACTGTCTCACTGTCGTGACAGTATTATGACAGAAAACTACCATCATCTATAGGAGGCTTTAGGTATCACTGTTCACAATTTGTAATCGATAATGAAATGGATTTCGAAGATTAAATACAAACTAGGTCTGTTTACCTGAACTGAACTAACTATTGATTGAGATAATAATGAGAAAAGCAGTTTGTTATTAGTAAGTTACCGGTACCAAGTTAAGGAAAGTTCATTATGAATGGAGTAGCTACCAATAATTCAATATATAATGATAGGAGACGTCTAATAATGACACTGATTGTTATGAAACTTCTTGTGCATGAAAATATTGACTTCGAATCACCAATATGAGATCTGTTGTGTATACAAATGTCACGGTGACAAACTTGTAACTGATACTTTTTTTCTAAAATTTCTTTTAATTGTTAGGTAGTAGTTACTATAACGAAGCCTCCTAAAAGTTTAGGATATCAAAACATTAAAAGCGGTTTTTTAAATTGTGAATAAGTTAAATATTTTATACATGACAACAATACATAATGACGGTTAAGAAGTTACAGTTCGTTACCGAACATATACTAACATAATCTTCCTATAAGAAATCGAAACTTCATTATTTGTTATAGTGAAAGATCACATTTAAAACATTATTGTATTTTTATATACTTCCTTAGGGTCATGAAAAATATATAAAAACTTTTGTTATTTTGATTTTTAGATGAATGATGTTTTAAAAAAGTTTTTCGTCCCTACGGTAAAGTTGTGTTCATACTTTTCGGGTCTTTTCTATTTTACTCCCCTCAGTGATTTTTTTTTTGGAACAGTTATATTCGTTTTTCTTGGTATAAAACTTAATTAGTTAATTACTGCGAAGGTATTTACATAATACGGTAAGCTAACATCTTTTGTAGAACGTTACAATATATGTATACATTTTATTTTATAAATTAATGGGGAGGCAAACAAGTATTTTATACTAAATTTTAACACATAAAACAAGTAATAAAATTGTTTAATTAAAGTGGACAAAAAATCGCGTTTATAACCTTTACACCGAACCATGTGATCTCGGTATTAAATGTCGATATACCATTTGATTTAAGTTTATTATGACCTTAAGAAATAAAAATGTTTAATTAGAGTGGAAAAAAAAAATCGCATTTGTAAGTTTTATTATCGAACCATGATCTCTGTATTTAATTTTAATATAATTTTTTATGTAAGTTTATTATGAGTTTATTAAGTAAAGTGTTCCTCACGGCTCTTCAATTTCAACCAAAATTTATTATATTACTTATATTAATATAAAAGTATAATTTACCAAATTTTAAATGTTTTAGATTATATTTTAATATAATTTTTTATGGAAGGCTAAAATGACCTTGAAATAAAGTACCACTTTCGGTTTACCAATTTTAACCAAAATTTATTATGTTATTTATATTAGTATTCAAGTTTTAAATAACAATTTTTAGTTTGAGTATTAGAAGTTTTACATTATATTTTAATATAATTTTTGATGAAAATCTATAATGACCTTCAAGTAAAGCACTACTTCCGGTAATTATGCAGTGACCAAAAATGGAGGTTCACAACTAGATTGTACAATAATCCTAAATACAAAATTTTAACTTTATACGGCTAACTGTTTTTGAGTTAAGCGATATACGTACGAACGAACGTACGTACAGACGTCACGACGAAACCTGTCAAAATGGATTCAGCGATGCTCGAAATGGATATTTCCGTTGAAATCTGAAAACCGAAAATTTTCGGGGTTACAATACTTCCTTTACTGCGTACAAGGAAGTAAAAAAGGATAATCTCCAATTTGTCGCTGGTCATAAGAAGCAATGAATGGATTTGAATTATGTTCATATCTTTGTAATGATGAGAAGAAGGCATTCCAAATGTTCCAAGATGAAGAGATACTTTATAAAACAAGGATTTGCCAGAATGGCCATGAATTATGTATTAATTAAATAATTTCAGCATGCATGCGTTATTTCATTTTAATAACAGTTCCAAAAAAAATCACAGAGGGGAGTAATGTAGAAACGACTCCACTTTTCGACAGTCGTTAGGTGCGTTAGCTCTAACTAGTTATGGGAAAATTGTATTCAAGTAATTAATAATGAATAAACCATTTATTCGTTATTCTTTTGTTCATTAAATAAATATATCAGTCATTTTTTCAATGAGTAATCAAATAAAAAAAATTATTCGACATCACTAAACTCACCTTCTCTTCCCTATTCGTCATAACTAGAGGCCGGATTCTCGTGCAATTGAACTTTTTTTATGCTGGCTTGAATTTCACTGGTATCAATTTATTCACACGAATTAAAATATCCCAATTAACAAATGAAAGTTTTAGTTTGCATAAAATTGCAAGTTTTTAACTGTTTTGTGTAAATTACACTTTTTATGTTTTTAATGAATAAAATTGCATATTTAGCCGTAATTAATTTTAAATTAGTTGGAAATTTAAACGTTTAAAAAAAAATTACAAAGGAAAGCTACATGAAGTAATATGTGGTTGTTTATCATATCACTAAATAAGATCCAATTTTTTGGGAAAATCTCAAAAGTCTCCATGTTTGTTTTTCTCTCCTTAAATTCGTGGAAAGCATGGTAATCCTCACCATTTCATTCTTTTCATTTTATCAGTTGGCATCCGCATGGTGGTATAGAAGGATCAATCTAATTAGGAATTGATAAATTATTTGCCACTTCTATAAATTTGTTTTATTAAAAACTAGTTTCGAATGTTATACATTCATCCTCAGTTCTAAAAACGCATATTGAATTTTTTGTGTATTTTTAGTGTTTTTTTGTACATTTTATAAATTTTTTAGTATTATGTCCCAGGAAATTTAACATTTTTATAAACATTATAAATGAAACAAGCAAGGTTTGCTCCATGGCAAAGATTTTATCTACTAATTAAGGATTGATAAATTATTTACCACTTCTATAATTTTGTTTTTATTGAAAACTAGTTTCAAATGTTATACATTCATCCTCAATTCTAAAAACACACAAAAAATTCAAAAATAAGCAATTCAAAATATAGTTTGGTATTATTATACATATTAAATAAGATGCAATATAAATCAGTATTATAAAACATTTATGAATTATGAATTTGATTAAGACAAGAAATCAAATACATCTTGGTACACACCAAGGTTCAATATCAAACAGAAAAGTTTGTACTGGTTCCTTCTCTCATTGTACTAACACTGAAAGAAAGGTAGGTAGGATATATATAGGTAAACGGTTTAAGGGTCGGGGTTTTTCCAGTAATGCCGATAAGTAATTGGTTTTTCTGTTATAGATTCCTTTTATGTTTCATAATGCTATACTCTATAGTCTACCGTAGGCAAAATAATTATTCAAACACATACTTTTTTCGAGAATATATATATGTTTTATAATTTTTTGGACATAAATTAACTGATGGATATGATAACAAACGAAATTCCGCATTAAGTATTGACAAGTGAAGGAAATTAGTAACCCGTACAATCTGACTAACGACAACAATGAAAATTAGTCATACAAAAAATTATTCATACAGTAACAGTTGTCTTGATAATAACTAGTTTGTTTGTTAGCTAAAGCTCAATCTAAGCCCTCATTCAAATACAAACAACCAAACTGGGCCAAATGATCAGAATTGAAAGAAAATTCCACCAAAATGGGTCGCAAATCTAAATGATGAATGCAAAGATGAATTTTTCAATTTTTTCGGCAAGGATTGAGTTATCGATGTATCCAAAGAATATTGGGATTTTTTCACTCGACCATACAATATATAATTAAAAACATTAAAGCCGGATCAATGGACAACAAAAAAAACTCTGGCAGAAAACATTTTGCCACAGTGCGTGAATAACATGAATTCGTACGGGAAGTAACCATAAATACTCAAATAAATTCTCATGATTTTTCAGAACACATCGCATCGCAATGTTCCATCCTACCTAGTTTTATGATGAAAAACAGTAATTTTTTGTAATAAAACAAAATAGTTAAATGTAATTTTTTTTTCTCGGTAAATGGCAGGATTTTAATTTTTGTTGCACATTTTTCACATTTATCAATTTTTTGGTTAACAAGGTAGAATGTTTATAGGTAAACGGTTTATAGTTTTTCTAGTAATGCCGGTGAGTAATTGGTTTTTCTGTTATAGATGGGAATAAATTAAAGATTGGACTATTGGAGATATTTATTTGGTCATTTAAGCAAAATTCGTTTTGCTATGAACATAGTGCGCATAGCTAAAAATAGTCGTTTTGCAGTTAAGAGGAATCCAGAGGCATTATTTTAAATAATAATCTGAAATCGTACGAGTATGTTCATGTGGCGCAGAGGTTTTGAATCATATGTCGTAATATATTATAAATTATTGCTATAATAATGTAAATAGGTTTTTAATGATAACAAGTACATTTTAAACGATTATTTGAAATAATCAAAACGAATCAAGTTTTAATTTCTCTAATACATTTCTTCAAAACCTGGTGTAGACGCTTGGAATACAGTTGTCATTGCAAAATATGTCATCTTGTGTTCACATTGGTTTTGTGAAATTCCCATTAGCTTCCTCTAGTTATGCCTAGGATTGGAAATTGCTAATGTACGCCTCAATTTCGTAATATAATTCAATGACATTATATAAATTATTCAAATTGTTAAATAAAAATTATAATATGCAGTGAAAGCAGAAGTATTTCTAAAATATTTATAAAAGCAAAGTGTAGGTGACTTACGGAAGAGTCTCCTAAAACTTTGCTTTTTAAGATAGTTAAGTTAAATCGGGAATTATTACATTTCAAGACGGCAGTTTAAAATTTAAATTAACGTGAGACTTTGTAGGAATTTTAAGATTTTAAAGAGAGATATCTTCCTCTCATTTTCGTTTCTGATTAAGACATTTATGGCCCCACGTTGAAGTGAACTGTTAAAGCCCAATGGTGGACCTTACTAAGTTCCGTCATTAGTCGACTTATAAAGTTATTGGGAATCCTTATAGAATTATCCTCCACGCGTTCTATTACGTTTCATTTTTACTTCCTTGTACGCAGTAAAGGAAATATAATCGCGAAAATTTTTGGTTTCCTGATTTCAACGAAAATATCCATTTTGGCCATCCCTAAACCCAATTTGACTAGTTTCGACGTGATGTCCGTGCGTATATCGCATAACTCAAAAACGGTTAACCGTAGAAAGTTAAAATATTGTATTTAGAATTACTGTAAAATCTAGTTGTGAAGCTCTTTTTTTGGTTACTGCTTGATCACCGGAAGTGGTACTTTACTTGAAGATTATAATTGATTTCCATCAAAAATTAGATTAAAATATAATGCAAAACTTCTCAAATTTGGTATTTATAATTTACATATTAAGTTAAATAACATACTAGATTTTAGTCTAAATTGGAAAACCGGAAGCGGTACTTTACTTGAAGATCATAATAAAATTTCATCAAAAATCATATTTAAATATAATGTAAAACATCTGAAATTTGATAAACAGGACTTTAATATCAGTATAAATGATATAATAGATTTGGGTTAAAATTGGTGAGCCGAAAGGGATATTTTACTTTTAGTTCATAATAACCTTACATCAATATTTATATTAAAATTAAATACAGAGATCATATGGTTCGATAATAAAAGTTACTAACGCGATTTGTTTTCCACTCTAATTAAACATTTTTATTACTTGTTTTAAGAGTTAAAATTGAGTGTAAAATAATTGTTTTCCTGCCCATTTGTGAGCTGAACAAGTTTGCAGCTGGAGAATAAGATACAAGTTAAGTTAGATAAAGATTAAGTAAGATATCTAATTTAAGTAAGATATAATTTAAATTATCCAGCTTAAAATGTTGAAACCGTCGATTTCCAAAGCTTTATCTGATGACATAGACAGTTCTAATGTTGTCACGGAATACGAAATAATCTCTTAGGACTTGTTACCTACTGAAAGAAAACGACTTATAATAACGGAATGCGATCTGCAGAAAAAAGATCTGTGTGTGTGAGAGTGTGTGAGTGATGGATGTCGCGACATCGAATATCGTTTTTGAGATTCTGCAATCTTCGGAAACTAGTAACCAAATTCAGGAGCACTTTTTGAGCCACCGGTTTATAGTTTAATAGGCGTACAAGAAAGTCATGCGGTGTCCACATCAGATATATTAAATTAAGAAAAAATAATATTATATATTCTGAATTAGGATAGGACATAATAGGAGTAGAATATCATGATTAAGCATAGTTTATAGCAAAAAAGAAATGAATATAGTAAATCAATTGCTGAACAATGTATTGTGGGTTGTATTCCTGAAGATGTGACATTACCCGGAAAATCTGAAATGTGAAGAATTGTTTAATCGGCGTACAAGGAAGTCATGCGGTGTCCACATCAGATATTTATATCTGAATTTGTGATTTTACTTTCCTTGCAGATTTGTGCACTAATTATTTCTATAAATATTTAGAAAAAATGCATTTTTTCATACAATAATTTTTATTTAAAAATTTGAATATAATTTATATAATGTCATATTATTGAATTATATTTGTATAAATACGTACGTAACCTTATCATTCTAATTACTATAATTTTAGCCATAAATTTTAAAATATTCTTTTTTAAGTTGATTTCAATAATTAATTATAATAATTAACAGTTTTATTTCCTTTAGTTCAGATTATATTTTATTCATCAACATTTTAAATTTTAGAATTCTCCTTTCTTATCTCGATGATTGATCACTATACTTAGGGTCTTAGCAAGTATGTATTTATTTAATTTTGGTGAAGTTAGCACCGAATTGGAGTTTTGTTTTGTATATTTTGTTAATGTTATTTATTTTTACTTAGGTATAGATTACTGAATTAATTAATTAATTAACGTAATATATAATAATGATTTTATTAGCAGATTCTGTGAATGTTATCAACGTAAGAATTCAACTCATGAAATTCTTGGATGACGAATATTTTGACTATATTTGTAGTGAGATGTCCCTGGGCGAAGGTGCCATATTTTCCTGAAACCAGTTTTTGGCAAAGATCCTATTTTTTTTATCTACATGTCTGTATCTTCTTCCAACAGCTATTTCATTGTTTTCTGAAGCATACTTAAGTATTCTTAAGTGTATTCTGAAGTATACTTAAGTAAACATACTTTTCTGTTCGTCTAAATCGTGGTACTTATATTTTGAGGCATTTTCTAGTAGCGTGCTATTATAATTTGTCTACTTATTTATTTCAAAGTTGTTGCTCTGTTTTGAAAACCGATACTAAAATAATATAAACGAGATATTCTAGCAATAATTACGTAATTATAAAAAAAATATTTAAAAAAAAATACAGTTTACATTTAGCTATGTAAATAAAGGTCAGCCTGACCAAGCTGATAATTATTGGTAATGTTTGAATAATTATTTTAAAACTAATATAAAATATCTGATGTGGACAACACATGACGTCCATGTACGCTTATTAAACTATGAATCAAAAAGTGACCCTGAATTTGGTTACTAGTTCCCGAAGATTGCAGTATCTCAAAAACGACACTCGGCGTCGCGACATCCATCTATTGATACACACACACACACACATACTCTTGTTTCTGGAGGTCTCATTCCGTTATTATATGTCGTTTTCTTTCAGTAGGTAACAAGTTCCCAAGGTAACAAGAAACTTCGTGTTCCTTGACAACATTAGAACTGTCTATGTCACTAGATAAAGCATTGGAAATCGACGGTTTCAACATTTTAAGCGGAAGAAACCGCTTAACTTATATCTTATTCTCCTATTGCAGACTTAATCAGCATACAAATGGGGAGAAAAAAAAAGTATTTTACTCTCAATTTTAACACTTAAAACAAGTAATACAAATCTTTAATTGTATTGGAAACCAAATTGCGTTTGTAACCTGTATTACCGAACCATATGATCTCTGTATTAAATGTCCATATATCTTTTGATGTAAGTTTATTATGACCTATAATTAAAGTATCCCTTTCGGACCTTCAATTTCTACCTAAATCTATTATATTACTTATATTGAAATAAAAGTCTAATTTACCAAATTTGAGATGTTTTACGTTACATTTTAATATATATTTTTATGAAAGTCTAATCTGACCTTCAAGTAAAGTACCACCTCCGGTTTTTTTATGTATTATTTAAATGTATTATGTTATTTATATTAATATATAGGCCTTGTATATTACATTTGAGAAGTTTTGCATTATATTTATATATAATGTTTTATGAAAATCCGTAATGACCTTTAAGTGAAGTAGCACTTTCGGTAATCATACAATGATCAAAAAGGGAGGTTCGCAACTAGATTATACAGTAATCCTAGATACAAAATTTTAACTTTATACGGCTAACCGTTTTTGAGTTATTCGAGATACTTATGAACGTACGTACAGACGCCACGACGAAACTAATCAAAATGGATTCAGGGATGGTCAAAATGGATATTTCCGTTGAAATCTGAAAATCTAAAATTTTCCCGATTACAATACTTCCGTTACTTTGTACAAGGAAGTAAAAAAGTAACAATTATTTGTTCGATTGATTTTGGGACGTAAACACCACATCTATCGATTACCGCTCACGATATATTTCGAGAAAAAAAATTGAAAATGGTCTAACAATCGAATATTGATGACGTAAGCACCAAATACTAACGACTCTCAGTCGTCTCTCTGGCCTTAAATAGTGCTGGAATCCTTTTAAATCTATTGTAATCATAAATATTTTGCCAGGTTAATAAACTCCTACCCTATACAATAAAGAGTAAAATTAAAAAAAAAAAATATGAAACGATTGTTTTCCAAATAACAATATATTTTTTTTAAACATGAACATAAACATTAACACATGAA
Source organism: Rhaphigaster nebulosa (assembly GCA_948150685.1). Classification (NCBI taxonomy): domain Eukaryota; kingdom Metazoa; phylum Arthropoda; class Insecta; order Hemiptera; family Pentatomidae; genus Rhaphigaster; species Rhaphigaster nebulosa. The sequence goes on from OX411309.1 coordinate 4,023,323, forward strand.
ACGATTTTTCTCCAAATAACAATATGTGTTTCCTGTAAAGTTTGCTAAATGCCGCTTACGCCTTTTTCAAAAAAAGACGTCGATATAATAAGAAACATCAACTCAAAATATAATGAAATATTTTTTATCAGAACTCATAATGTTTCACATCCACGGGAATTTACTGGATAATTTCATCCATCAAACTTAAATACCGGTCACAACAGTTCACAACCGGTCACAAGATACAGATCACAATAGTTGTCAGATACCGGTTAACGGCCAAGTTAAACACATTACCCTCCTTGTGACTTCTCCGTACTCGGGTAATAATAATTAAAAAGACAAACATAAAGAATAAATAAATTTAAAAGCTATTGTTTAAAACAGTTGATGATTGACTAAAGTTAAATTTAAGCTGAAGTAAGTTCTATTTAATTCTCTCTTTATTCGATATTTTATATATTTATTATGACTTAATAAATATCCAACTCCGTTCGCCCATTCAATCCTTCAGGAAGAATTAACACAGTATCAGGAACAAACTTTCCTGAATCCTGACTATGGCCAGGCTTTCCATTCAAGTCCTGGACATCTGTGGTTACCGCGGTCTCACACTGCCTCCTCTGGATTTAATACCAATGGGGCGGTAATGGAAGGAACATTGGGGTATCTTGGAATTCAATTTTGCTTTTAGTTGTATTTATCGATAAATACCAGGATCGGAGATATCTGCAGTTCACATAAGTACTTCATTTTCCTGCTACATTTAGGCGCATGCCTTTGAATCAAATGCACTGAAATTAAGTATGTAAGGTGTTGTAGTTTTTTTGAACCAGAACAATATCATAGAAGTGGTGGTAAATTGCAGCCAAAATTTTGGTCACGACATTAACCGGTATTTGCCGTTTTTAAGATTTCACGCATCTCTATAGCCCCTCCAATCGGTCACAACAAGGGTTGAAAATGCATAGGTGAATTGATTTGGTGTTAGATTAGGTGTCTCGACTTTATTTTCTCTCATCCCCGCGGTTTTTAAGGTTCTTTACACTTCTACAGCCCCTACAAATTCAATTAGAGGGTTGAAAATTTGTGTGTAAATTTATCTCATCTTTTTTCTCTCAGCCGTTCTTTATATTAGCCATTCTGATATTTTTAATTTTGTCTTTTAGTCAAAATATGGCCTTAGTGACAGAGATCAGCTCCTTTGCTCATTTATTTTTTCAAAATTAATTCTGACACAATAAAATTAATCAAATTTTATCGACTCATTTTTTTTTATCAACAAGCAATTTAAAATAATTTATCAATCCCAAATTACATTTTTTATTTTTCAGTATTAAATCTAACTATTTATATCAAATTTTATCGACTCATTTTTTTTATCAACTAGCAATTAGCAATAATTTATCAATCCCTGATTACATTTTTTATTTTTCAGTATTAAATCTGACTATTTATATCAAATTTTATCGACTCATTTTTTTTTCAACTAGCAATTAGCAATAATTTATCAATCCCTGATTACATTTTTTATTTTTCAGTATTAAATCTGACTATTTATATCAAATTTTATCGACTCATTTTTTTTATCAACAAGCAATTTACAATAATTTATCAATCCCTAATTACATTTTTTATTTTTCAGTATTAAATCTGACTATTTATATCAAATTTTATCGACTCATTTTTTTTATCAACGAGCAATTAGCAATAATTTATCAATCCCTGATTACATTTTTTATTTTTCAGTATTAAATCTGACTATTTATATCAAATTTTATCGACTCATTTTTTTTATCAACGAGCAATTAGCAATAATTTATCAATCCCTGATTACATTTTTTATTTTTCAGTATTAAATCTGACTATTTATATCAAATTTTATCGACTCAATTTTTTTTCAACTAGCAATTAGCAATAATTTATCAATCCCTGATTACATTTTTTATTTTTCAGTATTAAATCTGACTATTTATATCAAATTTTATCGACTCATTTTTTTTATCAACGAGCAATTAGCAATAATTTATCAATCCCTGATTACATTTTTTATTTTTCAGTATTAAATCTGACTATTTATATCAAATTTTATCGACTCATTTTTTTTATCAACTAGCAATTAGCAATAATTTATCAATCCCTGATTACATTTTTTATTTTTCAGTATTAAATCTGACTATTTATATCAAATTTTATCGAAACATTTTTTTTTTTATCAACGAGCAATTAGCAATAATTTATCAATCCCTGATTACATTTTTATTCGATTTTATTTATTTGATTTATAAGGCGAAAACAGCTAATTAGTTATTATTTTCTATTTACTGTTTTAATTATACTGTTTATATTAAGTAGTAGATTTATTTTACGAAATGGATAATTTTGATGCTATAATCCAGATGATCCTCCAACGCTGTCATAAAAACATAAATAATAATAATAAATAATTGAAAACTTGTCCCTAAATTTTTAAAGTAGTACCAGTTCCTTATAGCCTCTCGATCAAAGATTAATATTGTACCCTGAATAGATGACGCTAATCCAACATCTTGTCATAGATAATTAAGATGGCAATACATCACCTTCAGCTGTGTCCGATCTACATTAGAAACAGGTGTAATTAGGCTCGTACCTTTTTTTGAGTTTAATAATAAAACTAAAGTACCAATGGCATTGGAAGTAAGTACAAAACCAGTGGTTTTAATTTATGTGAAATGATGGGGATACGTGCTTATGGTCAATGTTTTATGTTAAATAAAACCGAAAAAAATAATTTCGCAAACTCCCAACATTGTGTCTGTGGCACGATTATCTCTTGAACTGGTGGACCGATGTCATTTGTGTACCTAATAGGGCATTCTGTGAGCAATAGCGGCTGCGCAATATCCGAAAAACATGTTTTTCTGTAGACTCTAACGCTAAAACGGCTAATGTCCTGCCTAAATTCTTTTTCTGATAGTCCTTTAACTATTCAAAGATAAAGTACACCTCCGTGAAAAAACAGGAAAAAAGTTATAAACAAAATAAAACTTTATTTGCGCATGACTCAAAAACTCAAACATGCATTTTTTACGTATATACAAAGGTAACTAAATATTCTACAAAAAAATCATCCAAATCGGATCAATATTACCAGAGATATAGCGTTTTGAACTTTGTACACATGCTTTAAAGTATTCTGCACTCGTTCCTATTGAAACTGGTTCAATTTAGTTTACTTTTTGTTAATTCTATACTTTTCCCGGGATTTTCCAGATGCGCATTTCAAAGATAATTTGATTGTATATAAGATTAAACATAAAACAAAAAAAAATTAACTGGACTAATACAAGGGAAAATACAGCAAACATTTTGTGCATTACACTTTAATTCAAAGCGATTAAGAAATTCCTGCGAGAGGACACGACAGATATTTTGCATAATCGATAGTTGGACATGGTAGGGACGACATTTTAATTTAGGTAGTTTCCAATATTCTAAATGTAATGCAAATTATCAGAACTGAGGATGAATGTATAACATTCGAAACTAGTTTTCAATAAAACAAATTTATAGAAGTGGCAAATAATTTATCAATCCCTAATTAGACTGATCCTTCTATACCATCATGCGGATGTCAACTAGTCTTCATTTTCGTTTGGATATGGAAGGCACCCTTGTCCTATCTGGAGTTTCACAAGTGCATCGAACCTAAAAAAATTACAAGTATTCCAAAATAAATGCCTCAGAATTGTCAACAACTATCCGTATTACACCAAAATAACAAAGATGCACACAGAATTAAATATATCTTACATACAAGATTACATATTCAAACTAATTCATTCATTCTTTCAATCATGCCCCCACTCTCTAAATCCTTTAATAACTGAAATAGGTAACTATACAAAAGCTACTACACGCAGATATAAACATAAACGAACAAAACATATATTAATTTAAGAAGCCTGTATTTTATTATAATATTTATATTTCATTTAAATAGCCTATATTTTGTTAATTTTCAGAACAGTGTTGGTTTTTTTTTCTTTCTCATTTTTTTTTACCAATAAATAAAATATAATTTTATGTCCAAATAAGCTGTATAAAAAAAAAAGTATTGTATAAGGGTACATCCCGAATCAATTATAAATACTCAATGTAATATTATTTATGGAATAAACTATATTTATTAAAAAAAAAAAAAAAAAAAAAATGGAAGGCACCCGACTACAACATCAATTTCAATAATCAGGGGCGTCAACTTCACATATTAGAGTCAAACCATTGGATTTGGGGCTTTATATTGTCATAGAAAGATGTAGTTTTTTGAGCAATTCGGATACAATACGAAGATGCATTTAAAAAAATGATTTGGAATTAACGAGCTTAAGGAGGAGAACGGCAAGGAAAGTATTGTAATTTCGTTCGTCAACATTTCGGTGTGCAGTTTTCAACAGAACTTTAAGTTTCAGAGCCACCTCAGTCCAAAAAAATTCATTTTCAGCCATTTGTCTGTGTGTTTGTGAATCTGTGCCACAATAATCTCTTGAACTGGTGGGCCGATTTTTTTTTTTTTATAGGGCTTTGTTCCCCAATGCATGTGTACGTCTATTAGAAAGTTAATTAAATTCGCTACAAAACAAAAAAAGAACCATCTAAATCGGACCAAGATTAGCAAAGATATAGCTTATTGAACTTTACACAACAAACAGTTTTTATTTTAGACCAGCAGTTGAGTGGACAGACCAGCTATTTTATTATATAAATATTAATTGCTGCATATTGGTATCTGTAATTAATTGAAATATTTTAAATTGTATATGTATATTGCATAATAGGTGGTTATGAAAAAGAAAAGCAGATCGCTTGACATATTCTTGCCAAAGGAATCGACGAATTAAAACTTTTTAAGATCATTTTTTTCTTCGAGCACGTTCCGTCAATTTCGTTTTTAGATCTTGGCAGTTTATTGCTGGGACCAAGGGCCTTAAGAGCTAACTCCTTTAGGTCTCTTCTAGTGCTTTTCAGAAATGTCCTGTTTATTGATGTACATTTTATAGCTGCATTCGGTAATTTAGGACGACTATCAATCATCCAAGGCTCCGATAAACTATATTTCTAGACTCTTTTTTCTTTCACCACTGCCTTTTTTTATATATATTAATGCCTGTCTTTACAGTATCTTAAGAAGTTAATATTTATATTTGTCAATACGTGGCGTTAAGCATGGATTCAGGCAGTACTGTAAATTCCACTTTTGTGTACGTATCTGATTTTCAAGTCTAAATCGATTGCGGAATTGTTTTTAAATCATTTACCGGAATTAAAAAGTTAATGCATAATTGAAATTGATGATATTCTAAGTTCTTCGGTAGGCCTTTAAACTTGAACATTAAGTAATGAGTTGTCTTGAAGTTTGGTCTGTGCGAGGTTAAGGAGTTAAATGATTAATGAGCCACAGCCGAAACGTTTTAATTTTTTTGTATTTGTTCATTTGTGAACTTTAATCATTAGAGAAAACTGCCCCTCTTCTAAATTGTTTCATCAAATATATATATATATATATATATATATATATATATATATATATATATATATATATATATATATATATATATATATATATATGTGTGTGTGTAATATTTGGGTAAGTGCGTTCTAGATTTTACAAAGTTCGACTTTACGTGGCTGAAAAATCTTTATTTTTAAAGCTAGATTTTTCCTTTTTGTTTAAAAAAATTTTCCTTAGGCGATTATGTTTAAATGTTTCATTCAAGACCACGTTTTAACTACGTCCATTTTGATAAGATTCAATTTAATTCAATTTAGTAGTATTTTGTACGCAGTTGCCCCTACTTAAAGGGGTCAGTGCGTACACGATGTCTAGAAGATTCGCTATTTACCCAGTAGCGGTCTCCGGAGGATTTTCATACTGATGTAATCATAGATAAACGTTGAAACTTATCTGAGAATTACATTTTACAATATTAAGTGATAATTATGAAAACAGTTGTGAAATATAGTTGAATAAATGTGCTGAAGAAAAAGATTTTCATCTAAATGCTCAATGCCCCAGTTGCTTAGGCAAAACATGATAGTAGAGAAAATTATACACCACAAACACTTGCCCCACAATAGAGGTCTACAATTACACACTGCCGTCATGTTTTGCCGGGGTAACACTCGCTAGCAATTAAAAACTGAAAAAATGTCAAGGAGAAATATAATTCACAAAATATTACAGCTTCCAATTGTATCCTAGCAACAATGTTTGGCAAAATGTGATTATAATTGCTTACCAATTACTGTAATTTGGAATAGTACAAATAAAATTACAATTACAAATAATTGTATATTATAGTATTTGATAAAATTGTAATTTTATTTCTATATTTCCAAATTGCAGTAATTGTAATTACATTTTGCTAAACGTTGGTGCTAGGATACAATTGGAAGTTTCCAGACGCAAAGCTTTATGTCTGTAAAATATGGGTAAGAAACTAAGAAGTGAACGTTTCTCCAATTCAGGCATTAGGGCGAAAAAATATCACATATATGCTGCACGTCTCACATCAACAGTCTAAAAAGACGTATCGACATTCAATCACATACTGAATAGAAACTGATTTATTGTATTTAGTTTAATAATTTCCACAACTTCATCAAGGTAAATCCAATAACCAAATCGTCAGTATACGTTTTTCTTTATTAAAGTTAAAATAGGACAATATGCGTGGTAAATCATCTGTCTAAGTATTTGCATTTATAATGTTGTATTTATTATGACATAGGGCCCAGGCCAACTTAAAAATATTTAAAATCTATCACATACATTTATACTGACTTGACGTTCAGAACATATCTTTATTTCAGTCTGAAGACCATCAGCTAAATAGATAATTTTTTCTTCAACTAATAATGTACAGTTGGTCTCAAAATAGGAGAATATTCTTTCTTATTGCAAAGTATGTGAAGAAAGTTAAATTCTTTCATTGACTTATTATACACTTAATTTAATGAATATAAATATTAATACAATATATAGATTATTAAACCTAGATAAAAAATAAACATATTTAAAGATAAAGGTAAAAATAATTTTCAAGTTAAGTATATAAGTTTATCATAGCGAAACCAGGGAAACTCCTGTAAAATATGGTCCTGAATATTAAGAACTCCTCGAACTCAAATAAATCAAAAAACAATAATTATAATTTTCATATAATAAAATAATGACCATAAATCACAACTTAAAAATATTACTCTAGTTATTAAACTTATAAAAATAATATTTATATACTCTGATAAAAAAATAAAAGCAAATCCTCCTCTACTATATTCCACATTAAATCCACTAACATGTTCTCTCTCTCCCTCAGCAAAATCAAAAGGTGATCGATTAGTTTCAGCCAAACAAGAAGACTATCAACAAAAAAATAAAGGAAAACACATAAATATAAACCATCTCAATCCCTGATAATATATAAAATCTAATAAATTATATCTAAATACAAAAATAATTAAACATAATATAATCATAACTAGTATACCCGAGCGAGAACTCTCGCATTAGATATCTTCTAATCCCTAATTCCAAGTATAAGCGATATTAGAGAAATATATTTATTCGTATAAACAATATAATATTATAAAGAAAGTTTATTTAACACACACATTTGATGAAGCTACATAGTTTGTAATGACTATGTTGAAGTTACAGTTCATACTTAATAAGTAATTAGCTTACCTCACTGGAAAACATCTCTTCAATTTAGCAGTTAGGCAATTAGATCCAGCTATAACATTTTATATGTGTAGTATTCATACATAGCAGTACCCTTTAGGGTTGGACAGATGAAACAATATATAATTTCCCACTCATTAAAAGATTAAAAGACTCAAATTGATGTAAAGTTGCCATGACAACGGCACGTACTCAAGATGGCATGAGGTCCGTGCGGACCTATAGTGTGCGTTATCTCGAAAACGGTAGGTTTTTATGCTTTAAAACGCTGAACCAATACGCTCTATGGGAGCGTTGTGATCTTGATGCCCGCGTCAAAATCTTTAAAACCCAACTTATCCCGTCTCGATCCGCCGACTCTCAGTCGTCAAAGTTTTGAAACCTTCCAGTTTTTTCATCACTTTTATTTAAGCCCTTGTAAGAATTTAAGAAACAAAATCAGGATTCGTCACTTCTCCGTGAAATTCCTTTTCTTTTGATACCTCATTCGTCAAAATCCATCGCTCCTGTGAGCCGGAAAAGGGATCTATACTACCGTAATAATATATAGTAGTGATTATTCTAACTTCATAAGAAATAACTTGAGCTACAGAACGCAAACTGCCTAAAAGAGAATAATTTGAATTTGATGATCAACCTGAAAGTATAACACCATCAACCCCTAATCCTGTACAAACCATAAAAAATAAAATCCCATAATCAAAATTGTAAACATTACATAAAAAAGGAAATAAAGATCATATTAAAAAAGATCTAAATAGAACATATAAAGAAAACATTCATAAAATTTTCTCCGTTTTAACAAAAAAAAAAACCTTTTTTTTTAAAAAGTAGTTAAAAGGGATGGCCTTTTCATTGAGAACTTTTTTTTTTTAAAGTAATTTGCAAAATATCGATTTGACTAAAAAAAAGGTTTTGAAAAACTTAAAAATTATTGATAAACATATAGCTTTCTGTAAGTTACCAAAGATTACAGAAACGTGAATCATATTGTTATATGTATCGATTAACATGTCAACTCTAACTGAGACGGTTCTACCTCCTTGAGGGGCTCCATCACTCAGATATAACGGTGACATGGCGACGAACGTGTTAATATATGACGCTTTAGAATGCTGCATAATCTGTCTAGTGCGCACAATCTACTATTGAAATGATTCAAACAGAACAGCTGTAGCCCACTGATTAATAGATATCACCTAAACTATATAATCTGACTGATGAGATTTAATATTGGTAGGATTAGGGTTGAGAAACATATAGGGAGGGAGGGGGAGAGAGGGAGAGAGGGTGAGAGGGATGCTACCTAAATACCTTGGGTTGCAACATACACAGTAAACTAATCAATATATAACCATAACATTCATAACCTTTTTACTTCCTTGTACGAAGTAAAGGAAGTATTGTAATCGCGAAAATTTTCGGTTTTCAGATTTCAACGGTAATGTCCATTTTGACCATCCCTGAATCCATTTTGACCAGTTTCGTTGTGGCGTCTGTACGTACGTTCGTATTTCGCATAACTCAAAAACGCTTAGCCTTAGAAAGTTGAAATTTTGTATTTAGGATTGTTGTAAAAATCTAGTTGTGAACCTCCCTTTTTGGTAACTGATTAATCACCGGAAGTGGTACTTTACTTGAAAGTCATAATTGATTTCCATCAAAAATTATATTATAATACTTTGCAAAACTTCTCAAATTAGGTATTTAAAATTTATATATTGATTTAAATAACATACTAGATTTTGATCTAAATTGGAAAACCGGATGCGGTACTTTACTTGAAGCTCATGTTAGACTTTCATCAAAAATTATATTAAAATATAATGTAAAACATCTCAAATTTGGTAAATAGGACTTTTATATTGATGTGAATGTATTTACTATATTTTGGTTAAAATTGGTGAGCCGAAAAGGGTACTTTACTTGAAGGTCATAATAAGCTTACATCAAAAATTATATTTAAATTAAATACATAAATCATGTGTTTCGGTAATAAAGGTTACAAACGCAATTTGGTTTCCGATCCAATTAAACATTTTTATTACTTGTTTTAAGTGAATAAATTGAGTGTAAAATACTGGTTTTCCTCCCTATTTGTGTGTGTGTGTGTCAATAGATGGATGTCGCGACGCCGAGTGTCGTTTTTGAGATACTGCAATCTTCGGAAACTAGCGACCAAATTGAGGATCACTTTTTGAGCCAGCGATTTTTTAGTTTAATAGGCGTACAAGGAAGTCATCTGTTGTCCACATCAGATATTTTTTTCTTTCATTCTAGCTCTAAACACATTATAATTATCACTATATTACTCATATTAAATCTGTTCCCTTTTTTTTTTTTTTTTTGTATTTTCCCTTTGTTTGCTAGAGACCTTCTATTACTCTTGAATCCATCCCTTATTTCTCTTTTCCGGTAATTCTTTTTCTCTTTCTTTATACATGCAAAACAAAAACAAAAAATTCGAAAACTAATCAAATGTTTACATTTTAGAAACGCACACCTCAGCATCAAAAACAGTAAATAATAAATAAATAAAAAGATACGGATAAAAAACAATGTAATAAATATATTTAAAGAAAAAAAAATAAACAATAATTATAATAAATAAAAAATAATTTTATTGTAAACTACACTTTACAACAAATTACTTGGACCGTTCAATTTTCAATTTCACCTTCAGAATATCCACTACTTATTTCACTATTCCATGAAGTGGGACATAGAAGAGGTTCTGAAGCGATTCCCAAATCGGATTCCCCTAACTAGATGCCCCATTGATCCGTCCAAGTGGAAGGCTTTGAGAGGGCCCAGGTGTCACCAACACCTCGTCCCTACATTTAGAAAATTCTATTACTCAACATTCTTTACTAGTTTGTTGATTAGCAAGGAATTATTTAAAATACAATATTTAAAATTAAACAATTGTATTTCCTGAGCGTCCCACAGTGGGACAAAACCATCGACTTTAGCACGAAAAAAATAAAATTTTGAATACTTAATATTGAAATAGAAATTGTTCATATCCAGACTAAAGTAGTTAGTGACATTAGATCCGAGAGATTAGATTCGATTGCTTACACTAATGATTCAATAAGACGAATAAAAATAAAAAGAATAAATCCTTGCAATTTTTCTCATTAAGTGTGTATTCATCACTGTATATAAATATCTTGCAACATTGGAAGCTACTGAAGTTACGTAATTACGAAAAAATAAATTTTGGTTGATTGCATATTAAAATAAATTATAGCGCAAAATCGATTTTTAAAAAAATGTACAGAATTTGTTGAACATTGCCTAATTTTTAATTAAAATACCGACATTTTAAGCGGAAGAACCCGCATAACTTATATCTGTCCTGTTGCAGACTTGTTCAGCTCACAAATGGGGAAGAAAACAATTATTTTATACTTAATTTTAACACTTAAAACATGTAATTAAATTTGAGATGTTTTACATTACATTTTCATATAATTTTTAATGAAAGTTTATGACATACAAGTTAAGTACCGCTTCCGGTTTCTCAATTTAAACCAAAATCTAATATGTTATTTAAATCAGTATATAAGTTAAAAAATGCTAAATTTTAGAAGTTTTGCATTATATTTTAATATAATTTTTCATGGAAATCAATTATGACCTTGAAGTAAAGTAACACTTCCGGTGATCAAGCAGTGACCAAAAAGAGAAGTTTACAACTAGATTTTACAACAATGCTAAATACAAAATTTCAACTTTCTACGGCTAACCGTTTTTGAGTTATGTGAAATACGAACGTACGGACAGACGCCACAACGAAACTGGTCAAAATGGATTCAGGGATGGTCAAAATGGATATTTCCGTTGAAATCTGAAAACCGAAAATTTTCGCGATTACAATACTTTATACCTTTAGTTCGTACAAAGAAGTAAAAAGGTTATATATGTTATGGTTATATATTGATTAGTATACTGTGTATGTTGCAACCCAAGGTATTTAGGTAGCATCCCTCTCACCCTCTCTCCCTCTCTCCCTCCCTCCCTATACATTTCTCTACTCTAATCCTTCTACCAATCCTTCTTTTACTTCGAACAAGGAAGTAAAAAGTTACTTGTATAGTGTAATTATAACATCAATATGCAATTTTTTCTTAATTTTTCGTTTATCAACCCGAGATGAAGTTGCTAATTTAAGAAGTGTGTGTTTGCATAGTAATGTGATAATTTCTGTAAAAATGCTATTTTTCTTAATTTTTTCGTGTATGAACCCGACACGAAAGAACGTTAGCACAGATAACGCAGTTTCAATTTATACAACAATATTCTGTTATTCAATTGTTTTTCAAGTCAAATCAAGGCCCGAATATTTCAATTTACCGGAATTCCCTGTACAAATAAAAACACTGTGTTTGTTTTCGCTAGTTTTCGCAGGTGGTTTTTTAATTAAAAATTAGACTATACACTTGGAATATAAAAAAACATAGCAGCAATTAGACATCCAATCGTGTTCAACAATTTCTGTACCTTTTTTTTTAAAATCCATTTTGCGCTATAATTTACTTTAATATGGAATGAATCAAAATTATTTTGCCATAGTTATATAACTTCAGTATCTTCCATTTTAGCAGAAAATTTGTATTCACTGATGAATAAATACACAATGAGAAAAAATTCATTAAATCATTAATGTAAACAATCTCTGGGATCTAATGTCACTAACTAAACTAATTTAGTTACGATCAATTTCCTTTTCAATATTAAATATTCAAAATTTGAATTTTTTCGTGCTGAAGTCACTGTTTGACCCACCTTGAAATGGAATGGCTGTGAAATGGAATTATTTCATAATTAATTAATTTATTAATGAATTATTTTTTTAATGTTTAAATATTGAGTACAATGATAACCACTTGGTGTGCAAATGTTCTAAACACTACGTTGCCAAATAACTCCATTAATTTTATGCGTTAGCGTCGTACTTGATGCTTTTTTTGGTTTGATAGTTCCGGGTGAATCAGCCTCAAACACTTTTGTTTTTTAGGTAACCACATAAAAAAAAAATAAAAAGTTGAAATCCGTTATATCGGAAGATCGCACATTGATCAAAACGTTGAATAAACCCCCAAATCGCACCTATCTCCAAATCCCGATTCAAGTATAGCCCATCATTTTAGAATAGTTCATGTGCCTATTTCCAGAGTTTCGGGAGAAAACGACATTTTTACAGGTGTTTTTGCCTATTTGAAACTCGTAGCTATCATAAATCATACTCTGAAGTGTGGAATTAGATATCAAAATTCTGAGTCTCTCCCGTTCTACTAATTTATCTATGATTGTCCAATGATACTGTTGGCACATCTACTGTTGACATATATAACATCTGAAGCTTTTGTTAATAAATTAAAGACAAACCAAAAAAAAACTGAATTCTTGATACCCGAGATGCAGGTAATTTATATTTTATTTATATTGCACTATGTTTTATATTTCATTTATATCAATTATAAAAAGATATATTAATACTATGTTAAAAGTTTTTAAATTATTATTTTTTTAGTAAAATAATATTTGGATCTTTTCCGTTTCGAGTACCGTACTTACTAACCGGTGATTTATGTGATCACAAGTTTAACATATGACTAAAGTTTAGGTTATTAATAATGTATGCAGTGACCAACAAAAATAAACATTTATTTACATTGTTAAACCATAAAATAAATATGCAATATAAAAAGATTTATAGATCCAAATCTTCAGGTTTCATTTGTAACTCCTTTTCGCACCACTTAATTGTAGAATACTCGT